>CM044103.1:4515043-4663692 GCA_024174645.1 Lemna minuta | reverse complement strand
ATTACTTTATAATGAGTTATGTATAAAACCTTCTAATAAGCTATATCTAACAATAATGTAGGGTGAGATCTGTGGATCTAGTTCAAGATGACACAATGGAACCAAGGAAAGATAAAAGAAGCATCTAGTGTCTTACCATATCCCAAAAGCCATTAAGAATAGCAAGTTTTGGAAAGAAGAAGAAGAATAAAAGGAGAAGGAGAAGCCCATAGAGAAGATGAAACATAGTGATAAAATAGACCAACATCTTTTTTGAAGGATTGCAGAGGGAGAACGGTGTGATAGCGGAGGAAGAGAGGACATGCAATGGGAGCATGAAGAAAACTGTTGAGTTGGGGATCGATTCTTCTCTAAGTCAAATTAAGGTAATAAACTACCTCTCTCTTTATTTATTTTTATTTTCATCGTATAAATGATATGATAGTCGAGGGAAATCAAGTTTCTGATTTATTGCCAACAATTTATAAAAACTATCATATATTTATTTACAGATAAATTTCCTATGTTAAATGAATTTTTATTATTTTCCTACACTCTAAGAAATTTTGAAGCTCTTAAAATCAAATTTAAAGGGGTTCATGTCAACATGGTCAAGGCACTTGTATGGCCCCATATTTATAAAGTTTTCACCTTGCATCTTTTATCTTATATTTATGAGTGGTATGGCATCTCATGGAGAATTACATATCATGATTTAGTTTACCACATGCAAGTCACTTATTCAGCGGGGGTACATGACAATCACAAATTGATTGGGTCCACCAATGAATTCGGGGATTGAGGCCCTTGTGACATGCCGAGCGGAATATCGGCTGCCGCTGAGTAATCATCACACACGAGGCTCTTCTAAAGAGTGTTTAGAATGCCAATCGACCTCTAATATTTTCATCGTCTCATGGTTATGAATATATCCTATTATATGTAGATTATGTTTCAAAATGGATTGAGGCCATGCCCACAAAAACTTATGTTCATAAGAGTATCAAAATTCTAAAAAGCCATAACATTTTCAAGGTTTGGGTGCCCTCGAACCACTATTCTTGAGAATGGCACACATTTCATTCATGCCCAATTTAAAGCCCTCCTAAGGAAAAGGAATTCAATCATAAAATTTCTACCCCATATTATACTTAACTAATGGCCAAGTAAAGGTAACCAATCTAGAAGTTAAACAAATTCTTCAAAACATTGTAAGGCCCTTGGGCTTATAAGACAGCACCGGCGGCTTTAGGATTGGTCTCTCGTGCTAGAAGATGCACCTAGGGTTTATAGGATGGCCTATAAATCATGTCATCTACAAATCTATTGTAGGAATGTCCCTTTCTTGGTTGGTTGATTTTTAGAAAAGCTTGTCATCCACCAGTCAAATTGAGCATAAAGCTTATTGGGTCATAGAACATTTGAAAATGAACTTGAAAAGGCCAATAAAAATAGGATCCTTCAACTTAGTGAGCTTGATAAATTACGGAATGAATCATAAATGAGCACCCAAGTTTACAAAGAGAAAAATGAAAGCCTACTTTAGGACAATCTTCTTTAAAAATGTCCCCCTTATTTTTTGAAAAGCATGCCATCTACTAATCTAAATTGAGCATAAAGTCTACTAGGTCATAAAGCAGTTGAACATGAACCTTTAAGAGGTTAGCAAAATAGGAACCTTCAACTTATCAAGCTTCATGAATTAAAGAATGAATCATATCTGAGAAAATGAAAGCCTACCATGATGAACACAATAGGAGAAAAAATTATATTAAAGACCAAAAAATTCTGGTTGACTAATTCAAGGGCCAAACTATTCTTTGGAAAATTAAAATCAAGATATTGATTCACGCAACAGATAATGGGGCAGTGAAGATCTTAGATCCTAAGAATGGGGGAACCTTTGTAGCGAATGGCTAGAGATCAAAACATTGCCTTGATAATCAAAATGTCGCCTCCTCAAGTGAACCATTAAAAATTTGTTATAAATAGGGAAGGACTTTAAACTAAGTGCTTATTGGAGGCAACCCAATAGGACTTTTTTATATTGTTTCAAATTCTTGAAATCAATGGCTGTGAAACATATAAAATTTATTCCATGTGGGACTATCTTTTTCATAAGTGACGTGGCAAGGCAAGAGCACTCTGATCAAGTGGCACACAAATGGAGCGTCAGATCAAGTGGACCAGAGTCCGCCGTAATGGTTGCTTTAATTGCATTTATTGATCTAAGTACGTGAAGATTAATGGTTGTGGTGGCGTACGACCCCCGTCGCCACCAAGACATGATACCACGGCGCCGGAGGAGCCCTTTTTGCGCGCGCGGATCTATCCGCTTATCTTTATTTCTTTATTTCTTTATTATGAACTTTTGACCCGCACGTGTTTAAGCGGGTCCTCGCTTATTTCCCTCTTCCTTTTAGGCTTGCGGGTGGGTTCGTCCCTTTTCAGGATCCCATTTGTGAAGCCCTTTCTTTTGTGAACCTTTATTTTCTATGAGTATTTTGGGTTTTGGGTTGTGGGCCTCAAGTGGGCACTTTCCCCTCTCGGCCCATTATGGGCTCTATAAGAGGGGAAGGGACCCCCCCACAAACCCTAGCCGTCATTTGAAGAAAGAAAGGAGTGCTCTCCCTCTCAAGTGGCTGCTCAAGGAAGGCCGGGGAAGGAGTCCAACCGCTGTCGTCGCCGCCGCCGCCGCCGCTGCACGCCTCCGTGCCGCCGCCGCCGCCGCCGCGACGACCGCCGCCACTCCTTGCCCCGGCCACGGGTTCTTCTCCGCCATCATCGCGCCGCCGCCGTCCTCAAGCCGCCGCCGCCGCCGTCGCCTCCTCAGGCCGCCGCACCGCCATCCCCTCCATCTCCGGCAAGCCTCCGGCCATCCTCCTCCCACTGGTCATCTTCCTCCCCTGCCGCACAGCCCCTCCACGAACCTCCAGATTTTCCCATTCCCGATCTTCCCCCTCCCATTGCCACGATCGTCATCCATTCCCCCACGATTTCGTCTTCCCCGATTTTGAATCCTCCCTGCATTCCCCCTCGACCATCATTCCCCCCATCGGGACTCCTCATTTCTCACCTCCCCGTGCACGCCGTGCTCCTCCACTTCCCTCTCCCTCAATTCCACGACCGCCTGTCTCCTCCACTGTCCTGAGTTTCTCCATCCCGAGGAGACGCCAGCGCTCTACCGACCCTCCTGAATTCCCCTTCCCGACTCCCCGAATTCCCCAGTTCTGTCCCGCATTGACCCCCCCCCCCCTCAAATCACCCTGCCGCCCGTCCAACTTCCAGCAAACCAACATCCGACCTTCGTCCCCCACTCCGAACACCACACGTCCACTTCTCGAATTCCCGAAGATCTCCCCCGTACCCCGATGCTCACCTTCCTCTCTCCCGCGGCCGCATCCACCTACTACCCCCTCATCCCCGTTCCTCTCCCGTGATCGCGTTCACTCCCCTTCCCAATTTCCCAATTTCCCTCTGATCGCGACCTTCCCCTTCCCCCTTCATTCCGACCCTACTCCTCTTACCTGCAGAAACGCGAACTCTCCTCCCCACCCCTCCGCGGAAATCTTGGATCACGCCAGTCGATATTTCCTGTTAAACATCCATACCCCGTCCCGAATTTCATCATCAAGCATCCGTCGCCCCTCCTCACTGATCCCCCGATCGATTACCTGACGAGTCTCGTCTCGACGCCCAGAAAAATTCCGCATTCATCCGATTGATTCTCGTCACACCACCAGAAATTAAATTCAGTGGGGATTACACTTGTCGCCCTCGTCATCGCCACCCTCATACCGGCGTCCAGCTGTCCACCCTATCCTCAGCGATCTCTACTCTCTCTCTCCATTTCCACCCCCCTCCCCACTTCCGATCACCCTGCAAAAGTCTTCCGCTGAATTCATCCCGCCACCTTCGACCTCTCAGCCGGAATCACCGTAACGCCCTGCCGACACCATTCCCTCGACCTGCAGATCATCGTCCCCGCGTCCCTACCGGAAATTCGTGACTCCCCTCCAGAATTCACTCGCGCCTCTACGTGGCGCGTCCTGCCTCCCGCGTCGTCAACGGCAGTGCATCCGCATTGCTTCCAGAGATCGCCCGCGCCTGCCAGTGACAGAATCCGCGCCCGCGGACGGTTCCTTCCGCAAGCGTCGTGCTACGCCCCACCCTCCCGGACGCTCTCACGCGCCGGTCAGGAATTGCCACTGCGACCAGAGCTCGGGCCGCTCTGCGACCCGACCACAGGTCAAGTCAACCACGCCCCCGGTTTCTGTCAATCCCAGCTCCTAACTTCGGCGCCCTCCCGTTCCGAATTACTCCGGCCGATTCCCCCTCCACACCCGTCGGTTGGACCCTCTCACACCCCTCCCAGGAAGCCCCGCCGCACGCATGCGGGAACCACCCCTCGGGTTGCTCTAGTCCGCAAGCTATTCGCCACCCGAACGCTTGTACTCCTCTCGATCGCTTCAGCGCCATCTGCTGGGGTCAACCCGCCTGACGCGCGACTGCGACCGGCAGGGTCAAACCGACGGGTAAACCCACGGACGTGAGTCAGCTGGGTCAACCCAACCGCCCAGCTGATTGTTCAGGTGCCGCCCCCGCGCCTCCCGCACTGTGCCGACGCGCGTCCAATCCTCCGGGTCCGCGCGCCTTCAGTCCACCGAGCCTGTGCGTCTGGGTGATTCTCTTCACCCCTCCCGGGCCGCTCTTTACGCCCATTTCTGGGTGCCACCGACAACCGCCACAAGTCACGCCGAGGGTCCTCTCACGCTACGCCGACTCTTCTCCCGGTTCTCTTCTGCCGTTCGTCCGTGCCGCATACGAACAATTTCCATCGTCACGACCGACCGGGCCCGCGCCCCGCAGGTAGCTTCGACCCCTCTTTCAAGTTAATTACTTTTCGAAGCATTTCCTTTACTCGTCTCCACCGCCGTCGGACGACGTAGGTAGGGTAGAACGGATATAGGTTTGAGATTTCTGACGCGTACGTCAGGTCCGGCACCGAGCGTGGGCCGCAGCCTTCCGGCTACCCCACGACGAGCGACTTCCACGCCTTCGGACGTGGATCGAGAGGATCTCACCCTATCCATCATCGCGAGTTTCCCCGGGTCACCCGTAGTTGACTCCGCTGATCGGCACGCCTGCCTGCACCTAGGTTTAGGCTAGAGATCGTATTTAGGGTTTAGGACTTGCGTATCCGTAGGTTAGGGTTGACCAGCTATCCTTAGTCATCCTCAGGTTCATTGATCAGGCACGAGGGTTTTCACCACCGCGTCCTGCATCAGGTTGTGTCTTAATTTTTCAGATCAACCAATCTAGAGGTGACACTTAGCATCATTTTTTGGTGTTTTGATTTTCATCCATCACATGTGATCCAGTACCCTTCTTCCTCTTCTAAATGGCATATGATGTGGTGCCAATGGTACCTTCGATCAATGTCTGAAACGAAAATTAAAATGTGGCTTCACCTCCACCAACTCAGTCTAGGAAGGCCACATGGAAAAATTTGGGCTATTTTGTGCTTGATATTTGCATATTGAAAGCCCAACATGCTTGATGTTTGAGATTCATTAACAACAAATTTAAAGTCAATGTGGCATGATCTAAACTATTCATTGTACTAGAAATGCATGATCACACAACTCATGTTTGTTTCAATATTTTTTATGGTTTTAAGGCCCAAATATCAAGAAACCTTGTGCCATTCTTTGCCATCCGACCTCCATTAAGAAAATCAGATGATTGCCTCTGAAAATGTGCCATTTAAGGTATTCCCAAGGTCCAAAAGTGTATAGATAAGGCCTCTCTACTTCTTTTTTTAATTTTTCTTGGATGTGTGATGCCTTGGCCAAACTCAATCCTTTCACCCTTTTAATAATGATTTTGCATTTCTTCCATGTTTTTGTGTGAAACTTATGCCTCTCAAATTATCATTGATTGACCACAACCATCAGCAAAGGATTATAATCTATAGCCTTCAATCCAAAGACATAGGGGCCATCTTCTCATCACATATGGGTTAATAGGAGTCTTCGTCATGTATAAAGGTGTAGTTAGGGTTAGATGTGGAGTATCAGTAAACTCGTAATAGTTTTTGACAAATTTCATCTGATTCTCTCTCTTAAAATTTTGATGATTTTTCATCCACCATTTCATCTTTGATCAACAACCGGATTTGATTCTTTGGATTCTTGTCTTCTTCCCCTTTTTAAATCATTCATTATCCTTAATTTATTGCCTCTTTTTTAAATCATTCATTATCTGATTTGACGAATTTCAATTGAGTTTTTCATCTGTCATTTTTGTCAACCTAATTCCCTACGGATTCGAATTGTACTCACCATTTTACTAGATTTTAATTATCATTAGAGTGGAATCGGTGTATTCTTTAGATATGTTTTAGATTTTGAGTTGTTTATGTGTTATTTAGCCTCTCGGACAACCCAACACCTACCCCAGCCCGAGGTATTAAATACACATACGACTATTGTTCTCCACAAGCTAGAGGTATTAAATGCATATATTTCATATTCAGCATGCATTTTTATATTCTAGGGGTGTTTTCTTTTATTGACAAAGGATTGCATGTATTTTTCTACTTAATTGTATTACATACTGGGATGAAAGACATTAAATAACTCATCCTGTATTGTTTAATTTCTTTCAAAAATTATATTATGTAATGTTTTAGGTACCTTAATATTTGTGAGAGCTTATCTTAAAGAGATTAATTGTGTCAAACGTATATTGATGGTATTTGAAAATGAATACTTCATAATTTCAGCTTGACTTTTTTATTATTGTGATCAATATTGAATATTATTATTTATCTTGAATTTTTTTCTTTTTACCTATCAACCTAACCATTTATCACTATGTCTATGTCTCTCTCTTTTTATATCTATAAATTTGCATAGAATTTGAAGCAGGTTAAATTAGAATATCTTTCAATTTGGAAGAGGTTAATTGTTTGATTATGCCTATTTCACTAAATTATATTCAAATTTTCATGATAGCTTTGCCATCATGAGAGATAATGCTTGAACATCTAGGATGATTCTTAGACTGCGAGGTTGTGAAAAATTTCAAGCTAGAGACCACATGCCTTGCGTGGCGCACATCTTCGATTTGGATATACAAGACAACCTCAAGAATTTTGGAACCGAACCAGCCCCATCAGAGGATGAGATTTTTAGACATAATGATGTTGTTACAGGTGGTGAAGTCAAATGCAGCCCATAACCCTACTACATAAGCTACTATGATGCCCTAGACAAATGATCATGGCAATACAGATTTCTCCCATCAATAAGATGCTATATGAGGTGCTTTGTAAGGTCAAAGAGCTCACTAATTGTGACAAATTGTGCTTGGATTGCAAGATGAGATGTAACTTGAGACTCGACATGATGAACAAATCTCTGACAAAGAGGACTGCGTAGTACAACATCCCCACTGATGTCCTCAACATAGCTAAGGATAACTGCATGATTGGATGAATTTTCACAAATTTTGGTGCCATTTTCAGAAGTGGCTAACATGATGAGTGCATTAAAAATGGTACCAATTTTCCACAATTATGTTGATTATGACAGGCTTGTTCGAGCTACTACCAACAGACATTGGTGATGAAAATGATACATGCAAGAGAAGAGACTCATCCATGACTTCTGAACAATTTGGAAAAGCTTGTTCCTATAGATCTTGTATAACATCATGATCTACACGGGATGCTATTGACCTTGCTTGTTGCCGAAGATGGGTCGTGCGGTTGACCAGACATGAAATTGATCGAGGATTACCTCGCCAGACGAGTTCATCATCTCATATGAACGATGAATGTATCTATGTTGACACTCATATTTATGGATGTATATTTCAATGATGATGGGACCATCATGTGTCAACCATGTAAGTGTCTATGTAGGTATCTTATGGATAGATCATTTATGTATCTATGTTAGTATCCTTAAGCATGGACTATGAATATATCTATGTTGGTATCTTAATGTAAATACTTATTTATGTAAATCAGTATATTTTAAATTTGTGCAGGTCTTTTCGTGTCCATATATTACAAAAACAAAATTTGTATTTTTTTCCAATTTTTAAGATACGCTAATCTTTTTTGTGTACTATTAATAATATTAAGTGATTTTATCTAATTTTCATATTTTTTTAAGGGGAAACCTCACCGTACATCGTGACCTTTTGAGAAGCGTCCAAATCCACTGCTAGCAGGGCACATATGCTGACGTGGACGGCGAAGGAACTCATCCGATGCCACGTGAACGTCCACATCAGCGAGGGCAATGGGGGAAAAAGAAAAAGAATCAGGTGCGGCGAAATGGGACAAGATTGGCGACGAATTTTTTTCGCGATCTTCTCTCTCTATTATTTCTTGGAAGAACTAACCGGCGCCGGCTCTCTCTCTTTCTCGGTCGGCAATCGATTGTTGCGAGGATTGTGCATTTTGGGATTTTCTTTTTCTCTCTTCTTCTCTTCTTTCTCTCACTCTCTCCTTCTCTTCCCCACTTTCTTCCTCGCTTCCGCGTCTCTCTCTCTCTCTCTCTCTCTCTCTCTCTCTCTCTCGCGACGGAAATTTCCGTCGCGAGGAGAGATTTCTTTTTCTCTCATCTCTCTCTTTTTCGGAAATTATTTCCTTCTTTCTCCTTTAACTTCAAAGGCTTCATGGTCCTTTCTGTAGTCGATACTAACATGGAGAAAGTCCAGGACCGCTGGCCAAACCAAGAAATTCTTACCAGAAACACCTATCCGCGGAGTCAACTAGATGAATGCTTCAGAGAGAAATAGTGTAGTAGTTAGAGAGAAGAGTCTCGGGTTTATCAGCGGCGAGAGGCGGGAATCTGCTTGCTGGAGAGGAATTGAGAGAGTAGAGAGAGAGAGCGGTCGGGTTTATCACGCGGTCCTCCTTCCTCTCTCTTCATTCTCTCTCTCTCTCTCTCTCTCTCTCTCTTCTCTTCCTTCTCTCCCGATCATATCGACAAAGTATACCATTCCTTCCGCCGCGCCTGCATCGTCGGAAACAACTCTGGCGACGCCTGCGATTCCGCCATGAGAGCTTTCCTGCGCGGCTACGATGGCATCGACATCTACAACATCTACTCCCCCGTCTACCTCTCCTCTTTCTCGACTCGCTTCTCTACTCCCATCAATACGAAGAAACTCCACGTAATTCCTCCGCTAATTTCAATGATCTTCTTCTTATTTCTATCCGACTGATGATTTTTCGCCCTTACTTGTGGTTAAGTTCTGGAGAAGCAGGCCGAGCAGCGGCTCTAGGGCCGGTTACGATCCCTGCGAGGAGAACCACGTGGAAAAGTACTTCAGCGGGGAGGACGTCCAGCGTGCTCTCCATGCCAACCGTACTCGCATCCGCTACCCCTACTCTTCCTGCAGGTTTGCGTTTTCCTTCAATTTCGATCGAAGAGTTTTTAAATTATTTTTGACAGGGTTCCTTGGGCAGCAACGTGATCGAGGAGTGGAAGGATCCCGCGGAAACGGTGCTTCCCATCATCCGCAAGCTCATCAACACCGGCCACCGCGTGTGGATCTACAGGTTCTTCTCGTCCGCTCTAATTAGTACTTCTTCTTCCCCGAATAGAGGAAATCAGGGATTGGGTTTCTTGCAGCAGCGACACAGACGGTAGGGTTCCGATGACGTCGACGAGGTACAACATTAATAAGATGGAACTGACGGCGAAGGAGGAATGGCGGGCGTGGTACCACCGCAAGCAGGTCGCCGGATGGGTGGTCGAGTACAAGGAGGGGATCACGTTCGCCACTCTCCGCGGCGCCAGCCACCAAGTCCCCGCCTTAGCTCCCGACCGCTCTCTCTCTCTACTCTCTCACTTCCTCTCCGGCAAGCAGCTTCCCGCCTCTCGCCGCTGATAAACCCGAGACTCTTCTCTCTAACTACTACACTATTTATCTCTGCAGCATTCATCTAGTTGACTCCGCGGATAGGTGTTTTTGGTAAGAATTTCTTGGTTTGGCCAGCGGTCCTGGACTTTCTCCATGTTAGTATCGACTACAGAAAGGACCATGAAGCCTTTGAAGTTAAAGGAGAAAGAAGGAAATAATTTCCGAAAAAGAGAGAGATGAGAGAAAAAGAAATCTCTCCTAGCGACGGAAATTTCCGTCGCGCGAGAGAGAGAGAGAGACGTGCAAGCGAGGAAGAAAGTGGGGAAGAGAAGGAGAGAGTGAGAGAAAGAAGAGAAGAAGAGAGAAAAAGAAAATCCCAAAATGCACAATCCTCTCAACAATCGATTGCCGACCGAGAGAGAGAGAGAGCCGGCGCCGGTTAGTTCTTCCGAGAAATAAGAGAGAGAGAAGATCGCGAAAAAATTCGTCGCCGATCTTCTCCCATTTCGCGCGCCTGATTCTTTTTTTTTTCCCATTGCCCTCGCTGACGTGGACGGTCACGTGGCATGTCCTTCGCCGTCCACGTCAGCGTATGTGCCCTGCTGGCAGTGGATTTAGACAATTCGAAAGGTGAGAGTGGATTTGGACGCTTCTCAAAAGGTCACGATGTACGGTGAGTTTTCCCCTTTTTTTAATTACTATTTTGACCTGTCAACAGACTCCCCGGACTGTGTCCCGTTCGGCGGACGGACCCGGGCGCCGGACACGGCTCAGCCTGGACCCCGGTGCCTGTCCCCCTGCCGTCTCTCGTATGGGCAGAAACTAACGAACAAGGGAGAAAAAGCGAATGGAAAGAAGAAAAAAAATGCATCATGACTGAAAAACAGGCGCAGAGAGCATGCTAATGTCAGTGACCAAATGCCCACCATCTCTTCTTCCTCCTCAGATCTTCCTCGGGCAACTCTGCACCTGGAAAGTGACATGCGCCCCTTCATTCATGGCTTCCACGTCTGAGACTAGAAAAAAAAATGAATGACTTACCTCCGTCCGGGTATATCGAATTGTAGTGCACCTCGGCCCAGAAGCTCAGCAATATAACTGGAAGAGTGACAGGTGATTTTAAAAGTGTTGATCGAGAGAGAGATTAAGATAGAGCAACAGGATGGATGGATGGATGGATGGATGGATGGATGGATGGATGGAGTTTACCTCTGTTTGACTTTTGTACGGCAGGAAGTATCTCGATGCAGCACGTGTCCTTAAACGATGTGAAGACAAATATCTTGACGCCATACTGGATTGGGCAAGGAAATCGACAGCCATGTCAGGCTCCATTGACCCAAAGAATTAAGTCAACAGTAGAAAACTTTTGATTTACCGAATCTGCTGCAGCTTGGAGAGTAACGTGATCACCCCATTCGCCTTTACTGCACGCGCAAGGAAATTCAAATGAGAAGTTTTCCACAACTAAATACCATGAGAAAAAGCTTAAGAGAAAGAGTGTCGAACCTGGACATCTTCTTCAAGTATTCAGTGAACGTCATGGGGACATATCCCTCGTACAGCTCTGGGTGAGATTTGAGCTGAAATTACCAGGTAAGAAACTAATTAAAAAAAAATTTCCTGCATATTCTTTCTCTTATCTCTCTGATCCCTACGGCGCTCGGGTTTTCGAGGATACGACTTATATCTGTCATACTTAAATCTAAGCTTAATTCCGACATATCTATTTTCTTAATTCATAAATATTTTGACATTTTCAGGTGCATGGGTGAAGTACTTACCAGATCTCAAGATTGTATCATATGTTTATCCTCTCTAAGATTTATTACTCCGCTATAATATTAAACTTTTTTCTCTTTAAAATTAATGCAGTGACTGATATGAAAAGATGAACCCAACCTGTTTTACAATTTGTTTCCGGACAAATTTGTGATGCTCTGGTGTCCGGTAAAATTGATCAGATAGTGCCCGAAACTGGTGAATTAGATTTAAAGTAGGAATTCAGATACTAAGAACTGACAGAAAAAATGGAAAATAGATTCGCATTATTTTTTTGAAAATATTTGAAGTGACAATAATTAAAAAGAGAAAAAAAGATTTCAACATCAACCTGACAGTTGCCATCTCCCTCAACCTTCCTCTCGACCAAGTCATATACATGTAATCTGAATAAAACGTCAACGAGGCTTAAAATTTGATATGTCACTGATTTTTCATCAATTCAAAATAAAGGCCTGTGATGTTTTTTAGCATCATGTCTTCAAGGAACATAACTAAAATAAAAGATTAACGATGCCATCAGCTACCTCTAAATGTAGAAATATTAGCCTAAGGACATAAAATAAGATTTTCAGAAAACAAAGCCCCTGACAGAAATAGGTAACTTGATAGAACAGAAGTCTATTGATGAGAACGGTTAAGAGAATAAAACGCTGGTAAAACAAATCACCGTTCAATGAGCCTTTGATGGTCCGAAACACTTTCATCAGTGGAAGGTACTTCTTTGTTGATACGTGGTACATGCTGTCAGATCAAGAGATATCTAAATTAAGAAAAAGAAATCACTTTTGAACAAAAATTACAGGATAACAAGCACACCAAAGTTTTAGGGCAATTCACAAATCATTTGTTGGCATGCAACATTTTGTACAAAAACATGATTGTTGAAATTATACTTCCAAGAAATGGAAATGACAAAATTAATAATTATGCAAAGATATATTACCGGAGCAGAAGCAAGTTGGGTCAACCTCTTTCCTACTTCCTCAGTATGGAAATCCTCAGCCAACTCCAGCCATTCGTTAGCTCCTGAATAATTTTCAGGGCTTGAAGATGAACTGTATACTGGGCCATCTTCATCTTCATGGGTTTCATCATCTCCTGTATCAGATCGTAGTCGAATTGATACAAATATTAGTAAAATAGAGCTTCAATTGGACTAATATGTTGATACATTACCCAACACATGCTTCATTTTTTGGTCCCAAAATTTGTCAAACTCAGATACTTGCGAAGTGCCGGATGTCTCTGCAATAGAAATTTGCAAGAACTCTTCTTGAAGAGCGCATGCTATAGCTTCATCATCTTTAACCTCTGCGTAATCCCTAGTTTCACAGCAAGAATCACTTTGACAGCCTGAATTTAATTTTGGGTAGCATATAAGCTGGTGAAGACCCCATCGAGTAAGCTCTGGATCATGCTCTGGCATCGTCATCTGCAAAAACTAGAGATTTTGGTAGATGATCTTGATCATTCGAATTAAAAATATTATCCTCCTGAAAAATTAACATTGAAATATTTTTGATAATTAAGAATTAATTATTATCAGGAAAGTATATGCCACAGTCAAATGGTGAATAGTATCTCTAATAATATTTGGAAATGGAAGAATCTAAAACCTCAGTACAAATGAATACTATCCATCATTTTTTGAAAAATGAATATTATCAAGAAAACATTAGCTTGACTACGGTACGTCAGACTTATTACTTTATTCAATTTTTAAGTAATTAGTCAACGTGATTCAGGAAATATTACCCCTACTTCAAAGACAACAGCATGTGCACGTAAAACTTTTCACCGAAATACAAATTGTGCGACAGAAGTGGATTAATTTTCTCTACGGTTTAAGAAGATTTAATTTTCTCAACTAAGACATTTATGAATTCCTGATAGAGCACAACATTCTTCCCGTGTATTTATCTGAATGTCATTCATCTTTATCCCAAATACATTTAATTGATCCATCCCAAGTAACTGATTATATTAATTGGTAAAAAAATTCATACATTGATGTTCATCCAGAGGCATGAATTATTTTCAAATTTATCGTAGGGCATCATATGGTCAATAGTTTACACTGCCAGAAAGAATGCGTAGAATAATTAATTTATAATTGATTGGAGGTAACTGCGCGGATGCATTATCCATTTCTTGATATATTAAAAGATAGTCATATTTTCTGATTTTCCAACTTACAAAAGAAAGATCACAAGGACAAAAATGAATAAACAACTGGCCCGCAAAACGTGTTTTCCAGCCTATCTTGAAATTCAGAAATAACCCGCCATTAACAATAGGTGAATCGAATCTCATACCTCAAGATAACCAGCCTCCCGCGCGTATTACAGGATACACAAAAATCCGAGAAGTCAATGGAGGAGAAGACAAATTCATCCGCCAGAGAGGGCGGGATAGCTTCGTCGCCAAGAAATCTACGCACGGACAATCGACAAGCATAGAAGGGGACGCGAAAAGATGGATCAAGCAATCGAACTTCCGGCGGATCGCCGAACACGATTAGCGACAGGAAGAAGCCAAGGAGAAAGAGTATGCGCGGACGTCACGAATTGGACGATTTACGCGGGAGTGGTATATATACAGTTGTTGGCGCCACCGGCCATCGTCGTTTCTCTGTGTTCACATCTGATCGTCCGTTCAAGTTCCAGATCCGAGTAATGATAACGGACGGTGATGACCGCAAGTCCCGTGTAATGAAAATGACTGGGATCGTTCAAACTCGCGCGCTCGTCTCTCATTGGCTCCTTTATTCGAGGTTTCGAAAATTTTAATAACTTAAAAATTACACGAAGATTAAACGGTCAATATAATAAAATGAATAATGTTGAAACCATATGAAAATGAAAAATTAGCAAAGTTTTATAAGGAAAATCAATTAAAAATCAAATCCATTGAAGCCCATAGACTAAATTTACATTAAAATAAGTCAAGTCAGCAAATCTTAGTGTCATTGTCCTGAAACAAACCAAATGAATGTGGTGCCACTCTTCCTACAAAAATCCCTACCAAGAAAGATGTAAGAAGCTCGACCATTTTTCAATCTTCCGTATCGTCAAGTTCTAACCTTTATTTTTTTGTCTTAATCAAGTAAACCTAATTTCACTCTCTACTCCATTATTGAAATGTGAAAGAGATGCATGAATAGAGAAAGGTACCGGGAGTGAAATAAACTTAGAGAGAGACATAAAAGAGATCGGGGTTAGATGAGAGCTTGAGAAGGAGGGAGATGCGAGCCGAGAGATATTGAGGGATAGAAAAGAGTGGAATATCGTTAAGGAGACAGTTAGAGAGAGATGGAGAGAGGGCGAGAGAGTGAGGAATAGAAGTGTATCGAGATAGATGAAATAAGTTTTAAAAAGATAAATGAATAGATAGGAGAGTGAGTGATAAGAGTTCAGAGAGAATTGTGGGAAGAGAGAGAGTGTGTGTGTGCGCGTTGGATAATCATGACCACAACATGATTCTTCTTTGAGTGTGAACAAATAGAGGTGTACATCCTCAAGCTTCAAGAAGAGGATCAAGTACAAAAAATTTTCCTTGAGATAGCTAGAACACTCAAAGAAGAGAGTAAGAAACAAGACGAAAGAATAGGAATGATGGTCTTTCCCAGGGAAGAGGGTACATATTCATAGGTACAGAAATGTAACAGCCCATTCGAGAATATAAAAGGTCAACAAGAGAGGAGGAGATGAAGAGAACCAAATTGAGAAGGCAGTTTCAAGGCCCATCTCACATGAAGACAATAAGATAAAACTCCAAAATAGGAGAGAGAGAGAGAGAGAGAGAGATAGAAGAGCTGAAAAGACCAAACACCAGTAAAGAGAGAGAAAAAGAGCAATAGTGAGAGGGATATAGAAAAATTAATAGAAAATTGGGAGTAAATTGAGAAAAGAAATTTTATGAAAGGGTTAACAAGTAACATAAAGAGATATAACTGAAATTCATCTTTTTTTTCATGTTTGCATGATCGTCATTGCTTTGATCATCGTCTTTCCTAAGTTAGGTTTAAATGAAAAGTCCAAAGTTACCTAATCAGTGATTAATTTTGGACTTTCTGTTACCCTTAAGCCAATTCCTTGGGCTAGTTTATTAGGCCTCTAGCCCAAATCATGTGGGATGTCAAATCTAATTCAACAATGGGAATAAAATTTGGGGACCTTTATTTTTCTCATGCTTTCATTATTGACAAATGTCACAACACACTTCGAAAATGAAAACCATTTGGTGTATTCCTCCCAACAAGTTTTTCCAACATTTTTTTTTGTTGATATCAGGGCTTTACCATCAAACACACATTAAATATAACTTGTAAATGGTGATTCATTTTATTTTTGGAGCCAATTTATCATGTGTCAGCATTGACAGTTAATCCTATTATTGAAAAAAAATCAATTTTTGGCTGATTTCTCATGTGATGTTGCCAATTTCTCATGAACATCTAGTTCTCTAGATTACAATGATTCTATGGCCCCCAAGATCTCCTTTTTTGTGACATTGTCAATTAAAATTTCCTAGATGTCATATTTTAATAGAGATCACTGCTTATAGTCACTGTAATGCATGCCCAAGGATCTATGGGTGATCAAGGAACGCCCACATCTACCACTTTGCCTTTGGTATCACCAGAAACTTCAGCTCCCATGATTATCACAACATCTTCAAATCTTTTATGGTGCAATTGGATAGTCTAGAGAACATTTTTTATGGCCCTAATTACTTGGCATGGGTTGCCGAGTTTCAATGTCTTCAGATCCATGATAAACAGTCATTGAGAACTAATGATCCACCCCTTACACAAGATTTATTGTACTCGGTCAACTCATGAAAAATCTATCATTTATTGGTTTCTTAAGACAATCATACCTTCTATTCATGACCTTCTGGCACTACAAAATCTATCAAAATATATTAGGGATAATTGGGAACATACGAATGGAAATAAGACAAATGCTTCTCATGTCGTGGAAGTCCAAGAGGAGCTCTTCGAGTTGAAGCAAGGTCAGCAATGGCTTCAAGGACTTCTTACCCATCTCTTTATCTCTCAGCCTTTTGTCACTGATTTGACTACTCATTTCCAATATTTCAAGGAGCTTGATGTCTCTATATTCGTATCTACACTCGACCCTACTATTGGTAAATGAATAAGCGATGCCGCCTAAAGTGATCACACACTTCCTACACTCGTGTACATTGTTTTTGGCAAGTCCTTTGGGTTTCCATTGGCACCACTCATGCAACTCCATCTTCAACTCCCGACTTCTTCGGTACTTAATATTTTTGGCCTCCAGAGGTTGTGGAGGTGTCATGATGTGGATTTCAGATATGTTTGCGATGCTGCTCACAGTTGCAGTGAACACAAAACACTTCCAACATGTGGGCATTCTAGCAAGACAAGCCATTCCTCCGAAAAATTTTAGCCTATTGCTAAAATTTAAGGATGATCCACCATCTACATTTGGCCCTCCTCATGCTACCACTCATGCCTACCCAAGTATCACAACATTCCTTGCCTCTCATTCCACACATTGGATTATTGATTAGGGAGCCTCAAACCATATTTCAAGTAGTATCACTCTTTTCTCCCATCTTTCTTGACTCTCTAACCCATCATTTTGTCTCGATTGTGGATGGTCAAGTTTGCTCTCTCGTTGACAAAGGCTCTGCCACTTAGAGTCCTTTCTTACCTTCAGCCGATTTTCTTGATGCTTCCAAATTTATAGTTAACCTTATTTCCATCAGTGTTATTACTCGCACCCTATGTTGCTTTGTTACCTTATTCCTTTATCATTGCATCTTTTTGGAGTTGATGATATTGTTCTAGGGCATGAAAATGGCCACGATATCTATGAGCTAATTTAGATCATCTTCCCACTGAGTTGGATGGATTGACAACTCAGGTAGATTCCTCTCTTCTTTGGCATCACCGACATGGTCATTGATATTGTGCCATTAATACATTCATTTTTAGCATTATTAACTAGTTTTCTTGCATAATTATTGTTAATATGATGCAACTTATTTTTTTATAAATATTTTCTTTCATCATGTCATTTCACTCATATGTTCATTTTGCATTCCTTTAGGGTTAATTTAGTGCATCAATTGTGTTTGACCTTTTTTTAAGGTAAAAAAATTGTGAATTAACCAGGTTTTCTTGAGTTTGAATCTTTGCTGGCCTTGATTGAAGAAGAAAATGAATAAAGATGATAATAAGAGTAAGAACTTGGTTTAAATTTCTACGTTGGACTAAGTTTTTAAGAACACATGCCATTTTCATTTTATTCTTATTTATTATTTTCAAGTGACATAAGAAGAGAGAGAACTTGATTTGGAGCAAAATGGCTAGAATTTTATGCAAAAATGATTTATGGGTATAAATATATGATTCTTTAAAATTTAGGGAATTTGTTAGATTTTTTCAAGATTTTTGGATTTTATTTAGATTTTTAAGGGGCACTTTCAGAAAACAAGGTTGTCTACTGATGTGGGAGGTTGCAATGAAGCAATGTGCCAACGAGCCAACTAGTGGGACTTGTTGTAACAAGGTCTACCACATGACACCTAACATTGTGCTAGACTGTGCTTACGTAACACCGAGGTCTCCCACATGGATCGCAGTGAGAGATCCAATTGGTGCCATGCATTAGAATATTCATTATCATAACATTATGTTATTCATTGTCTTGAATTTTTGAAATGCCAAATTTAAACTCTATTATATAGCTTATATCTTTTATAACAAACTCAGTGCATGATTAAACCCACGTGTTTCCCTACAAGCATGAGGCAACAGTCTATGGCTTCAAATGATGGTGGCGGACGAAGCCCATTGGATCTCGTGGACCCTTGTCCACCATTCCATTTTTTGAAAAGTGAGATGTTTATTTGAACATGATTGGATGATATACACACCCTTTTGCTTGATGAACCATTGCTTGACATGTGGTGCAATCTTGATGCCCCCCTTTGAAGGAGAGGAGATTGGATGGCCACAAATATTTACAACCTTAATGAAAATCAAACTCCTTATTTCTATTTATACTTATTTTGCCAATGATCTAAATGCATCTAATTCCTTGAGTCGACTCCACTTATACTAAGGGCAGATGATCCCATCTTGGCCGCTAAATCACATTCGAGGATTTATGTTATATTTAGGCTATATAATTTTAGAGATCTCATGTTTTGGGATTCGTAATTCATGGTCAAAACACGATCATCAATTTATAAGATATCTCTAGTGTCTTAGGTTTAAGGATCGCGTACACAACCATGACATGTAATGACTTGATTAACAATTATGTAAAGTACCATTTAGGGATTCATTTAGATAAATTTAGTAAACTCTTTATCCAAAGAGCATCCACTATATAAATTGATGATCATCCACACTCATCATATGAGTTAGGAAAGATAGTGTTATTTTTTTTAGATAATTTAATATCTTTTTTTTGTGATGTGAAGTGTTGGTGCATAACCACTCACTTGATCTTTACAAACTCTCACCTAGTGCTCCTAAAGGTATATTCATTGGCCATTCTCACTTGATCTTGACTGTCCTATATCTGGAAATCATGCAACATTGTGCAGTTATCATTTATCACATACTATTGCTCAATGATGTCCCTAGATGCCAGATATTTGAAAAATATCAGATCTTGATAATAGTGTGGATTACCGATGATGGTTGGTGGATGACTTTGGAAATTTTGATAGAAGATGTCTTAATGGACGAGGGATATTGTTATACAGTAGAAAAATTTGACAGTGGATATCATCTGAACTTCCAAAAAAAGGATTTGAAAATTAGGAAAATCCCAAAAAACCTATACATTTTTTAAAATCCTATAATTAGGGAAACAAATATTTAAAGAACCTTTGATTAAACATTTGAATAGCTAATTTCTTGAAAATTTTATTAAATTTCATCCTCATTGAATCCTAATAAGATGGTATAGTTTTAAAAATCCTATTATTTGGGAAATAATATTTAATTAACCTTTGATTAACCATTAAATTGGCTAATTTTTTGAAAATTTGTAAAAATTTTTCCTCATTGAATCCTAGTAAGATTAAAAGTTGCAAAATGCTATAATTTGGGGGTGGGGGGATCTTAAGTCATCAAATCATCTAATTTTTTGAAAATTTTCTAAAATTTTATCCTCATTGAATCATACTAATATAAAAAAAATGAAAATCCAATGGGAAATAATCTTTAACTGACCTCTAATTGACCATTTAATAGTGAAATTATTTAACAATTATATAAAATTTCATCCTAATTGAACCCTCCTAAGATTAAAAACTATATAAAACCGTGTAATGTGGGTAATAATCTTTAATTAGCCTTTGACTAAATATTGAATTACTTAGTTATTTGAAAATTTTCTAAAATTTCATCATCATTGAGTCTTGCTAAGATCAAAATGTTTATATAACTGATGCAGGACGCGGTGGCGAAAGCCCTCGTGCCTGATCAATGGAACTGAGGATGACCGAAGGTAGCCGGTCAAACCTAACCTACGGGTAGGCGAGTCCTACACCCTAAATATGATCTCTAGCCTAAACCTAAGTGCAGGCAGGCGTGCCGGTCAGCGAAGTCAACTCCGGGTAACCCGGGGAAACTCGCGATGATGGGCAGGGTGAGATCCTCTCGGTCCACGTCCGGAGGCGTAGAATGGCTCGTCGTGGCATAGCCGAAGCTGCAGCTCACGCTCAGTGTCGGACCTGACATACGCGTCAGAAGTCTCAAACCTATACTCGTACTACCCTTCCTACGTCGTCCGACGGCGGTGGAAACGAGTAAAGGAAACGCTTCGGAAAGTAATTAACTTTGAAAGAGGGGTTAGAGCTAACCTGCGGGGCGGGGTGCCCGGTGGGTCGTGGCGTAATGGAGAATCAGCTCGTCGGTGTCGGACGGAGAGAGGGAGACGCTTCAGAGAGGAAGCAGGCAGGGGCCCGGGCAAGGCGCGGGCGTGTCCTAGTCTGAACACGGGCGTGGACACGACGAGGTGCCCGCTGGGGAGCGACCCGGGAACTTGGCGCGGAAGTGGCCGGTGACCGTACGCCGGCGCAACCCGGGCGGATCGGGAGCGCCGTCGGTTGAGCGCGGGCGCGACTGAGGAGGAAGCAGGGTTGGCAACAACCGAGGTGGGCACTGCTGGGGCTGAGAACGGGCGCGGCTCGAGAGCGTGCGCGGGCACGAACTTGGAGAGGGCAGCCAAGGCGGGCGTGACGTGTTCAGGGAGGTCAGACCACATCCAGGCTCGAATTGCGTTCGCCGAGCATGATTTGAATTCAGGTCTAGCACGAGCACGGTCGTACGCGGGGAGGACCCTGGTCAACGCTAGCGAATTCCGGGGGAAGTGGGGCAGCTGAGCCTCGCGCAATCGGAGCAGGTTGCAGCAGCACAGGATCCCGAACGAGTCTTCTTCTGGGGCGGATTACTAGGAAAGGCCCTGGAAGGTACTCGACGGCGGGCAAGCGGGAAGCAGGGGCGGGACCCTTCCCGATTTCGCTCTTCACCCCGCCTCGTAGTCTCCTCGGCTTTCTTCTTAAATGAGATTATTTCCCACCACGGCAGCCGCAGGGACGTCTGGCAGGGACTGTCGTCCGCACTGGCTGGAATCGGGAAGTGGAGCATCCTGACCGGTGGTTTTGTCGGCTTCAGCGGCGTCAATTCGCGGTCGAGAGGGGAATGCGTGGCGAATTCTTGTGCGGGGGTCCGGAAAATCGGCAGGGTGAATTCGGGAGAGGGGTGGGGATGAATTCGCGGAGGATGCGAGTGAGTGGCGGAAGGGCAATGAGGAGGGGAAGAATGAGTTCCGACGTGAATTCAGCCGGGATTTCAGGGAATGGCCGGCGGAATTTAATGGGGCGTGTGTGGTGGAATTTGGCAGGTGTTCGGGATTCGGACGGGTGAATTCCTACGGGATTTCGTGAATTCCTGGAGGAGACGGGGGGGGGGGGGGAAGGATTCTGGAAAGAACTGGATTCGGCAGAAATTTATCAGAAAGAAGAAACTCGCGGAAAGAGGAGGAGAAGTCGTCGGGAAAGGGGATTCAGTGGGAGATGATGGATGGGTGCAAAGGGACGTGGTCGAATTCGCAATGGATGGACGACGATTTTCGGGAGAGAGAATGGGGATGAGCGGGAGGCGGGCGCGACGGACGCGTGAGTCGCGCAGGAGGGGAAATTCAGGGTCGACACTGAGGTCTCGCGGTAAAGCCGCGGAAGAGAAATTTCGGGACGGAGTGAGGATGAGCGTCGGAAATTTGATGGGCGGGGCCGGAATTTTCCATGGGGATGTGGGAAATGAAGTCGCGTTTCCGACAGGAGAGAGAGTGAAGGAAGACTGACGGTTAGGGTTGGTCAATTTTGATCGAGTCGCCGATCTGATCGTCGCACATCGATCGATCGATCGATCGGCGATCAGCGAAAACTTAATTTTGTGATCGATCGATGATCGATCGATGAAATCGCCGTGATCGAGCTTTAATTCTGATAAATTAAATTCACTCTCTCACTCGCGCTCTCTTGCTCTCTCGCTCTCTCGCACTCGCTCGCGCTCTCTCGCACTCTCTCGCGCTCTCTTGCTCTCTCAGAAGCTCATCGTCAGAAGCTTCTTCATTGCCGCTTCTTCATCGCCACCTTGATACTCTGCACATTGCCGGTGAGCCTCAGTTCTGCATAATTTTTATTTTTAAAATATAAAACCTCCGTGCTTCTTCGTCCCTCAGTTTCACATCCTCTGGTGGAAGACGACGAAGAAGAAAGTCTCCGGTTGCCATATGCTGAATAGTAGAGAAGCAGCTCTCTCGGCCGACTGGCCGAGAGAGGTTGGGAGGAGAATTCCTCCGACTCGGATCGTTGATCGAGGGAGGAGAAAATGAGAGAGAGTGAAAACGGGGAAGAGGGGGAGAGGAGAACGCCGGAAGGTGAGGGTGACGGAGAACTCCTCTCGCGACGGAAATTATTTCCGTCGCGAGAGGGATCGCGCGCGCATGGGCGCGCGAGCGAGAGATACGGAGACGAAGAAGGAGAAGTTCTCCCGCCTTCTCCTCGCGACGGAAATTCCGTCGCAAGAGAGGGAGCGATGAGGAGAGAGAGAAACGGGAGAGAGGGAGGAGAAGTTCTCCTCCCGCCTCTCCTCGTGACGGAAATTCCGTCGCGGGAGAGGGAGCGAGGAGGAGAGACTAGAGAGAGGGAGGAGAAGTTCTCCTCCCGCCTCTCCTCGTGACGGAAATTCCGTCGCGGGAGAGGGAGCGAGGAGGAGAGACTAGAGAGAGGGAGGAGAAGTTCTCCTCCCGCCTCTCCTCGTGACGGAAATTCCGTCGCGTGAGAGGGAGCGAGGAGGAGAGACTAGAGAGAGGGAGGAGAAGTTCTCCTCCCGCCTCTCCTCGTGACGGAAATTCCGTCGCGTGAGAGGGAGCGAGGAGGAGAGACTAGAGAGAGGGAGGAGAAGTTCTCCTCCCGCCTCTCCTCGTGACGGAAATTCCGTCGTGTGAGAGGGAGCGAGGAGGAGAGACTAGAGAGAGGGAGAAGAAGTTCTCCCGCCTCTTCTCCTCATGACGGAAATTCCGTCTCTCCCTCTTACTGATCGTCGACCTCGATCGATCGACGATCAGCCGACGATCTATCGGCGCACAGACCCCTTTGATCGATCGAGGCGTCGATCTTTTGACGATCGATCTCGATCGATCATGATCGGCCAACCCTACTGACGGTGTAGCTTGGATTTCGGGTGTTGGTTGCGGGAGAGGGGGAAGGTTGATGGCCGTCCGGTACGCGAGGTGGAATTGAGGCCGCGAAGAGAGAGAGAGAGAGAGGGGCTTGAATCGTGGGGGAGAGGAGGCGGGACGGCAGGAGGTGGGGGTGAGAGGACTCCCTGAAGGAGTAGGACGGCCGTTGGCGAGAATTCGGCCGTGATGTGGGAAGAGGGGGAGGGTGAAGGAATTCGGGCGTCAGGGTGAAGGTTGGGCTGGGAATTGGACTTTCGAGAATACGGGGGAATTTCGGGAAGGGATGGGAGTGGGCAGGAGGAACAATGGCAGTTCGTGGAGGCGACGGGATTGGAGACGGTGAGTTCGGGAGGTTGTGCGGGTGAAGGAAGAGGGGAAATCGACGGGAGGAGGACGGGAAGATGGCTGGGGTTGCCGGAGGGTGAGCGGGAGGGGCTTCGGGAGGTTTGCCAGGGAAACGGGAAGATGGCCGGAATGTGGAGGGGGATGCTTGCGGAAGGTGGAGCGGGAGGAGGAGCTGGAGGAGGAGCTGGAGGAGAGGATGGCGGCACGATGGTCTGAAGGCGGCGGCGGCGGCGGCTTCAGGACGGCGGCGTCGCGATGATAGTGGAGAAGAACCGTGGCTGGGGCAAGGAGTGTCGGCGGTCGTCGCGGCGGCGGCGGCGGCATGGAGGCGTGTGGCGGCGGCGGCGGTGGCGGTTGGACTCCTTCCCCGGCCTTCCTTGAGCAGCCACTTGAGAGGGAGATCACTCTTTTCTTTCTTCAAATGACGGCTGGGGTTTGTGGGGGGGTCACTTCCCCTCTTATAGAGCCCATAATGGGGCGAGAAGGGAAAGGGCCCACTTGAGGCCCACAACCCACACCTAACATGCTCATAGAAAGAAATAAGGTTCACAAAGAAGAATGTGCTTCACGAATAGGATCCTAAAAAGGGAAGAACCCACCCGGAAGCCTAAAAGGGAGAGAAGAAATAAACGAGGACCCGCTTAAACACCTGCGTGTCAAAAGTTCATAATCAAGAAATAAAGATAAGCGGATAGATCCGCGCGCGCAAAAGGGCTCCTCCGGTGCCGTGATATCGTGTCTTGGTGGCGACGGGGGTCGTACGCCACCAATAACCCTATAATTTGGGTAATAATGTTTAATTAACGATTTATTGGGGCAATATGTATGAAGATTTCCAAAATTGTATGCCTATTGAATCTTTGTAAGATTCAAAAGCTTTTAAAACCCTATAATTTGGCCAATAATATTTAATAATCCTCTAATTAACCATTTAATATGACAATTTTTGAAAATTTTATGAAATCTCATTCTCATTGAATCCTACCAAGATTAAAGTTTTTGAAAATATAACAAAAATAGTATCTACTATCTATCTTTTGTGTCTCCACACCAATGGCCACAAGATCAACTATACTCATCATATGACTTAGATGAGCTAGTGCTAATCTTTTCGAATAAATTTGATATCCTTCTCGAATATCCTCGAATAGGAATGCTTAGAATATATTTTTAAAGATTAGTGATCGTTACAACATGATCTCATCATAATGACAATTCACTTAGTCATTGCACATGCTCATAGACTATTTTAAAATATATAATAATGATAATGAATAAATTTTATTTTAATAAATATAGATGAGATACATGGAAGTGTGATTTTTTTATAGGCCACACGATCTATAACTTGGGTATTGAGTTTTCTTATCAGCATGGGAAAATGATTCTTAACCAACTAAATCTATGTTGACCTTTTAGATCAGATTGGACTACATCAGTGTAAACCATCGACCTCATCGATTGACTCACAACATGATTTTTTGGAAACTAATTTTCCATTGCTTTACGATGCTCATCATTTTCCACGGATAATAGGGAAATTCATTCATCTTACAGCCACTCACCCTGACATCGTGTGTATTATACTATGACTCCTCGACTAGGTTTTGCATGAGCCTCAAAAAGTGCATCGGCAAGGAGCTCTATGTGTGTTATCATAGCTCAAGCGAGCTTTAGGATGCACAATTTTTTAAACACGACATGAGCATCTCTGAGTTGAAGCCTATGTAGACGCTAGTTGTGCAAGTGATAAGTGGGACCAAAATCCACTTTGGTTGTGAGATGATATGGATTTAGTCCCTTTCTCGAAGAGTTGAATCTTCTTATGTCCATCCCCATGCCCATGCATTGTGACAACCCAAATAGCAATATTGGTTATGAATAATCTAATGTTTCACAAATGCACTAAACATATTGAGGAGGACTATCATTACATACAAGACAAGGGGCTTAAAGGACTGTCTAAAACTTCACATGTTGCTTCATCAGATCAGCTTGCAAACATTACTAAAGGATCGACACTTTTTCGCATGATACTCTCTGCACCAGGCTAGGCATGCTAGACATCTATGTTCTAGCTTCAAGGGGAGTGCGAGGGTACTTCCTATTAGTCAATTTAGGCCCATAACGATATTCTCCTTTATTGGGCCTCCTCCCTCTCTATATAAGGGACGAAGAACCCCCTTTTGCTTTTTGAACACATATCGCTATCACTGAGTTTTCCTCTTTTCAATTTTCTCTCTTCTCTCCCTCCTTTTCTCATCCTCCACATCTTTGATTTATAGCCATTAGATCACATCGAACTGCATCAAAACATGCATATTCAATCCAAATTGTTAGATAGTTCAATCTTTGATCTTTCGATACAATCGACAATCTCAATCAAGTTTCTATGATCATTTGCATCAATTGGATCCTCATCGATTTCCCCATTCGCATGCACAACCCTAGTTTTATGCAGGTTGGATAATGGAATCTGGCATTTGAATCTCACATTTTTCATGCTTATAGAAAATGTGAACGAGAATGAATGTTCTTCATGTGGATTATGTATCGATTGCTAGTCAGATTATTATTTTTTAGTCATATTCGAGGAGATCACATGACGTATCCTTCTAAATTACTAAGTAATCGAAGAGAATGGGATTCATCTCTTGAGAGTTGATATCTGAATTACAAGACTCATCACATCCAACAGCACGTGACATACCCTTCCACGTCATCTTCATTTGTTTTCGGGTTAACATCATATAGTGGCATGACCTTTAGGGTAATTATCATATACTGGCACGACCTTTTTTCACGCTCAAATAGTGGCACGACCTTTTTCGATGGCTTAGATACTGGCACCACCTCAGCATTCCCGCTGAGGTGGCATTTTTTATTTTTTCCTCCCCCACCTGGCTGCCACCTGGTCATGCTTATTCTCTCTCTCTCTCTTTATTCTCTTCCTCTCTCTTCATTCTCTCTCTTGTCATTCTGTCTCTCGTCATTCTCTCTCTTGTGAGTCATCTCGAAGGTACGGAGTCATCCTCGTGAGAGAGAGAGAATGACGAGAGAGAGAGAGAACCAAAACCCTCTCTCTCTCTCTCAAGTCATCTCGCTGGCTCTCTCTCTCTCTCTCACGCACCTCCTGCCGCCACTCGCCTTCTCTCTCTCTATCACTCTCAATATCACAGCCTCTCCGTTCTCTCCAACCGGCACTCTCCCTCTCTCCCCTCCTGCTGGGTAGGCCAGTAAAGTGAAGAGAGCAAGCTGCCCAATGGGCGGGTTCCGCCTCCAGACCCGCCCCCCACCAACCCCAGTTCCCTGCATCATTATCACTCTCTTCCTAAATTCCTTGCGGCTTCTCTCTCTCTCTCTCTGTCTCTGCGGAGGAGCATGATTAATCAACACGGTGACTGCAGTGAGCCAGTGACCGTCCAACCCAGAGGGAATATCATTGCTCCAGATATTCCTCCTCCCTCCATTCTCGTGACTCCATTAAAACCCCCCCAAAACCATTAACTCCCTCTCCCTTCATCCCCGTGAGCTCACTAACTCCTCCTTCCATTTAAGCTCTCCCACCATCTCCCCTCTCTCCTCATCCCCTAGCCATGGCTACCATCTTCTTCATTGCACTAACCCTAACATTCTCCCTTTCTTCCTCGTTTTCAGACTTTACCGTTATTACTTCCGACGACTCCTTGCTCGACTCCCCGCAGCCATCGGTCCCAGCCGGCGCGTTCACCGACCGCACGGAGCAGCGTGCAGTCCGCGCCATCATGAGCGCCACCGGCAACTCCTGGGCCGCCTCCATCCCCGACGTCTGCCGAGGCCGCTGGCACGGCATAGAGTGCATGCCGGACCACGATAACGTCTTCCACGTCATTTCTCTATCCTTCGACGCCTTATCTCTGGACACCGCCTTCCCCATCTGCGACCAGAACTCCTCATTCTTGCACCCTTCTCTCTCTAAACTCCGGCACTTGAAATCTCTCTTCCTCTAATAGTGCTCCTCATTAAACCCTACTTTAATCCCTTCTTTTCTTTCCCTGCTGGCGCACTCGTTGAAGAGTCTTGTTCTAAGGGAGAACGGCCATGTGGGGCCCATCCCGGGGGAGCTATCAAGGTTAACTAACGAAGGTACGGAGTCATTCTCTCTCTCTCACGAGGATGACTCCGTACCTTCGTTCTTACTGATTCTAGTAATCGGAGGCGCAGATTTGAGTTCGTCTTCGGCTCGTCGCCCTCGGCTCTCCGCTTGCGGGAAACTGGAAAAGAGAGAGAGAGAGAGAGAATGACGAGAGAGGAAGAGAATAAAGAGAGAGAGAGAGAATAAGCAGGACCAGGTGGCAGCCAGGTGGGGGAGGAAAAAATAAAAAATGCCACCTCAGCGGGAATGCTGAGGTGGTGCCAGTATCTGAGCCATCGAAAAATGTGGTGCCACTATTTGAGCGTGAAAAAAGGTAATGCCAGTAAATGAAAGACAATTCTCGAGCAGATCTGAAGACGAAGACCCCTCCTACGGATTTTCTCGTCTCCAGATGCCCCACCTCAGCTTCTGTCCTCTACTTCCGCTGTCTTTTTCTTCAGGTGCAGGCTCCCTCGAAGAGACGTCAAATCGCTCGGGATTTCCTGTCTCCGCGTTCTCCGCGATCTTCTTCACCATCTCGACAACCTCGCTCATCTTCGGGCGAGATTTAGGATGTCGCGATAAGCATCTGTTCGCCACAATAGAAAGCCTATGCGCGGATTTCAGAGAGTATTTCCCTTCAAGCCTTGGATCCACTATCAAGCGAAATTTTTTCGCGTCCGAAAGATAGGGTCTAACCCATTCCAGAAGCTTCTGTTCTCCCTTTGGACGGTTGTGATCCACTGGACGGCGCCCCGTGATGAGCTCGTAAATCAGTACGCCATAGCTCCATATATCACTCTTGGCTGTGAGCCTCCCCGTGTGAATGTATTCAGGTGCTGCGTAGCCGATGGTACCTACAACCTGGAGCACCCAACATTTACTGAGTTTATACTATCCTTCACGGGTAATTTTTTTTATAAAAAATTCATACAGCTGTTGAAACATGACTCAGCCCTTCCCCCGGACCTTCTCTGGCTAATCCAAAGTCTGATAACTTGGCGTTCCAGTTCTCATCTAGGAGTATGTTTGATGTTTTCAGATCACGGAAGATAATCTGCATAGAGAAATAAACGCGTTAGAGCTCTGTCGATAGATGTGCCTCGTCTTATGATCTTCATGTATTTATTTCATGTCATGTCATGATATTATACGATGTAGGAATACCTGAAATTTCATTTCTTCGTGGAGGTAAGCTAATCCACTCGCAGCTCCAAGCGCGACCTTTAATCTCATGGGCCATGACAATGTCTCATTTGACTTAGAATATAGATGGTTCTCGACGCTCTGGTTATGCATGAATTCATAAACCAACAGTCTCTGAATCCCTCTTTCGTCATCTTCGGCACAGTAACCAACCAGTTTGACCAGATTTGGGTGGTCAACTATCCCAAGAACGTTGACTTCTGTCAACCACTCTTTATGCCCCCTGCATATCAAAGCAAGCTTTTTAGACAATTTCGCTTCCTTTCAATCACGATTATTATGACGATGATAAAAATTTAAAGTTCTTGCCTGGAGTCCTTTAATATTGAGCTGTTTTATAGCGACATCGAGTCTCTCGTGAGGACTTTCTAGCCTCTTGATCACTCCCCTGTAAACACGTCCGAACCCTCCTTCGCCTACCATAAAAGAGCGAGTGAAGTTCTTTGTGGCAGTCTTCAGCTCAGAATAAGTGAAGATTCTAAGGTTGCTGGGACACTGAGAAAAACTCGGGTATCCAGATCTGCTCTCTGAATCCAAACTAATGTCGGAAACATTCTGGGAGTCGGCTAAAGACTGAGATATGTTCAATTCTCTTTGCATGGAGTTGGTATTGTATGATTTCCCTGATTTAGATTTTGCACTGGAATTCTTCTGGGTTCCATAGTAGAATCCGAAGCACTTCATCTTTTTAAACTTTCCCCAGCTCCTCTATAACTTCAATCGATGCACTACATATCGAACTTCGGAGATCTGCGTGCCAAAATTGCAGATTATGTTTTATAATATCAGATATCCACGCGAGAAACTTAGACTAGCTGAGACTAGGCTTAGGGGAATTGATCCGGCAACGATCGTGATTGTGCTGATCACTTGGCCTCTGGTCTATTGACTGGTTTTACTGGGCCATGACGGTCTATTAGATTGCATCGACGATCAACGACTGTGATGATCAAAATCATCTAGAGCGTAATGGGCCCAGTAAAACCAGTCATTCTCTCTCTGCCTTTCTCTTCCACCCTTTCTGATTTCTTTCTCTCCTCACTCTGAATTATCATGTTAATAATCTTGCTGCCTCGATCTTAATCGATCCTTATGAACTATCGCCTCTGCGTCTTCAATAGTAAAGGTCCAGAGGGCGGTCGACAGATCCATCGAGCCCTCGAGCTCAATAGATCAGTCGATCTCCGATACAAGAACAAAACTTGTCCGGACTGGACTGAAAAGAAACGAGAACACAGCAAAAGAAGTCATGAAAGAGTAAAAACGCCGTAATTTACCCCATGATTATGATCGCCTCAGGATTGTCCGTTACGAGGAAGAACACTGGAGGCGAATCAGCATTTCAGGACAGAGGATTAGAAAGGAATCCAGAACCTCAAAAGCTGAAGGGGGGACGAAAGAAAGAAGATAAGAAAGGGGAAGAATTGGTCTCTAAACGGGGATGGAGGGGAAGCTCGGAACGATGAACTGACTGGTAGATAGAAGGAGCTTTCCAGGAAGGAGAAATGGGCCGTGGGCCCATCTCCAATTTAAGTCTTTGCCCGGGGCTGAACTGTAACTTTTGATTGGCCGGCCGGCCCCACACGGTTTTCCCCGGATGATCTAATCTGCAGAAATGACGGCACGTGATCCCGGAATGCTTTGTGCGCTGACCTGGGCGTCGTCGTCTCCAGAAATTAGTGGGCCAGGGATTGGCCAGTCCAAGAAATTCGAAATCTGGGTGATCAATGTGGGGGCCCGATCGTAATTTCCATCGCATCAATTTATATTTAATTAATAATTATAGTGTTGATCAGGGAAACATGCGAATTTTGTATCATGCTCTTTGCGTGTGTCTGCGATAGTGGGCAGATTTTGCAAGTTGAAGCCCATTAGGCCCATTAAGTATCTAAGACAATCCAATTCACCCAATCTAAGGTTTTTCAACCAAATGGAATTTTGATCCAATTGATCGATATTTACACGATCAAATTGAGACGAAATTTATGTCTTATTCTTTTGGGTTTATATTATTATTGGCTTTGATCGACTATGTTTTGATATATTCATGGATCAAATCATCGTACAATATAGTAATTTCGTTCCTTCAGTGTATCAAATTACAAGAAGTTAGGAACCTCATTTTCTCAATGCATAAAATCGTTCGAGGGGCTTTTCCCCAAAGCCTTGAATGTTTCCTATCGATTCACGATGAATTCAGAGTATAAGGATCATCCTACCAGAGGTTGACTAGATAAAAACCCTCTTGATCAAGTAAACCTTGAAAAGATGCGTTGATGTTATCTTGGTCAATTTTGTGTGTTTATGAAGTCTAGAGGGACTCATACATCTAAAATTCATAAGTGAACACTTATTCCATTCAAGCCAATGCAAAATGCTGATTTGATCATGCATGTTTATCATTTTCATAAACATAAGGAGAGAAAGACCATTTGTCTTTCAAATTGGTGAAAAAGAAACCTGTTGCATTTGTATTCATGTCATGAATTTGAAAAAAATGAAGTACAATAATTCAAATTTATAATTTTCATGTCATCCTCTTGCTTCCAAGAAAATAGCAATTAGTTTTATTATACATTTTTTTAAAGTAAAAATGTGAACCAGTATAAATGACATCACTAATGTTTGAACCACTAACAATTGAGGTGCAAATTATTTATATGCGTTTGCCAATGAAATACATTTCAGTGATTCCCAAACCTCGAAAGGAGTTTCAATTCATTCAAAACTAATAAAATTGCAGTCTAAAATACATTAAAATAAAAGAACCTATAATAGTGTCTACTGAAGACATGCACATATGATTACAATTAAATGATTATTTTTTGCATTTTATTGCACACTTCATCCAATTATGTATGTTATCATATTTTGATTGAATTTTATGAACTCTATGACATTTATCTTATAATTTCAAATGTAATATTTTAAGGCAAATTTTGTGTAATTCCTAAATTTGACTTTTCAAATATTAAAATTGTTTCAATATCATTTTCATTTTATTGAAAATTTTAATTTCTAAGATTTACATAAAAGAAGAAGATAAATAATTTTGAATTAACTTTGAAAATGATCATATTTAATTTTATCAGTAAAGTTTTACAAATAGATACTCTACTCTATTGCTTTTTCTTAAAATTTAATATAAGATAGAATGATGGATTCTCAAACTTTTGTTACAATGCAGAAATTTTGGGTTGAAAAGGATTTGTATTTTTGAAATTCATGAATTTTATAAGTTTGAAAAATTTTAAAAGAATTTTTCTGAATTTATTTTACATTTATTTAAGTAAAAGTTGTAAAGATGGGGCACCTTTGGGTGGCTGTAACGGCAAAGCTGATGTGGCGACATGTGCTTGAGTGGTAGCACACAATGATACCTAAGGCACCATTTGATACACAAATAGTGTCTACATAGCCCTTGATTAAGGTAAGTAATAGTTTGGATTAGGTCCCCAAATAGGCCAATTTTAATATGCCTTAAAATGATTTTTTATTCAATAAAATATATAAATTTATCTACGAGGGAATATGTTGTTTTCATTTCCTTCGCAGGTGATTTGCCATTTCTAGAGTTTTAATCAAGACAAATAAATAGCATTTAATCTCAGCCCACCATTTTCACTTAATGGAGGGGTGATAACATGCATTTATAACTTAAATTCTTATCCTAATTAACTCATATTCATGCTCATTTTATGAGAATATGATGCATGTTATCATACTTTTTAGGAATTTTCTCCATTGGTATGTCATTTCACTAAAGTCGATATTTATGCATAAATTAGGGATAATTTTATGCTTAATAGATGATTAATCTTTTGTTAAGTAAATTAATAGAAGTTAATCTCTTTTATTGAATGATTTTGACTTCAGTGCATGTTTTGAAGGATAATTTCAAGATGAATTTATGATTTAGAATATTTATTGACAAATGAATTAAGTAAATTCTAATTCATCTTGATTTCTTATTTTTAAATATATTTTTAATGACATGATTTTAAAAAGGAAGAAATTTGTGATCCAATGGAGAAAATTTGGATTAAAAAGGAGTTGTATATTTTAAGTTATGAATTTTTGAAGTTTTTGTCCTTTTTCCGATTTTTTATTTGATTTTTATTTGATTTTTATTAAGTATTTTCTTTATTAAAATCGCGAAAAAGGGAATATCTTACCTGCAGGTGATGATGTGGCGAGCAGGCCCAGCGGACAAGCTAACGTGGCGCGCGGGACCACCGCGTGGATGCGACGTGGCACTGAGGCCACGTGGCAGAGCCACGGGTGGCCCGCGCGAGGCGTGGGTAATGCACAGGGCGTGGACACGTGGCAGGAGGCCACGCATGTCCACGCGGGTCCACACGGACGCCCGTGAGGGCACCACGTGGCGAGAGAGGCTGGCGAGTGAAGGGCCCACGGGTTAGTGGGCCTTGGTGAGAGTATTGGGGCGGTAACGCAAATGCGTTACTGCGGCCCTCTATTTAACCGCTTAATTCTCATTTTTGTATTCCGTGTGGGACTATGTCCCGCGGAATCTCACTTGTGCAGGCGATGTGGATGCACGACAGGCGTCAGATTTCATCAGGATGATGGAGATCGCGTGGACCCGAGTCCACGCAATCATCAATCAGGCACGTGCGCGAATTTCAACTTAAGTGAAATGGACTTATCTCTCATCTGGTGACACGTGGACGGCTCGGAAGTGCTGGATCTCCATCGGACAACGACGGAAGAACGACACAATCTTCAGTGTCTTCATCAGATCACGACCGCCATCGGACGGTCGTAATTAATCGCGATCAAGAGCTTACCTGGCGACACATGGAGGGCTCGGAATCGTTCAATCGTCATCGTGATGCACTGGATCATGCAATCACGATCGTCCACTCACCTGAAGCTCCATTGGACGGCATGAAAGATTTGTGGAAGAAATCCATGATCGTTGTGCGATCGAACAGCGATCGCGGTGCGATCTAGCCGCGATTGTGGCTCCTTCATCATGGAATCAATGCCACGATTCTTCCAATCCATGGCGCACGATTCCCATTGAAGATGGCGGGCGAAAAAGTCCACGATCGAAGCCCGATCGCCACTCGATCGTGGCCCGATCGCCGCTTGATCATGGCCACGATCAAGCGCAACCGTGGCTTCCTTTGAAGCAAAATCAATGTTGATTCATCGCGGGATTGAAGCCACGATCAGTGCCAAGGGAATCGCTCCCACAACGCCTTCAATCCGCTCCCACGACCGCATCAATCGGCCACAATTTTCGGGCTAAATTTCCCTTTAAAAGCATGTATTCTCCCTTCTTGTTCTTGAACTTTTGATCGATTTTTGAAGTGAATTAAGCAAATTTCGAGGAAGATCTCTAGTTCTTCGTGATCCCCCCGCGTTTAGACTCGATTGTGCAGCAATTGGAGTGGGATTGATCGCGAATTCCTCCTTGATTTCATCGAATTTTCCTCTTGAATTCCGAACGTCCACGAGGAAGAATCCGAGCAAATTCGCTTCAATCCACGAGAATTGAAGCCCCATTCTTGCGGCAAATCGGGTTAGTAGTCAGTTTCGATTGATTAACAGGAGGTAATTTGAGTTTTGATTAGATTTAGAAGTTTAATTTTTCAAATTAGTTCTTAGTTTTCTTCATTTTCCGCAAATTTGAGTCCGAAAAATCGCTGATTTTGAAAATAGGATATCTGATTATAATTCTAAATCACTTGATTTTGGTTTCATTGTATTCCTCTTTTCATCAGCTTTCCGTGGATAGCACATTCATTGAATTCTGAGTTCATTTGACCCTTCAATTTGATGTTTGACCGAGCACTGTTCATCTTTTATCAGAAGTCAAACGTTGACTTTTGGGGTCAATTACTTTCAATTTATAAATTAGAATTTGATTATTTTGGTCTCCTTAGATTCCTCTGGTTCTTAGATTTCCATTGACATATAAATTGCAAGATTTGGATTTCATTTGACTGGTCAATTTGAAGATTTCCTCTAAGGTGTACATTACGGGGATTTTCAGATATTTGATTTTCAATAATTCATAGTAAATCCATTTCTTATCCAAAAATCACGAATTTTATATCAATAAATTCCATTTTTTCTCTTGTTTCTGAATATATAATTTTCGTAATCTTCTGACACTTTTTGATTATCTGATTTTACAGAACACCTAGTGTTGGTCAAAGTCAACACTTTGACTTTGACTTTTGAATTTTCTCTATCAAACCCGAGAATTGAATTCTTAAAACTCATTATTTAGTCTATTTATATCATTTCTATGCATTATATCTTATTTTTACTTCTTTTAAACCTTTTGTAAACCTAAATTTGACCAAGTCAACTCTGCAATTAAAGTCAACTCTGCTCTCTGTGGATCGACCTCAATACTTACACATTACTTGATTTTATATCTTATCTTTGTGGCGTTTCTGTGTTTTAACGACGCACAAAAACGTTTCGTCAAGGAGCGGGGGGTACTTGGTCTTTGTGATTAGACAATGATTCGTTTGATTTTATGGGTGCATCTTGCTTGTTCATCTCAGGATATATAATGTCTAAGATTAATTCCACTTGACAAAAATCATTTGATATGTGGCCAAAACTAGAGTGTTAGATTAAGATCTGATGGCAGATGTTAGGTGATGCTTAATTTACGTGCAATGGCATGGCATCACCAAGGTGCTCAAATCAAGATCCAATAAATGTGACTTTATCTTCAATCATGGTTGTTGATCTTATTTGAGAAGGCAATTCGATGTCCAAGCCCAAATCCTTTTTTTGCAAATTTTCTCTCTTGGATGATAGAGGCATTCTTGGAAATTCTCTAATTGTTTAGCTCTTTGGAGCTTTTTCCCTTCAATATCTTGATCTTAAATATTCAAAATGATTCATTTTAAAATGAACCTAATCTAAAACTATAAATTCATATATGATCTAAAAATCACTCAAACACCCTCTAAACTAGTACATAAAAAACCTTGAAGATTTCTCTTAAAAACACTATCCGAATATTACCTCATCAAGATATTGCCTAAATCAGAACTCAAAGTCGAGATAAAACAAGCCAGAAATTCAGTTAAAGACAGACCTAAAATATACACCAAACATACGTATAATCCTAATCAAATAAAAAAACAAGTTATCCCTAAAAGTTGTCTAAAATATAGCGTTGTGTTGTTCTACGAGCAGATCTAATATGAGGTCTACAACTACACAAACTAACCTAAAAGAACTTGTATATTATTTAGAAAAATCAAACTCAAATAGAACCCAATCTGATGTCAAATATGCCCATATAATAACCTAAAATACTATCTAAAATATTACTAAGCTGAAGCTCAATTTAATTAGACTCGATAATCAATCTTAGAGTGTAATCTGAAAATGGATATATTTAGATGAAAGTTTTACTAGAATCACTAAACTGAACCTCAACCTTAACAGCCGTTAAAACTCCTTAAATTCAAATATAAAATAAACCAATAGATAGTTTGTAATCATGCCCCGATTAGTCCAACACAAAACCTAAATGGAATGCCCCAATTGTGATCAAAAGCGACCTTACAAAAAAATCTAAATTTTGTTCTAAAATATGATTCAAAAGGATCTAAATCTGGACTTTTTAAAACTAGGTTTTTGAAAAACAAACTAGAACTAGATTTAAATAGATCAAAACTCACTTAAAAAGAACCTAATTAATCTCCTTAAACTATTCTACAAGGAAAAAATTTTGAAACAAAAACTAACAAACATTAAAGACTGCAAAATCAATGATTACAGAACTTAAAAATAAAAACCACTAACAAAAAAATCAATGATTAAAACACCGCAGAAAAATATATAAAAAACTCTCAAACTGATCAATAGTTATAAGAGTACTGTGGGAAAGGTGAGGGGTTTCTTTATCCTAATAAATTGAGATAATCGGGGCATTTACATCAAGATATTGGGAGCCTATAGAGTGTAGGGTAGAAAGCTATTGCCATCAAAAACCTGGAGCCTTGTGATGTGATCTGAGGTTGATAACTTCCCAAAATTTTGATCAAAACATCGAATGCGGTGGAATTCATTGAATCAGATATTCAAAACATTGAGACACCAAGAACAGATGATCCTATCATCTAATATGTATGAGAAAACATAGTTAAAGGTTTCCTTAAAGGAGTTCTTGAAGCTATTCAAGTGTCTAGCCTATAGCGGTATCCACACGGTCTCCAGATGGTTGGATCTCCTCTTCAAAGCTCTTTACCAAGAGAGAAAGAGAAGAAAAAAGAGAATTCCCACAAGGCTTGCATGGGCACCTTCAGTTGTGGTCGTTCTCCCCCTATTTATAGACATTTGGTATGAGGTTTTTTCATAAAAACCCTCATAATTATGTCTATATCTACCAACACCCATAGACCTTATGTGTGTGACCCTCTAGGTCCATATATCTCACTAGTTAATAACTCTATTGACCAAATAAAAACTTATTGGTCAACCTTAATTAATTATCCACATCTACATATAGATTAATTAATCAAGAATCAATTTAACCCAATCGATAAGTTGAGTTGCCAGCCCGTTGGGTGACAAGCTACATCACGTACACTAGGAGATACAGAATATGTAAGAACTCACTTATGGAACCTTCCCATCATCGATTACCATGTATGTATAATCCTTCATCCACATTAGACTCATGAATGACTTAGGGTATAGTCAACTGTCAAACCCTAATCGGTCACTCAAGTTAGTACTGATGCGTGTAGAAATCATCGGGAATTCCTTCGATATTTTTACTACCTTGGCCAAGGATTTCATCGCATCTCATTCCTTGAGTCAATCTCCTCAAATACCGAGGGTAGACAATCCCATCTTGATCACACAATCATCTTCGTGGACTTCATGTTATATCTGAAAGTCCCAATAGGGCGGTGGTTTAACCTAAGAGGGGGGGTGTGAATTAGGTTTAAGTGTTATTTTAAAATTATTAATCTCTAATTTTTTGTTTACTAAGATTTGTTGGTTAATCACTCACTTCTTGTCTTCTTGATGCACCAAATATTATTATACTTGTTGGGGGACCTAACCAGTCCCAAGTACTGTAGACTAGGAGCCTCAATCCTCACCAAATGAAACCTAATCCTCTCACCCCTCAAGTGGGTGGAGGACAATGTTCAAATACAAGGATTTAGATTTGCCCCCTACGTCAAACCTAACACTCACCTTTACCTGTCCCTACGACACTATCCACTAGGCCTCGACCTCCTCAGCTCCCGGACGCCCTGACTCCCTCAAGCCAATCTCCTCACGATCACTCGTCCCTTCACGCCCTGTCATGCCTCTTCCGCTAGTACAGCCAACCACCGGTAAGATGAGACCTTGTCTTCAGGCTCCACTTGGTCTTCTCGCTCCCTAAATCTAGACTCCTTCTCGTCTCAACGAATGAGACGCTCCTGTCCTCCGCGTGTATGTGAATCTAAGATAGTGTGTTTGTAACTGCTGCTACCTAAACAAATAGACCTTCTTATTAGGGAGACTTTTGCTAAAGTTGACTTCCTATTGAGGTTGACTCTTCTGCTAAAGTTGATTTTTTTGCTAAAGTTGACTTTTCTGACATAGGTTGACTTTTCTGACTTCTGTTGAATATGGGTTGACTGTTGACCTTGAGTTGACTTTTCTGATAAAGGTTGACTTTTATGCTAAATTGACTTTTTTGACTTGAGTTGACTTTATGTTGACTTTTAAACAGAGTTGACTCTTCGCTGATACAGCCGACTGTTGACCACTAAGGGTTGACTCTAACTAAACAAACTAACGTACAAATAACTAAACAAGGACTGAGTTCAATGATAGATAATTCTAACACATCAAATACAAATGACTTTCAGCTAAACTAATTAATGTGCTTGATGAAATAAATGAATGGGTTAGATAGCGTACCATTGGGTCTTCACTATTGATCTGGTACAACAGATATTGAATGAAGACAAAGTTATTTAAACTATTCAGAACACAAACTTGATTGAAGTTTCAACAAATATATATATGACTAGAAAATGGAATTGATAATGAGTATAATTTCAATGATAATGACAGGTTAATAGAGACATTGACTACTATACCTGAGGAGACAAGCAATACAATCTTGCAAGTCAAAAATAGGATGTAGAAATTAAAACATATAGGTGAATTCAAGTTAGTGGATACATGCTGCTGCCTTTGTGGATCTAGAACCACAATGAATTGATTAACTAATTGATTGCAATTAGGATGATTAGTAACAAAGATTTACGATATAGATGAAGGAAGATATGAAATGTAAATGTAAGAACTTAATCGGCCCTACAAATTAGAATCTAAGACAGAAATTTATGTACGGTAAATAACTATCAATGAAAATAGCATGATAAGCAAATAATACTAAATGAGAATAACAAGAATGCGTTTGTGATTCAAGATAGAAAAATGTTAGAAATAAATATGGAGTGAATTTTTTTGTTTATGTGAACTTAATGTGGAGAGGACTAATATATTCAATGACAGATACCGAGGTACAGAATCAGTAAACACAGAAATTGATCGAGAATGCCGAGAATGACTGAGGAATAGACTCAATACTGACAAAAAAATTGATTCTAACCAGATTATAAGGACGACTGAGAATTTAATTAATAAAGATAGAAAGATACACTAATTAGATTTATACCACTGATTGATAATGGCGATATTCAATACTAAAAAACAAAAACTCAGTAGATTCGTATATCCGATTGATAACGAGGTTACCCATGACAAAAATTCAAAACAATAATCTGTATTAATGAAATACGACTGACGGACTGAGATCTAGATTAACACAGGACGTCCTTCAGATAAGACCACCTAACTAAGCTAACCTAATAGGACAAAAATATGAGAGGTTCGAGTTGACCTAACGACAGATTTGAAAGAGATGAGAAACCAAAAATAGATAAAACCGTCTAAAATGATTTCTATTCGCTGATTTAGGATGATCAGATTATTTACAGCGATTTGAAAACCCGTGATCAGAATGTCAATGATAGCGTATTCCTTAATGGTCGTCGCAGTGGAAGAAGATCAGAACATGAATGCCAGATGAAGATTTCTCTTCGCACCGTTCTTCTGTCTTCACACAAATCGCATAGGAGAAGATGTTTTAGCACACGCAGTCAAACTTGGAGTTGCCTTCTTCTTCTTTTTCTCGATCCCAAATTTTTTCAAACCCTAACTACCTTTATAGTATATTGGGTTAGAGGGGAAAAAAGATGATAAAGCCCTCAACGGAATTAGGAATGTATAGAATGGACTATTAGGTAAATATGATCAAAGTTAACTACAGTGAACTAATATTAGTGAATAAAGACAGACTTATGAGTATACTCATGAACTTAAACTAGATGGGATTTAAAAAATTAATAATATGCCTTAAATCAACTTAGACTTCCTAAAAGTCTACATGGGATATACTTACAGTTATAATCAGCTGCATAATCAATAGTAATAAAGAGTTGACTGAGTGTATGCGTGAGGAGATAAATGGCTAGATTATTGCTACTTTTCCTGAAATCAAACACACGCATTAGCCTCAATAAAACCATAATTAGAAATATGAAATAGTAATGCTTTTAATTAATATCATATAACAGTAGATTGCTTATTCAAAATGAAGTTATATCCTCCAGTCGATCAGTGGAAATTCAAGATTAATATTTATGTCAAAACTAGCTCTCTAACAGTATCCAATATATGACATTTTAGATATCCCGTGGCTAGGGATTCGTCAGTCATAATCAAAACACGATCATCCATCCACAAGATATCTTTGGTGTCTCAAGTCAAAGGACCACATACACGACCATGACATGAATCAACTTGATTGATAGTTAGGTATAATATCATTTAAGTATTCATGCGGATCAATTCAGTGAACTCTTTCTCCAAAGAGCACCCACTATCTTTCCTTAGTGTCTCCACATCAATGGCTATAGGATCAACCATACTCATCATATGAGTTGGATTAGATAGTGCTATTCTTTCTAGATAATTCGATGTCCTTCTCGAAATATCCGACGAAATAGGAATGCTTTAGAATATATGTTTAAAGACTAGTGATCACTATATTATGATTTCATCATAATTCACTTAGTCATTGCACGTGCCCATGGACTTCATTTCAAACATCACACAAGCATGACAATGAATAAATATCATTTCTATGAACACAAACAAGATACATAAAATTGTGATTGGCTTATATGCCACATAATATCCATCAAGTAGGGTAGACGACTCTAGTAATGGTGATGATCAAGAAGATGAAGGTCAAGTGCTCGAAGTGACTCCAGCGCTCAAAGTGACTCCAGTGCTAACTCGAAGAGCTGAGAAAAAAATAGATGTCATATCTAGAACTTGGGTACCAAAAAGTACTTCACCCGTCGGTGGAGCAAGTGGAGAAAGAGGACTCGTCGATGAAACAGATAGTGGCAATGACTCATTTGACCTAGAAGATGCCATCAAACTGAAAAACAAGGCCTGATTGCAGTAGCCTTGAAGAGGATAGCGACAATGGCAGAAAGTGGCTCCGAAAAGCAATAGTAGCAGCCCAAGAGGGTAGGTGACGATGGCTCGAGAAGGGCAGCGATGACGGCCAAGAAGGGCGGCAACGATGGCGGCCTAGAAGGGTGGCGGGAGCCCAGAAGGGAGGTGGCAGCCAAAGAAGTGCGGTGGCAGCGGCGGCGGGCCCAATAAGGGTGGTAGAAACAGACTAGTAAGAGCAACAACAGGAGGAGGGGAGAGGGGATACCGTCGGCTCTCTTGGGCTGCTAGCAGGGAAAGAAATAGAGCACTGGCAGCAATGACTCTAATTGAGCGGCAGCGGTAACACGAAAAAATAATTTAATTTAAGCTTTGATACCATGTGAATGGTAAATCCCAATTGTATTGAGTGAGTAGAGAAGAGATTACAAACGCCTATTTATAGAGGAGAAAGAGAACAAGATAGAAATATAACCCATGTGAGACTAATATCATAAGAGCAAGATAAAACATGAGTACTACCCAAGAGCTGACCCTATCCTAATATTGCTCTCACTCAAGCACACTTAACTATAGAGTTTTGGTAAGAGCTAGTGCAATACACCTTCTAATGAGCCATATCTAACACCTTCTAATTAGCTATATCTAACAAGACATACATAAATAATGGATGATACTTCATAATCATCAATAAAACATATACTTAAATCATCAAACTCACCTTAAGCTAACAATCTAATGAAGAAAACTTGAGTCAAAACTACCAGAGCAAGAGTTCCCAATAATTTCCTCCACTCATTAGTACTAAATTGATTTATTCATTACAGTTTGATAGTTGACTATACACTAAGTCATTCATGAGACTTGCACAGATGAAGGATTATATCTACACGATAACTGATGATGAGAAGATTTTATAAGGGAGTTTTTATACACTCTATATCTCTTAGGGCACATGGTGTAGCTTGGCGTCCAATGCACTCGCAACTTGAGTTGTCGATTGAGTTAAATCAATACTTACTTAATTAATCAATATCTTGATATAGATAATTAACAAAAATTGACCAATAAGATGTTATTAGTCTATAAATTTTATAATTAGTGAGATATATGTACCTAGAGGGTCGCATACATAAGGTCTATGGACGTCAACATATATAGACATAATTATGATGGTTTTTGTGAAAAGTTCACATACCCAATTCTATAAATTATTCCGGTGAATTCGATGTTTTAATCAAAATTTTGGAAGGCTTATCAACCTTAGATCCCAACATTTTTATCATTAATTGGTCATATTTTTCATGAGATTAGCACAGAAACAAGCTATAAAAATGAAATCTTAATTAAAAAACTAGTTTTCTTCGTGTTGTCATCTCTATTGTCCTTCATTTATAACGAACGATTATGAAACTCATTTTAACATACAATTAAATCATCATTGTTTGACATTGAAAAAGCTAAAACATTAATTATGCATAATATTAACATCAATTTTTAACAATTTTAGCTTATGAACAGTATGATATGATGAATTTAAAAATCTTATAGAAAATGATAACATGTGTAATTATGATGTGAATTATGCCTTAAAACCATTTAAGGATGATAAACTAAACATAGAAAAATGCATGTTATCAAAAATGGAGGTGACAACCTTGTTACTTGGCCGTCATAGAAGTAGAGGGTGGTATCTTTCTCTAGTGTTGGGTTTTAGTATTGAGCAATGGCTAAAATGGTATGAGAAATTGATGTGGCTTCACTCACACCTCAAATAACTCAACACTTGTCCTCCTTCCCCAATACCTATGCATTGTGACAACAATGTAGCTATCTTCGTCACCAATAACTCGACCTTTCATAAATGCATGAAGCACATCAAAATCAACTACCATTAAGTCCATGACAAGATGATTTATGGGCTCATCTCCACTTCTCATGTTGCATCATCTCATCAGCTTGCAAGCCAAAAGCCTTGTCGGGATCTCTTTGATATCATGTCTACCAAGCTGGGCCTATTTGACTTGAGGGAGGATTGTCCGAAAGTGTTATTGGGATCGCTGGCCAATCAAGGCTCATTATCTCTCTCTCTCTCTCTCTCTCTCTCTCTCCCCTTCATCTATATGAACTCATGTACCCCTCCTTCTCTAATCCAAAGATTCTAGGGTTTCTTCATCCAAATATTAATAGAATCGAACTCAAAGATATGTCAAAGTCAACCCTAATTTTGTATTGATTTTGATCCTTACTGATGTAGTTATTTAATCATCTAATTTAGTGATTTATAATATTGCTTTGATGACTAATTATTTGTTCAACACGTGCACATTTTTGGCTCATCAAATTATGGCCACTATGGTGGGTGGTGGATGGACACCCTAAGGTTTTGTGAGGGTTGAACACTTCGTAGTTGAACTCTGAGGTTTTGTCATTGTCCAATCCAGGAAAGAGAAAAGGGCTAATGAGGAAAAGAAAAATTAACCAGGTGAAGAGGAAAATGATAAGAAAGTATGAGAATAATTCAAATAAAGGAAGAAACAAAAGGAAATAAGGCAACGGAGAAAGAAATTGTACATTTTTCATGTTCCTCATCTTCATGTTAAAGAGAGGTGGAACATCTATGCACTATAGTCATTAGATGTTGGAAAAATCCCCACAATGGTGCAGACTTCTCAAATCAACTATGATGTCATACATCCATCAGCAATTTAACTTAGAATTTAATCGTTCCATTTGACGAAGGCAACAATCGGTAGGCTAGGATTTACTAATTGTCTCAAGTATTTTTACCCTAAGACGACCAATTTCTAATTTTCACTGTCTTTGTCCTCTTACCCATCTTGTGTAGCCCCTTAATAGGAAACCCCCTAGAACCCTAATTCAGATCTCTACCTTCTTCTCCGATTTCTTTTTTCACAACTTATATTCATGGTCGGATCAACGGTATAAAGGACCAGATGACTAATATTCAAACCTCAGTAGCATCATGCAGCGACCCAGTGATCAGCTTCTTCAAGCCCAACATCAATTTTACCTTGGCGAGGTCCACAAATATCCATGCTTATTCCACATGCGACGAACCATCACCTTTCGAGCTCCCTCTCTCTCTCTCTCCTCTATCTAGCATCCATTTCTCTTATTCGCTTTCTCGCTGGAGGTGGGTTGTGTGAAACCTGATCATGTCGTCTGCCGCAGCTCCAGCGCCGCAGATATGGGGAAGAATCCGGCTCGCCGACAAGAGCGATGTCCCTCACGTCCTGCAGATGATTCATCAAATGGCCGAGTTCGAGCGCCTCACCCACCTCTTCTCCGCCACCGAAGCATCCCTCCTCTCCGCTCTCTTCCCCACTGAAGACCCACTCCCTCCTTTTAAGTCGTTCACCGTCTTCATCCTCGAGGTCTCCCCTGAACCACCCATCCCACAAGAGAGTGGAGAGAAAGAAGACCCCTTTACGCCGATCTCGAAGAAGATCGATCTTACCTCCCCAATTATCGATCCGGAGAAAGACAACTTCGCCTCCGGAGGGATGACTGTCGCCGGATTCGTGCTCTTCTTCCCCTAATTTCTCGACCTTTTTAGCGAAGCCCGGCTTCTACGTGGAGGATCTCTTCGTGAGAGAACCCTACAGGAGGAGAGGCTTCGGGAGAATGCTGCTATCGGCTGTGGCTGCGCAGGCGGCAAAGATGAACCTCGGGAGAGTAGAGTGGTGCGTCCTCGACTGGAACGAGAACGCCATTAACTTCTACCAGGAAGATGGGAGCCGAGATTCTCCAGGAATGGAGGATCTGCCGTCTAACCGGAGATGCGCTCCACTCCTATGGGGAGCTCTAGACTTTTGTTTCCGCCGTTCTATTCGGGGTTTTCTTTTCAAGAACTTTAGGGTTTAAAACGCCGAGGTGCTTTTAGAAGCTTGTCTGTTAGGGTTCTTATTTTGATGAATTTAGTCAAACAAACATTTCAGGCTATGAAGGGCAAACGGATTTCGCTCCGGGCTATCATCTGCCAGTTAGAGAGTTTGTCGCCCCTTCGGGCAAGCTCAGCCTCATCCCCCACTTCTTGGATTGAGTCAAGAGCGATGAAAGCTTACCCGCCACACGCACCATTGTAGGACGCTTCTCTGGCTGCGGTTGTACGCAGTCAACGGCCACTCTAACGCATCTCTCTGCGAGATTCTCCGGAAATGAATACTTGAGCCGTCGATCAACCCAGGATCGTATTCTCAGGCTTCTCTCCGGCGTCGGTTGATCTTCGATCTGGTCCGTGTCGCTGTTAAGCAGCTCCATTAACTTCCGGGCCGATTCCGTTAGGGAAACGATCTCGTAACCCTGGATTTCAGCGTTATACGTATACTTCAGCGGTTCTTCTCCTGTGAGAATCTCCAGCAGCACGACGCCGAAGGCGTACACATCGGATTTCTGAGACGTCGATTCTCCGTTTCGGACTTCCGGCGAAATGTAACCTCTCGCACCTTCCAATTTCAACTTCCCGCTGCCGGATCTCCGGATCTTCCCATTTTCCGTCTCGGAATCAAAGTTCGGGAGTTCCTCGAGTGATTTCTAGGGCGGCGAAGTGGCAGATTTTCGCGCGGTGCTCGATTTCCGTGATGATGATGCTGGAGCTCTTGATGCGGTCGTGGACGAGGCCGCCGGCGGCGGTGAAGTGGTGGATATACTGGAGCCCCTTGCGCGATGTCGGCTGCGATCTGGATTCGATCGATCCAGGTCGCAAGCGGCGTATACATAGGATTCTTTAGGGTTTCTGAGGCACTCGCTGAGACGGGCTCCGTCAACAAACTCGTAAACGAGCAAGAGATCCTCGTTTCCGAGCGCGGCGCCTAGAAGGCGCACGATGTTCTTGTGGTGCGCGCCAGAGGAAGAACTTACGCGGCGGCGGAAGTCGGATGGATCGCCGATGAATCTGCGCTGGACGATGACTGCATCCTTACCTCGAATGTTGCATCTCCAAGAATTCGAGGATAGGCGTCTGGACAGAGGGATCCCTAGTGGCGGAGAATGTCGCGGAGAAATTGTAGATAATAGGCGCTTTCGGGGCAGAGCCTCTCTAAGGCTAGCGGTCGACAAGTGACCAGAGGAGCTGGATGATAACATAGTTGGTTCATGGCGGCCGTTGCTGGCTAATTCAGAGCTCCATTCTGGGAAAGACGGGGCTAGGGAACCGCCGGAGATGTCGTCGGTCATCGGGGTCCCAAGTTTGGGCACCGGTTTTCGGGCGAGGACGTCCTTCTTCTTGTTGCACATGCGTCTGCGACGGAGATCAGAAAGGGAAAGTAGGACAACGGGAAGTGATTTCCGGGAAGACGATCGGGGAATTATATATCGCCGGGTGAGGGCAAAGGGCAGATCTGATAGCTATTGTCAAATTGGGTATGCGGATTACGACACAGGTGGCATTGCGAGACATAGGCATCTGACGTCAACGTTGACTTTCGGGAAGGCGGCGTGGCGGCTGGACAACGACAGCCGTCCGAACGAGTCATCTGAAGGCACCCCGCAGGACCGAATTTTTTCTTCCGAGACGAAGAGCTCGCTTCTGTAAGGGACGTGTAAGCGACGTGACGTAGTGCTTCGCTGAGATAAGTCTCGCTCAGATAAGGAGATCTGTTACAGAGCTCGATTGTTTATTTGTTCTCGCTTCTCTCATAACTGGTCATACAGCTGTCGAGTTCTTGTCGATTGGTGTTCCATCAATTGATAACCAAGACAAAGAGTCTTCGTATACTGCTGAGTAGAGGCAGTCGCCATTGACGTGACCTTGCAGAAGGAGACGGAACCCGGCCTTCTACTGCTTCTTCTCTTCAAATTTTTCGCGGGGCAAAGGTCGAAACGGCTCACCTGGTGGCGCTTTTATCGGACCCCGTCCGATGTTTTGGATTTCGCGTTCTAGCCTGGAGATCTCCCTCTCCACCGTGACTACTTCCGCCAGAAGTTCCTTCTTCTGCGCAGGCCACCACTTCTATAAAAGAGAGACTGTGGCAATTGGTCGCGGAAAATGGAGTAGAGTCGCAGTTAACCTGCTTTTCGATCTCGAACTTGCTCTCATTTTCTCTGAAGAAGCTCCTCCTCGTCTGAAAGAAAAGAACAACCAATTTGAAGAGAGAGAATCTCCGGGTATAATTCGCCAGGTCTTCAAGAAAGACGCAAAAATCACCCTCACAGAGTGCGGCACCCGGCCTCTGCCGATCTCCCGGCCTTTACCCACCATCTCCATAACCTTCTGCTTCGCTGGTAGACAGATATAAACTCTGTTGCAGAAGATGTAGGTTGGTACGGAAGAGATTGAGACGTCGTAGCCGGTGGTGTGCTTTCGCTTCAAGCAGGAGAGACTCAGGAATCATGACTACTAGAGAGAGAGAGAGAGACAGGGATCTCTAGTGGGACCCAAGAGTTTTGGTGGATTTATAGGCTCAGAAGCCCATTATTACTCAAATTGGCATCCTTGGAAACCCGCGGGAGTGATTTATCCGTTGTGGGAGAGATTAGAAGCAGCTCCCTCCACGAGAAGACACGCAGAGGCTCCGGGCGCGGAGAGCATCTGTTCCTGCCGCTAGGGTTTCTCCCCTTCCTTCCGACGAATCGCGTCATGGCCACTCGAGGAATTCCCTCAATCACCGCCTGTCTCGCTGGCCGCGCCTTCTCGGCAAGGGATTCTTCTACTTCTCTGAGCTTCATCTCCAGCATAGCCAGAACGAGCTCTCCATTCCACCTCCGCCGCGCCTTCGTTTCCGTCGCCATTCATGGGCGCTCATTCGGAGGTCAATACCTGGACAAATTGACGGCGATGATTATTTTTTCCAATTTGCTGAGGATCATTGAATTTCCAGTTAGGTCAGTTGCCAGCCAGGCAGAAACGGTTGCGGGATTTGAGGAAATGATTTCTGGAACCCAGAGGAAGTATTACATGCTCGGTGGAAAAGGCGGCGTCGGTAAGACGAGTTGCGCTGCTTCGCTTGCCGTAAAGTTTGCCAACAGTGGGCATCCCACTATTGTCGTCTCCACTGATCCTGCACATTCTCTTAGCGATTCCTTCGCTCAGGTATTTACTATAATAATACTTAAATGTTTCTTTCCAAGAATTAGTTGAATGTTCCAAATACGTGTTTAGGATTTAAGTGGAGGAACTTTGGTACCCGTTGATGGAATGGACTATCCGCTCTATGCTCTTGAGGTAACTCTCCATCGTCTGCGATTAGATCTATTGAGCAGATAATTGAGATCGTTTTCCAGATAAACCCGGAAAAAGCTAGGGAGGAATTTCGGTCTGCGAGTCAAAATGGCGCGGGAACAGGTGTCAAGGATTTTATGGACAGCATGGGACTTGGACTGATCGCTGAGCAGGTAGAGTTTGAAACCCATGATGAATGTTTGTGTGTGGTCTCTGTATTTTGTCCGAAAATGTGGCTTATAAGGTGGTGAAGAGATCAGGGAACAGGGATCCAGCGGTCATGATCGACTGTTCCATTGAGATTGAGTTTCAGATTGATAAATCGGTCGACCCAATAACTCTCCGAGTTCGAAGGTCCAGCATTTGAATAGATGTGGTTTCATGATTCCTCGTAACGATTCCATTTCAATTGTTATTGTGGGCCTTACAATTGATCGTGGATCATAGGCTAGCGTAAGGGTTGAGGAAGATTCAATCTCTTGACGTTTCAGAGAGAGTAGATAGACAAGGAGCGCTTGAGGTTTGTAGTGAGGGAGCGAGAGATGGAGAAAGAGTGGGGTTTTACTGGTTCCCTTACTGCCATCTAAAGCATGGGTTGATCACCTCCATTACCTTGATTGAGCAGCTCACCTCCCGACTACTCAATGGTGTTCAGGGGGCCCAGTGAACATGAAATCACCATCGTCCTTGGCTTATAGACTATCTGATTCGATCCCCAATTCCTAGAAGAGGTCCATTTTTATAAAATGATCATATGTCAAAAGACGGTAATCTCTTCTTATTACAGATGGACGATGAGATTTTTCCTATCTTTATTGTTGTATGAAGAGATCTATAGCTTCACTTGCAATAAGTGACTGATTAATTAAATTTATTTTCTCTCTTTATCCATTAAGCTCGGAGAATTAAAGCTAGGAGAGCTTCTGGACTCGCCACCCCCTGGACTGGACGAAGCTATTGCCATTTCCAAGGCTTGTAATTCTCCTTGAGGATTTTTTGCTTTCTCTCTCTAAACTGCAGCGTTTCATTCCGTGTTTGGATTTATTTTGTTCTACTTTATATTTTAAAAGTGTTTTCTAATTCATTACATCGCCTCGATGATCAGGTCTTGCAGTTTGTCGAAGCAGAGGAGTATAAGATGTTCAGCCGGATAGTGTTTGATACTGCTCCTACGGTAAGAAAGCCGGGTGGTGTTTGTACGATTTTTGTAAAAAGTAAGTAATTTAATGCCCCTGCTTTTGTATTATCCAGGGTCATACCCTTCGTCTGCTGTCTTTGCCAGACTTTCTAGACAAATCAATTGGAAAGATTATGGCGGTATGCATAATTTGAAACTCTGACAAATATAGTTTTATGATACATGGTTCTTCTTTTAATGATCATTTAGTGAATGATCGAACTACTACTAAATTGGCGCTTTTGACATGCATACATCAGCTCAGAAAGAAGATATCGTCTGCAACTTCTGCCATAAAGTCTGTTCTAGGGCAGGGAGGAGATACTGAAAACGCCGTAAGCTACGATATGCACATGATATGACGTTTTTTAAACTTCTATAGAATTATTAATCTGTTTTTCTTATATTATTCCGTAGTCCGACAAGCTCGAGAAACTACGGGAGAGAATGATAAAAGTACGTGAGCTCTTCCGTGACGAAGACTCCACTGAGTTCATCATTGTGACCATTCCAACGGTATTACAGTAGCGCTGTTTTTGCTTGTTTTTGAGTCTAGACAGATGAAATCAGATGCGCGTATCATTTGATTACTGTTTACAGATCATGGCCGTCAGCGAGTCTTCGAGATTACGAAGCTCGCTGAGAAAAGAAGGCGTTCTCGTAAAGAGATTAATCGTCAACCAGGTTCTACCCCCCTCTTCATCAGACTGCAAGTTTTGTAGTATTAAGAGAAAGGTAAAGACTTGGTGGTTTCGTAAATGTTTTTTAAATGGGTTTTTGAATTCCATTTTGATGATGATGCAGGATCAAATGCGCGCTTTGGACATGATACTAGACGATCAAGAACTCAATGACTTGACTATGGTCAAAGCTCCTCTGGTTGATGTAGAAATCAGAGGTGTTCCGGCCCTCAGATTCATGGGCGATTTAGTGTGGAAGTGAAGAACAAAACTGACCCAAAAAGGCTGGGCTCCAACTTTTCCAGAGAAAATTCAAACGAGACGCACCACTCGAAGAGACTCAACAAAAGACAGAGCTTTACTTTTCATCCGTGCGGCGGGATTTTGAACGATTTTGAAATCTCAAATTTATCGAATATCCCAATATATGATCTCGTTGTAGGGCAAAGATGAAACTTTCTCCCCTTAATAAATCTACATGGGCTAAAAGATCCAGTTGTTTGGCTTTTTTTAGAGCGCCAGAAAAAATTAGAGAGAGAAACAAAAGATTACTTACGTTTGACTGGTCAACCCTCGGATCTTGACATCGTAGTGAACTTCTTCCACCCTCCTCAAGTCATATTTGATGCCTACAACATGGCATATAAACACTTAAACTCTGAAGAAATTACTAATGAGTAAGAAGAGCTCACTGTCGAATTTCTTTCGGAGAAAATCGTTACGGAGATTGAGCATCCGGAATGAAGTATGAAGGTCTGTTAAGAACTCCAGAACCTTTCGTGGGCAATCATAGTCTCCAGCTGTGACGCGGTTTACCACATACCTGGGCTGGAAAACGATAAAGATATTAAATTCTGATTCACGCGGCAGAAGGACGCTGAAATTCAGATCCAGTAAGGGAGGGAATGGATGATCTAACCAATTCATTTGACATGAAGCACAACCCTGCAAGAACGAGGCCAAGAGTGAATTCCGGAGTAGTAAATTCTCTTGAGAAAAAAAAAACAAAGGCAATGCAAATGCAAATCCTATCTCGTAAGTACTTTACTTTTCAATTCACGTTAATTAAGAAAATTTGTCTACATATATATTTGGGTTTCGAGGATCAAAGTGTCCGCAATCTGCCAGCAGTATGATGATCAGCGGGCAACCTTCTCTCCTCCGATCCTGGTCCTGGTAGGGGGCGTCGGGTTCGGGACGAGGACCAGAAAATTGCGCAGAACAAATTGCTATAACGATAGAGACAGAAATTGAGTTCTCACTGGAGAGTGAAATCGCTGTCAGCAAATTGACTCATCGCAAAAGAGATAGGGCCAATTGGCGAGAGAAGTCGCAACCACACTCCTCTGTCGGCCGTTCAGACGGCAGCGAACCCCAGATTGACATAAACTTTGCATGACCCACTTCACGACCAGCTGGTAGAGCTGGTCGAAGAAAAGACTAAGGTCAGAGCAGGATATCCTCGTGATCCGGTGACCCGACCCCATTCCCCAAACCTTCTATCTCACTCTCTCTAATCCCTGCAGCGTCCTTTTCTCGTTTTCGGTTTCAATATGGGCCGTTGGATCACAACGATCGATGGTCTACTATGATCGACGATCATTCTCAATATCTTATGATCCGCACAGTCGATTGACTGATCGATCAATTTTGATCTCCAAGGCCAAAAGAGATCGATATCCAAGGCCAAAAGAGATACCATATTGATGAAAATTCTTTTTCAAGTAATATGTTTTTCAAAAAACCAAAGAACCAGATTGTACAAAAACGACTCACCAATCAGGTAGTCTTCAACATCCAGGCCAAACTCTGATGCGTTCACTGAACAACGGAAAGACAATCAGAGATCATCAAGCTAAAAGAACAATCGTAAAACAAAAAGGCAGAGAATTGAAAATTCTAACAACTTCATTATCAGAATGTTAGAGTTTAATGAACTAATGATCCAGGAACAGAGATTCTTATCAAGAAATTAAACTCACGCCCAAGTTTCTCTTCCACGTCTCTGTGCATCAGAAGGTTCCCTGATTCCACCCAGTGAAGAAAAGCTATGAGCGATATCACTGTCTGCGTCTCGCTCCTCCAATCCCCATGGTACCTATCCGCCACTCCAAACAGATACACCCAAGGATAAGAGACGAATCGAAAGGAGAGAAATGATCATGTTTCACCTCCATCGTACCTATAATACTGGCCGGGGCATTGTCTTAGTATTCCACCCAACCGAGCAAACTGCTCCTTCAGGACTTTCAATCGCACTATTCGCTTTTCCCAAAACCTCTTTACGACAAAAATACACCAAGAAAAGGAAACGCGAATAGAATTACAATATCAGATATCCAAAACTAACGAAAAAAAGTGTCCCCTATTCCCTACCTGGAAGAGGGCGCGATTGATGGAGCAGCAGGACACTGGACTGCATCAGACGAATTACAGACTCCATCTCCGACGTCACGCCGCGAATTTTTTCCCGTATGCCGCCGGACTCTTCGAGCTGGGCGTGGAACTCCGCGAACTGCTTTTCCAGTGAGGCGGAAGCGGCGGCGGAAGAAGAGGCGAAGGTCGACATTGTCAGCGGTGGCAGAGGAGGGATTGAGGAAAAGAAGAGGCGAGAGGGAGGAAGGACCCCTTGTCTTAGAAGCGTTGAAGCAGCAGGACTGGGGAAAGCGAACAAGCTTCGTCGAGAGAGAGGAGGCCAGAGAGAGGGAGCGAAGCTACGAACTGGAACTGACGTTCTCATTGCGGGAATTGCAGGTTCTGCACTCCTCAGCTCTTCTCTTGGTTTCCAAGTTGGATACCTAATTGGGCTAGACCACTGGCCCAGTCCAAGTGGGTCATAAATTCATAACAGTTGAGAGATTTGACCTAGGACAAGTAGATATTGACAATTTGATGGTTAAATATTTTGGTCTAAAAAAATCTAAAAATTAAATTGAGCTTTCTAATGAAAATTTTGGATTAAATTTTATCCAAAACGACTCTTTTAGGGGGATTTTTTCTCGTGTTGTCGCAGACGAGCTTGAAATGGAAGAAGAGTGCGACGGGCACGCATGGAGGGGCGTTGCAGCTATCTTTTGTATTGTGATGAGAGGTTTTATCACCATGAAACATGGGTGAAACTAGTGAAATACAGTAAAATTTGTATATTGGACCCGGGTAAAGCAAATGGTGCATCTTTTGTGGGAGTTTCACGAAGTCGATGTCAAATCCAACAGCTAATACAAATACATCAAGAGAGAGCATGCCAGATAGTTCTCTATCCCTTTATTTTATGTAGGTTTTAGTCCAAGTTTGAAAGATGACGCTAAGGTAATTAAGAGAGCATGAATTAGTGTAATATGAGGGGTCCCTTTATCAAGTTAACTCAGATAGAAGGTGGATAGTGAGAGAGGGAGACTACATAGCCTTATTGAGAATTTTTCACTCCTCTAAACATGATAATATGCATCAAATTTTTATGTGTTAGCTACATGGAATTTTGATGAATTTGATTTATGAATCTTTGATTATGAATTTTTGTCTTTGGCTAATTTTAGAGTATTAATGAATGCACATATATGTGTGTGTATATATATATATATATTATTTTTACCTACTCTTAATATATTTAGTATATCTCTTGTTAATATAACAGGTTATTTATTATCTTCTTAGTAGATTTTCTAAATTATTTTATAATGAGATGTATTTTTAATCATATGAGAGAGAAATTGTATAACATATACTTATATATCATATAAGTATCTTTAACTTCTAGTACATCATCTTATTAACCTATATTGAGAATTATTCTCCATATCTAGTATATATATAAATATAAGATACTTTTATATTTTTATAAAACACTTTAGTTGTATGAAATAGATAAACATGTTTTGATTGTGTTATTTTTATTTCTTAGTTCTATCTAATGGATCTAATTTTTATTTTTATTTTAGAAATATAGCTTAGTGGTAGAATTGAAAATGTATTGAACTCATAGTAAGGGCTGAAGCCAGGGAAATATAGATGAAGATTCCTCTTCCTCTCTCTTGAGAGAGGGAAACTCTAAATGGGTCCTCTCTTCCTTGTCATCAAGATCTCCATCCACCGAAATCGTAAAAACTCCTCAAAGTGTTTTTGATATACAAATGGCCTCTATAGCCTCTTCAACATCCTAAGTCAACCACCATCGTGGTATTTTCATGTTGCTAAAATAATCGAGCTCCAAAATATAGACTCATAGAGAGTTTCTAATTTAGATCGTTTCTCTAGCTCTTAGCTGTCCCAATTCGACACAATAAAGATCTTCACATGTTCTTGGGATCTAAAGTCGATAAGCTTTCCAAAATTTTAATAAAAATCATTAAATGCAGTTGAATACATTGAATCAGATATTCAACACATCGAGACACCAAAAATAGATGATCTTATCATCGAGTATGAATGAGAAAACATACTTATTGGGTTCACTTGAAGGAGTTCTTGAAGCTATTAAGTGTCTAGCCTTAAAAATATTCATACGATCTCTAGATGGTTGGATCTCCATTTTCAAAGCTCTTCATCAAGAGATAAATAAAAGGAAGGAGAGAATTCTCACAAGGCTTGCATGGGCACCTTAAGTTGTGGTCATTTTCTTCCTATTTCTAAATATTTGGTATATTGATTGTTCATAAAAACCCTCGTAATTATGTATACATTGGTGCACTGTGATAGTGAGTTCGTAAAAAACACACTTCCATACATCAAAATATAAACCAAATTCACATAATTTGTGGAGTAATTAGGAATTAATTAGTGTATAAGTGAGTAAGGGTCGAATCCATAGAGAATTGATGTTCTTTCATAAGATATTTTTAAATTTGATCAAATTGGATGACAAATTAAGATTGGAAAAATAAATTGTATATTTTGAAATAAGACTCAAAGATCTATCCATAGAATTAAAAATCACTCAATTTGGACTTGTATCCATGAAGAAATCAAAGAGCAAAATAAGATGAAGAAAATCATTCCTGAATAGAGAGAAAAGGATGAAATTTATAGAAATTAACCTAATCTTAGCTTTGAAATTAAAATATAATTTTAAATAAAAATAAATTAGGAATAAAACACAAAATCTAACCCAAAATATGCTCAAAATGACCTAATTAGTCACTTGACCAATGCTTTTTGTTCCATGCTTTCAAAAATAAAAATTCAGAATTCAAGAGGTGATTTCTCTTGACCAAATCTTGACTTGAAACATTGTGTGTTTATGAAAATGAGTTTAAAACATGATTAAAGAAAGAGATTCAATGATTGAGATGTCCAAAAGGTTTAATTAATCAAAACATCAAATAATACATTTTTTGTTGAAGAGAGAGAATTTATAATAGTTTGAAATTGGGCGTGACTTTCGGATCTTCGCCTTTGATGAGATCAATGGTTGTGATTGAATTTTAAGAGGCAAATCATTGCGGTTAAGTTGTGATCATTAAATCTTCATTTGAGCACCAAAATTACATTAGGAATCCTCATTAAGAAGAGTCGTCAAGCGATCGCACCCGTTGGATCTTGATTTGATATTTTTGAGTGCACCACGTATCAAGGTGAGTCCATCGGGTACTTTTAATCTCGACTATTATAACTCGTTAATTCGATAGTCCAGATTGTCATCAAATAGGATTGCGCCACATTTCTGCCTCCTTTAAGTGAAAATCAATAGTTTCAATTAAGTGAGGAGATCAAATGACTATCGTCACGCCACGTCACCTCCGATAAAAATAAACACACAATCCCATTAAATTACATGTTGTCTTCTCAACCCAAAAAATTAAGATGATTACATAAGTATAAATATGCTAGTGGTCTTCTTTAAATTAATTTGGCTCATTAAGGGAACTTAACGCAAATGACTCTCCCTATTACATTTGTGTGCCATATGTGTGCCATGTGACAAGCTTACACGTCATCACGTGGCGACACATAGGAGTGAGTGCCACATCATGGGCCATGTCAGCTCACACTTGTAAATAGATTTTTTAAGTATGTTTAATTAAAATAAATTCAAAAAAAATCCCTAAAAATTAGAAAATTTTGTATCTTTTCAAAGAAAACCTCATTTTTAATCTATTTTTTTTATCACAAATAAAATAATGTATCATATTAATTTAAGAAATAATAAGTGGAAAAATGTTTAACTAAAAATATACACTCATCTTGCTTGAGAAATAAAACTAAATAATAGATAAGTGTTTATGAAAATATTTTCCTCTATTTATTTGTATTTAAAACTTAAATAAAATCTCAAATATAAATGGGGATAGTCTATTCAAAATCTTAATTTGATTCATACATTATTAGCCCATAAAATAATTTATTTTGAGATTTTTTATTTAAATTGCATTAAATGATGAATATGCACTCAAAGTATGATAATATGCATTGGAATGGTATGAATTTATGCCTTAAAGTGTACTAATAATCATATAATCTCAAGTTTAAATTGCATGTTATCATATATCTACTAACATCCATAGACCTTATGTATGTGACTCTCTAAGTCCATATATCTCCCTAGTTATTAACTCTATAGACCCAATAAAACTTTATGGGTCAATCTTTGTTACGATCTCATCGTAATTCACTTAGTGATTTCATATGCAAATAGACATCCTTATAATTATCACACAAGAACGAAAATAAAGAAATAAATGTATATTTTAATAAAAATAAACGAGATATATACAAGTTTGATTAGCTTATGCATCACATAATATCCATCACTTAGGTAGTCACAGACATAAGTTCTATGGATATTAGTGGATATAGAAATAATTATAAAAATTTATAAACCAAATATTTAGAAATAAGGGGAGAACGACCACAATTTCAAGGTGCTCATCAAGCCTTGGGAAAATTCTCTCATTTATTTTATTTCTCTCTTAGTGAAGAGATTTTAAGAGGAGATCTAACCATTCAATGGTTGTGTGGATATTTCTAAACGGCGGAAAATTGAAAAAAAAAATTGAGAACTCACATAAAGTGAACCGTGTAAGTACATTTTCTCATAAATACTAGATGATAGAATCATTGGTTATTGGTGCATGGGTTGTTGACGAATCGAGACCGTGAGGTCGTTGAAAATACACTGTCAAGGGTAAAAAATAAAGTACAAACTTACCAATTTTCAAGATTAAATCACAAATTGAGGGGTATAATGGTAAACAAGGGTCGAATCCACAGGGAATTAGGGAAATTTTTTATAATCTCTTCGAATTTGATCAAATTGGACGATGAATCGATGATAGAAATTGTGAAATTTGATATTTTATGAAAGAGGACTTGAACAAGAATCCATGAAATAAAAAATCACTGAATTTGGATTTGATTTCGCGGAGAAATCATCGAAATGAACAGAGGTGAAATTTTCTGAAAAATAAAAATCACGAAAATCCGAAATTAAGAACTAATTTCAAATCAAATTACGATTCTAAAATGAAATTGAAAAGGTATATGAAGATAGATTAGGATGAAACATGATCCCTAACCCACAATTACGATCAAATTGATCCTATTAATTGCCGGAATCAAAGCTATTCATCAAAATTCAAAAATCGAAATCGTGGAGTTCAAGCGTCGATTTCTTCCTCGTCGATCGTCAAAATCTCACTCTGAGCACTCCGATGCATTTCAAAAATCGTGGATGCGGAAAATGATTCTAGAAGCAATTGAGAACAAGAGATTCAAGACATTTGGTGTCTAAATCAGTTCAATTTACTCGAATTACTCTCGAATGCTCTACAATCTCGAAGAACATCTCAATTTATAGCACGATTTGGGCGTAACCGCCTGGTCGTCATTTAATTCACGATCAATGGCTCTGATGAAATGCATTGGATGCAAATCATTATCGTTAAGTCATGGCCATTAGATCTTCGATCGACGACCGAGATGAAGGCACGTCACGATCGTTATAAAAACGCATGTAACGTTCGCCGTTAGATCTTGATCGGACGCTCAGATGCGTTTCTCGTTAGTTTTAATGTCAACCGTTATATCTCCTCTTGATCAAGGGCGGAGATTAAAATGATTCCCGACGAATCAGATCATGCCACGTACTCGTGCCTTTAAGTGGAGATCGACGATCGTGATTCAATCACGCGATCAGACGTCCCACATTGCGCCACGTTGCGCCTCGCTATTGATCATCGATTGCAATCGATCGGATGCTCCATATTATGCAACATCACCTTCGCGCTAATAATAAATTGAAAAATCGATTTTAAATTAGAAAAATTGATTTTTCATTCTGGAAAATCCTTAGAAATTCATTAAAAATTCATAAAAATTAGAAAATTCATAAATTTCAAAATATAACTCCCAATTAATCTAAAATTCTTTCATTTGATCAGAAATTAAATTATCTATCATTCTAAAAAGTGAAATTTAATAAATAACAAGAGATTTAATTTCTATTTCTAAAATACATTCATTTCTTTCAGATTTAAAACTTTATAAAATTAAATGAATATTTCTAAAAATGATTTCTCTTATTATTTAACTTTAAAAACTAATTATAATCTCAAGTAAATATGGGTTATGAAATTATTTATCTTTAATTCATCTTAATTAACCCGTAAATTAAAGTATTTGGATATTACAATGACTATTTCATAGAATGGTAGATAAATACTCATAAATATGATAACATGCATAGGAATGAAATATTTTATGCCTTAATATGCACTAATAATCATGTATTATCATGTCTAGTCAGCATGTTATAAGTTGTTTTTAAATGTTCGATTCAATATATTATACTGCGTTTGATGTTTTAATCAAAATCTCGAAAGACTTATCAACATTAGATCCCGGAAGTTTATACCCAATGAACACTAATTTGATATGAATTAAGATTTTGAGTGGAATTTTATGATGAATGCAAAAATGATAATGCAAAAATGAATGCAAAAATTCTATAAAAAAATGGTAATGTGCATTATATTAGCAAGAATTATGCATTAAAATTTTCTAATAATGATGAAAATGACAGTATCTGTGGCGTATTATCAAATAGATATAATATCAATTTCCCAAAATATTTTCAGGAGCAATTTTCTCATACATATGTAGATCTTATATGCATATATACATTTAGAAGAAAATCTATATCATACTCATCATATCAATGCCACACATTTCTCCATAATCTAATCTTAGCCATCTACCCTATGGAAGTAACTATTCTCTCTTGAAAACTTTAATCTCATTACCAAGCTTTCTAAAGATTTTATCCTTATTTAATAACTATACTTCATAAGGAAATATAATTTTTTTTATGTGAAATCAATTCCAAACAATTTATAATAATACACCAAAATTGAGTTCATCCTAGGCAAACAAGTGGTGAGCCCAAGAACACAAATTGAGCATGTATAGAAGGCCATTGCATAGGTGAGATAAAATCACAATTAATATTGATAGATATTATGTGTCTTATAATTCAATCACAGTTCCATGTATCTCATTTATGTTGATTGAAATGAAATTTATTTCATTGTCATTATTGGGTGATATTTTGTAATGAAGTCATGAGCATATGCAATAACTAAGTGAATTATAATGAGATCATAATATAGTGATCATTAGTATTTAAACATATATTTTAAACATTTATATTAGCTGAGATATTCAAGAAAGACATCGAATTATCCCAAAAGAATATCACTATTTGATCCGACTAATATCATAAATATGATTGATCGTGTAACCATCAGTGTGGAGACACTAAGGATAAATAGTGTGTGCTTTTTGGAGAAAGAGTTCATTGAATTGATCCGTATGAATATCTAAATGGTACTATAACTAACTGTCAATTAGGGAGATTCATGTCACAATTGTGTATGTGGTCCTTTCACTTAAGACACCAAAGACATCTTGCGGATAGATGATTATGATTATGATTATGTCAATTAGGGACATCTTGTGTTTTCATTATGATTTTAGGATCTCTAAAATATTATATATTGGATATAGTATGAAGTACTAAAAAATGATTATGTGGTCAAGATGGGACCATTCACCCTCGTATTTGAGGAGATTGATTGAGATGTGATAAAATCCTCGACCAAGATAGTCGAAATATTGTAAGAGTTCCCAATGATTTCTTACATTCATCAGTCCTAACTTGAGTGACCGATTAAGGTTTAACAATTGACTACACCCTAAGTCATTTATGAGTGTCATGCGGATGAAGAATTGATGAGACGAATCTATGCGGTTGTTGAAAACACAAGAATGCGTGTCAAAATTTTTTCTAAACTCAATAATTTCAAGTTTTAATAAAGAATTGAATAGTATAATGGTGAATAAGGGTCGAATTCACAGAGCAATAGGGAATTTTTGAGGTGTTATTCAAATTTGATCAAATCAGATGAGAAATTGAGGTGAGAAATTAGGGATTTTGGTAGATTTGGAAATAAGACTCCAAGACAAATCCACGAATTCATGAAATAAAAAATCAATTGATTTGGATCAGTATTCGCAGAGAAATCAAAGAGAAAAATTTAATGAGAAAAATCGATTGCAAATAAAGAGAAAATAGATAAATTATATAAAATTCGACTAATGTACGACTCGAAATTGAAATCTAATCATAAAGGAAGAGAGACTAGGGAGAAAACATGTAGTCTAACCCAAAATCGCACTTGAAATGATCCAATTCATTGCCGGATGAAGGGTTTTCATTTCGCATTTTGAAATATAAAAATCTGGTGTTCAAAGAGACAAATTCTCCTGATTCTCTCAACAAAATCTCAATTTCAAACACTCCTTGTACAAGGAAATGAGTCTAGAAGAGAAGGAAAAGGAAGAGATTCAAGGACTAAAATGTCTAAGCAATTTGATTGCTCAAAACATCCGAGAATGCTTTCCATCATCGAAGAACATGCGTATAAATAGGTACAATTGGGTGTAACCGTTCGATCTGACTCTCCATCTTCAATCAACAGCTCAAATGTAATGCAATAATGTGAATAGCGCTGAGATTTCACCATTGGATTAAGTTGTGGCCATTGGATTAGCGATGAAGCGTTGAGATTTCGCCACATCGCTACATCAAGAAGAAACGTCGCGTAGCTACCGTCGTTTGACCTTCATCAGATGCTTTGAATGTGTACATGTGTCCATGAGAGCCCATCGGGTGCGATTTAATCTCAATAATTATAACTCCTCAGATGAACAGATGAGATTAAGTCATTTTTAAAAATGATTAGATGACGAACCATTATGCACCATCTACTCCCCTCTTAAAGTGAAAATCGACGATTGCGATTGATTCATATAATCACACTCTCTAGAATGCGCCAAGTCACTTGTGCATAAAAAGAGAGAGAAATAGTCCCACATGGCAAAAATTGAGACGAATTTCTTGTATATAAGTAGAGTGTGCTTAGTGGGTTTAGCTTATATTTTGAAAAGTGGTGGGATATGAGGCTTGAAATCTCTAAATTTTTTTGACCAAAACAATGATTGTAGCTGAAGATGTTAAATAAAAAAATTTCAACAAAGTTAAAAGGACCAAGAATAGATGATATCATTATCCATTCTAGATGACCCTATATCGTCTATTCTATAATAAAATTCATACTTTCAAGGATTATTTGAAAGAGTTCTTCAACAGTTCAAGCGTCTGGCCTCTAGCGGTATCCACGCAGTCTTCAGACGATCGTATCTCCTCCTATCACCACAAAAGGAAGAGAAAGAGAGGAGAGAAGTTCTACTAGGCTTGCATGGGGCACCCTTATTATGGTCGTTCTCCTCCTATTTATAGTATTTGGGAATATAAATTTTTCACAAAAACCCTTATTATTATGTCTATATCTATTGATGTCCATTGACCTTATGTGTGTGACCATCTAAGTCCATATATCTCGCCAGTTAATGACTCCATCGACCCAATAACTCTTATTGTTATTCCTTATCAAATAAATATATTAATATATAGATTAATTGGCTAAGGATCGATTTAACCTAATTGACGAGTTGAGTCGCTAGCTCGGTGGTTGCCAAGCTATCCTACGTGCTCTAGGAGATATGGAGTATGTCAGAACTCCTTCATGGAACCTTGCAATCATTGGTTATTGTGTACGTATAATATTTCATCCGCACAAGACTCAGAATGACTTAGGGTATGGTTAACTGTTAAACCCTAATCAATCACTCAATTTAACACTGATGTGAGTAGGAAATCTGATGGATATTGTGTGGCCTATAAGCCAATCACACTTTCATGTATCTTGTTTATGTTCATTGAAATGAAATTTATTCATTGTCATTCTTGTGTGATGTTTGTAATGAAGTCCATGAGCATGTGCAATGACTAAGTGAATTATGATGAGATCATAATATAGTGATCACTAGTCTTTAAACATATGTTCTAAACATTCCTATTCGTGGGATATTCGAGAAGGACATGGAATTATCCGGAAAGAATAGCACTATCTAATCCATCTCATATGATGAGTATGGCCGATCCTATAGCCATCGGTGTGGAGACACTAAGGATAGATAATGGGTGCTCTTTGGAGAAAGAGTTCACTGAATTGATACTTATGAATCCCTGATTGGTATTATACCTAACTGTCAATCAGGTTTATTCATGTCATGATTGTGTATGTGGCCCTTTGACTTGAGACACCAAAGACATCTAGTGGATGGATGATCGTGTTTTGATTATGACTTACGAATCCCTAGTCACGGGATATCTAAAACGTCATATATTGGATACGACATGAAGTTCACGAAGATGATTGTGTGGTCAAGATGGGATTATCTACCCTCGGTATTTGAGGAGATTGACTCAAAGGAATGAGATGCAATGAAATCCTTGGCCAAGGTAGTAGAAATATCGAAGGAGTTCTCGATGATTTCTACACGCATCAGTACTAACTTGAGTGACCGATTAGGGTTTGACAGTTGACCATACCCTAAGTCATTCATGAGTCTAATGTGGATGAAGGATTATACATACATGGTAATCAATGACGGGAAGGTTCCATAAGTGAGTTCTTACATACTCCATATCTCCTAGAGTACGTGGTGTAGCTTGGCACCCAACGGGCTAGCAACTCAACCTATCGATTGGGTTAAATCGATCCTTGATTAATTAATCTATATGTGGATGTGGATAATTAATTAAGGTTGACCAATAAGGTGCTATTTGGTCTATACATTTATTAACTAGTGAGATATATGAATCTAGAGGGTCACACACATAAGGTTTATGGATGTTGGTGGATATAGACATAATTATGAGGGTTTTTATGAAAAAACTTCATACCAAATGTCTATAAATAGGGGAAGAAGGACCAAAACTCAAGGTGCCCATGCAAGCCTTGTGGGAATTATCTCCTTTCTTCTCTTTCTCTCTTGGTGAAGAGCTTTGAAGAGGAGATCCAACCATCTGGAGACCGTGTGGATACCGATAGAGGCTAGACACTTGAATAGCTTCAAGAACTCCTTCAAGGAAACCTGTAAGTATGTTTTCTCATACATACTAGATGATAGGATCATCTATTCTTGGTAGCTTGGTATTTTGAATGTCCGATTCAATGTTTTTCCGTTGCATTTGATGTTTTGATCAAAATTTCGGAAAGTTATCGACCTCAGATCCCAACAAAATCATGGAGAACAACTTTTCTAATATTTCCACTCAATCACCTTCGAGGACTTCATGTCATATCTGATCTATGAAGTTTTAGAGATCCTATGGTTGGGGATTCATAAGTCATACTCAAAACATGATCATCCATCCATAAGATGTCTTTTGTGTCTCAAGTCAAAGGACCACGTACACAACCGTGACACGAATCAACCTGATTAACAATTTGGCATAATACAATTTAGGGATTCATATGCATCAATTCAGTGAACTCTTTCTCCAAAGAGCACCCTGTATCTATCTTCGGTTTCTCTACACTGATGGCCACAAGATCAGTCATGCTCATCACATGAGTGGGATCAAATAGTGCTATTCTTTCTGGATAATTTGATGTCTTTGTCGAATATCCCATGAATAGGAATGTTTGTAGCATATGTTTAAAGACTAGTGATCACTATATTTTGATCTCATAATAATTCACTTAGTCATTGCATATGCTCATGGACTTTATTACAAAAATCACATAAGAATGTAAACGAATACAAATTCATTTCAATGAATATTAATAAAAGATGAAAGTGTGATTGGCTTGTAGGCCATGTAATATCCCTAAAAAATTATGCTTAACCCACAAATCACACACACATACATGCGTCGCACATGCGCCACATGGCACGTGCACACGTCGCCACATTGATAACATGCTAAATATACATGATAATACATGATTATTAATGCATATTAAGGTATAAAATATTTCATTCCTATGCATGTTATCATATTTATGAGTATTTATCTATCATTCTATGAAAAAGTCATTATAATATCAAAATACTTTAATATAGGGTTAATTATGATGAATTGAAGATTAATAATTTCATAACCCATCTTTACTTGAGATTATAAGTAGTTTTTAAATATAAATAATAAGAGAAATAATTTTATAAACATATATTTAATTTTCTAAATTTTAAATCTTAAAGAAATGAATGTAATTTTGAAATAAAAATTACATATCTTAATATTTATTAAATTTGACTTTTTAAAATGATAGATAATTAAATTTCTGATCAAATAAAAGAAATTTGGGTTAATTTGGAGTTCTATTTTGAAATTTATGAATTTTCTAATTTTTAGGGATTTTTTTGGATTTAATCTAATTTTTTATGAATTTTTAATGAATTTGTAAGGGTTTTCCAGAATTAAAAATCGCAGGTGACGAAGTTCTTCAGATATTTTAAAGGCGCAGGTGACGAAGCGTTTTATACAGTCGTTAAAACACATAGACGTCGGTCAAACAAAATTTATAATTCTGAACTCTCAATAACAAAGATATAAAATCAAGTATAGTATAAAGATCGGGTCGATCCACAAAGAACACGATTGACTTTGATCGCAGAGTTGACTTGGTCAAACTTAGTTTTAATTAAGGTTTTTAAGAAATGAATTTATAATATTATTAATAAAATTGATAGAAGTATATCAAAGAAGATATTTTAAGATTTTAGAAACTGATATTTAAGAAGAAATGTCAAAAGTCAAGGTCTAGGCGTTGACTTTGACCAATAGTTGATTGTCTAAAAATCAGAGAATAAAAAGAGCTTAAAATATTATGAAAATTATATATTTATAAAATATAGAGAAAATGGAAATTATTGATATAAAATTTGTGATTTTTTGATAAGAAATGGATTTATTATGATTTATTGAAAATCAAAGATCCAAAAAATCCTGAAATAAACACTTCAATGTAAATCTTCAAGTTGACTAACAAAATGATATCCAAATCTTGAAGTTCACATATAAATGGAAAGCTAACAATCCCAGAGGATTCTAAAGAGATGGAAATTATCAAATTTCACCATGTATTTTGAAAGTAATTGCACCTGCAAATCAATGCCCAAATTTGGATTGAAAATGGATAGTAGATGGTCAAACGTTAAATTGAGGGATCTAATGATGATGAAATTTTACTATTTTTCTGTCCACGGAAAGCTGATGAAAAGAGGAATCCAATGAAACTAGAATCGAATGATTCGGACTTAAAATCACGGAGAAATCCTTGTTTCAAAATTAGCAAAAATCCGAACCAAATTTGGGCAAAAATGAATAACAAAACGACTAAAATGATAAAATTAAGTACCTAAATGTAATCTAAATACAAATTTCTGCAAGATGAATGATCTATTCTCACTACTAACCCAATTGACGTGAAGATTTGGCTTCTATTCATGCGGATTGAAGAGTATTTGCTAAATGTCTTCCTCGGCGTTCGTTCGGCGTTCAAGGGGAGAATTCGATCAAATCAAGCAATGCTTCGTGATCAATCCCGCCCCAATTGGATCACAATCGACTCTAAACGCGAGGGGGATCACGAAGAACTGAAGATTTTTGCTCGAAACTGCTTAATTTCTTCACGATTCAATCAAGAGTTACTTAGAAAGAGAATAACATCGATATTTATAAGGCATTTCAACACGAAAATCGTGGGTCGTTTGATTTGGAGAAGACGGATTGACAGTCACGATTGCATGATCGTCGTGGGCCACGATCTCACGATCTCCTATTTTTTGCCCATCCGATCTCAATCGTAGAGTTTGGATGCATGATCGTTGATTGAATCATGATCGTTGATCGCACGATTAAACGTTGAGCTTCCGATGTCACTTAAGTCGCGATTCAAGCACGTGTTGAAATGCTGATCCGATGGACCGAAATCCATCAGATTAATGGACGATCTTCAGTAAGCTTCCAATCCAATGCGCCTTGTTCTGCCACGTGTTCTGCAAAGAAGAAATTCCACAGGAACATAGTCCCACACGGAGGAAATATAGGGAATATGCAAGTATAAAAGGTGGGGCCTCTTTACGCTTTTGCGTTACCGCCCCAATTATCTTACCTGGGCCCACTAACCCGTAGGCCCATCACTCGCAAGCCCAGTCACTCTCTACCACGTGGCGCCACCTGGGCATCCGCGTAGATTCGCATGGCCCTGCCACGCGTCCGCGCCATCTTCGTGCCACGCAAGCGCCTGCGTGGGCTCGTGTGGCTATGCCACTTGACCTTGTGTGCCATGTCGCGTCTGCGTGGGTCCCACGCCACGCCACGCCACATCAGCTCCGCGGGTCTTGTGGAGATATAAGCCCCCTTTTTGCCCTTTTTTTAAAGAGAATTAAATCAAAATAAATTCTGAAAAAATCTATAAAAATTTAGAAAATTCAGAAATCAATATCTTTAAAAATAGAGCTCCTTTTTGTCTCAAATTTTCTCCATTGGATCACAAATTCCTTCATCGAATATCAACACAGGGAGCCGCGATAAGAGGACTCCAGGGCTTGATCTACGGCTGCGTCATAGCAATTGGGGATCGAAAAGCACCAAATTTGATGACTTATTAAGGGGAAGACGAAGTAAGAGCATGCTATAGGAGACGTTGCAACATATGTCGGGGAGGCCTCCGTTGATTGTGTACGAACAAAATACATGTAATTAGGGTTACGTTCTTTGACTTCGTAACCCGCTCGCTCACCTTCTTTATCATCGTTACCCGCTCCTACATTAATATTATGCCATCTAAAAATAAAAATTAAAAGAATCATATAAGATGAATAAACATAGATCATTCCTTAAGAAGTCTATTTTATATCATCCAACATTATCTTCAAATTAAATCTTCTAATCGTCTACTAAAGTCAAAGTAAATTAAGGGAAGTAATTAATTTTTATTTATTTAACCTTGTAAAAGATTAAACATCCATAAAGCACAGAATTAACCCTAAATAATGCATAAATATGGACTTTAGTAGAATAGCATACCAATGGAGAAAATTCATAAAAACTATGATAACATGCATCATAATTACATAAAATAAGCATGAATATTAGTTAATTAAGATAAGAATAAGTTAAATATGCATGTTATCAGTAGGTGACTGATGAATTACACACGGTCTCGTGTCAAAAATAATTCTAAACTTACTAATTTGATGAAAATATCTCGAATTGAGGGGTATAATGGTAAATAAGGGTCGAATCCACAAGGAATTAGGGAAATTTCTGATGATCTCTTCGAATTTGATCAAATCGGATAATGAATTGATGATAAAAATTGGGGAAATTCATATATTATGAAAGAGAACTTCAAGGCGATTCTACTGAATCAAAAATCATCGAATTTGACTCTAATTTTGTGGAGAAATTGAAGATCGAAGTGAGGGTATATTTCTGAAACATAAAATCGTGAAATTAACGAAAATCAAACGAAATTAACTTGAAATTACTAATCTAAACGGAAATTAAATACTAATAGACGATAGATTAGTCAAAACCGCTTCCACTGACCCACAATTGTGATTGGATTAACCCAATTAATCACCGGAATCAAGGCTTTTCATCAAAATCCAAAAATCACGATTTGTGGAGTTCAAGCGTCGATTTCTTCCTTGTCTTTCGCCCAAATCTTGAGCTTAAGCACTCCGTGGATACATAATTGAGTCTAGAAGCGATTAGGATCAAGAGATTCAAGAGATTTGGTGTCTAAATAGTTCAATTTGATTGAATTGCTCTCGAATGCTTTACAAATCTGAAGAACATCTCAATTTATAGGAATTTTGGGCGTAACCGTCTGATCAAATTGATCAACGGCTCTGATGAAACGGTCCATCGCAAACCGTTACCATTAAGTCACGGCCGTTCGATCGCAGATGGATGCTCGAGATGAAGCCATGTCGATGCGCGTTATAAAATACATCGAAACCGTTGCCATTGGATCGCGATCCGACGCTCTTAATGCGTTTCCGTGCGTTTTAATCTCGACCGTTATAACTCTTGCGATCAATGGTGTAGATTAGACACGATCCGACGAACCCCGACTAAGCCACGTGTCCATCGATTTTAAGTGAAGATCGATGGCATATATCGCACGCACGATCGGATGTCCACCATGCTGCCACGTCGCCTCCTCATCGCGATCGTTGATCGCCATCGCTCGGACGGCTCTGATTGCGCCACGTCACCTGTGCGCTTTAAATATTATGAAAAATTGATATTTAATTAGAAAAATTGATTTTTAATTCCGTATAATCCTTAGAAATTTATTAAAAATTCAGAAAAATTCAAAAAAATTCCAGAAAAATCCCTAAAAATTAGAAAATTCATAACTTTCAAAGTATAACTCTAAATTAATCGAAATTTCTTTCATTTGATCATAAATTTAATTATCTATCATTCTAAAAAGTCAAAATTAATAAATAACAAGATTTTTAATTTATTTTTCAAAAATAAATTTACTTCTTTAAGATTTTAACTTTAGAAAATTAAGTAAATGTTTATAAAAATGATTACTCTCATTATTTAACTTTAAAAACCATTTATAATCTCAAGTAAAGATAGGTTATAAAATTATTTATCTTTAATTCATCATAATTAACCCTAATTTAAAATATTTTGAGATTATAATGACTTTTTCATAGAATGATAGATAAATACTCATGAATATGATAACATGCATAGGAATGAAAACTTTTATGTTTAAATATGCATCATTTGTTTCTACTTGAGAAATTAAGCTATGCTCTCCATTTTCTTCTCATTCTTCTTACCATTCTCTTCTTCCCTCGAGTTGTGCTCATGTGAAAGCACAAGAAAACGTGGCTAATTCAAAATCCTTTAAAAAATTTAGCCACAATTTTATGCACCAAATCAACCCTAAATGAATACATAATGAATATATTAGTAAAATGACACAAACACCAATATTTCACAAAAAACATGAAAATATTCATTATATTGACAAGAAGTATGCATCAAAACCAATTCATAATGTTGAAAATTAATGTATTAATGACATGTTATCACCTTCCTTGAGGTCAAACACTTAGAAATATTTATAAATTCCTCAAATTTCATGATTTCAAGGCTTCAAGTAATTTAAAAGATGAAAAGAAGAAGATAGGAAGGAGAAGATATGGAGTCAACTCATATTTTTTGAATTGGTTGATTTTTCAAAATCAACTTAAGTCAAAGGAACTAACCTTTTTTCCTTATTTTTGGTTTTACTTTTAGTTTAGAGATGAATGGAATGACCATTTTGAAAGTAGATTTTTGATCTAATGCCAATAATTTTATTGAAAAGGACTTATATTCTAAATTTTTTGATTTTTCTAAGTTTATTGATTAAATAAAATTTTGTTCATAACTTTTCATGGTTTATTTTATTTTTTTCAAAATTATTGACGCCAACTAGAGCAAAATGGGCCCCGTTAGCTCGGATGATGTGCAAGTGTGTGCACATTGAGCGACGATCTTCGTGGCGAGAAGGGTGTCATACAATGCATAGACGGTCCTTGTGGAACTCAATCAAGAGGGGAATTAGCTTAAAGCTAATCCCCAAAAGGACTTTTCAAACTGATTAAATTATTTTTCATGATATAGTTTATAAATTCTCTACAGGCTTAATCATTTTCATGATATGATTATATTAAAAGGATCTAACCATTTATTATTATTTTTCCTAAGCATAGATTTTCTTCGTCTAACTTCTCTCTTCAATCTCTCCTTTGATTTGAGCCTGATCCGAGCTTTTATTTCCTCAAAATCAAAACCCTTTCGGTAATCCGATTTGATTGAAGATAGTCGTACTGAAAACCCAATTATCCATCAATTAATCACCCTTAATTACAATTATATTCAATTAATCATCAACATCAATGATGATGGAATTTTCGTTGGCCCATAGTCATGTTCAACGACCTCAAAGTCTTGTACATGAAGGTTGCAAGCAGCCAAAAGCAATAAAGCGGCGATGTGGTGACAAAAATGGTGAGGGGTTCTAATTCAAGAGTCATAAGGACCGTCGTAAGCATCGTGACAGCTTGATGTCGGCGAGGTCAGCCGCAGAAACAAGACTTGGAGAGCCGATTTGCATCGCTCGTGGCACGTCGCAGTGATCCCTTTGATAGGAGACGCCATCCACATTTACTCGTGGAACAGGTCTGGACCTTTCATGGTCCCCGTCGACCAGTCCAAATCCTACTTCCGCGTTCTCACGGGTGCTTTCTTGAAGGCACCTATTTTCAAAGGCAAGATGAAAGCATTTACGAGCCGCATAAGATATTTGCTTTAAAGAATTTCGTCATATGAATCGAGTTTATAATCATCGATCGATTGCATAAAACTTCCTCGTCACCAAGAAAATCACCAATTTCAAGCATTTTTCTACTCGAGGTCACCCAATCTTCTGTTTGAGTGGTTGACGATGTACACAGGCGAGCTATCATCCCCCGAGTTCGAGTACTTTATCCAAATGGACAGGTTCTTTCTGGGGAGGCTCATCTGGAAGGATGGCCGAGATTTGCGGAGGCCCGGAGACTGAATTAGTCATCAGCGCGGACTGACCGGTAGTTGATCATAATATTAGATTAGTTAACCACCCCCAACCTCCCATGAACTGGATTATTTCAGAAGCAGATCAAAATCAGTAGTAATTTATCCCTCGGTTTCTGATCGATTGTACAGAGCAAATTATGCACAACAACAAAAAAATCACACAGCCTGTCATGATGCGGGATGGGGAAGCGCAAACCCTGGGGCATTGCTGGGAATCGGCTCGTAGAAGAAGGGCTCGGCGGGGTGCCGCCATCTGAGATTGCCCATCTCCTTTTCCTCCTTCTGCGGAGGCTTCTTCTCCGGCGCCGGCGCTACATCCGGCGCCACCGGGAGCGACAAGATGTCTAGAGGAGACAAAAGGGGGATGGCAACCTTCCACTCGGACGCGCACGCAGACGGCGGCGCCACCTGTATCGACGACGGCGCGTGCATCCGCAGCCTGCTGCTGTTGCTCCGCCGCAATATCTTCCCCCTTCCGGCGCCGGAAGAATCGCTCGCCTGCGCCTCGGCCATGGTTGCACTGGGATGAGAGAGAATCAAGAGAAGCCTGAGGAATTCGCCGTTCGACCCTGGACAAAGTCACCTGATATTCTGACACCCTTTATTTTGAGACGTCCTCGTTTGGTCGTTTTTTTGACTGACCAGAGAACATGCGAATGTCACGTAACGTCGGTCACGAGTGCCACGCCGAGGCAATCTCTGCCGTAAAATCCGTGTGCATTGCTCACGCGCTCGCTGGTATTTGACCGCCGACTATTTCTCTGCCGTCGGATCCGGTCGGCAGATAAGGTTCGGACGGACACCGGTTCGTCAAAATGCTTGCTCTTTCAGTCTGCTCTTCTTTGCGAAAGCGACAAGAGATTATTATATTATTATATTTCCGCACGACAACGAGAGTCAGAAAAAGAGCTTTGACTAATTCCCTTCAAAGTCGGTGTAACATTAAAACCTTTTTGCTTTCGGTAATTATTTTAAGGGTTAACATCATATAGTGGCACGACTTTTAGGGTAATCATCAAATACTGGCACGACCTTTTTCCAGGCTCAAATACTGGCACGACCTTTTTCAAAGGCTCAGATACTGGCACCACCTCAGCATTCCCGCTGAGGTGGCATTTTTTATTCTTTCCTCCCCCGGCTGCCACCTGGTCCTCTTTATTCTCTCTCTCTTCATTATCTTCCTCTCTCTTCATTCTCTCTCTCTCTCTTTTCTTCGGCAGATCTTCTCCAATTCCGCCACCTTCCACTGCATTCCCCGGAGATAAGCTCTCATCTTCTCGGTATCTGCAAATGCGGCACTAGCTTTCACCGTCACCTTGTACTGTCAAGGAAATGTTTCCGGGCACATGCAGAGAGTAGCATTTCATGCGTAGAATTCTATCTCGTCTTGCAATCTAAGAAGATGGGAGATTGATATTCCCTAAGAAGATGGGAGCCGAGGCGAAGCATGGAGACATGGAGCGAGTCGAGCGGCTTCTTCTCCCTCTGCTCTCGCTCACCATCTGCTTTGTAACATGCACTCCATGTCGTAAAGCCCTTCTCCCCCTGCAACTCACCCCGATCAGCCCAATTTTTCTCGGACCCATAATTTAACGCTCATCTACTACTGTACATGAAGATATCGATCCCGTTCAGATTCTTCCCCATGCGAAGCACTGGGCGAGAAAGTCCTCCGCCCGGTGAGAGAACCCACGACCTCCACGGGCGCCGACGGCGGCGTGCAGACACCTCCCATCCGTCCTCCACGTAGACCGTCTGCGGTGAGGCCCGGCCCGGCGTGGGAGATGACGGAGCTGTAGCCTTCCGAGAGCTCCATCTCTTCTTTCTCATGTTCACTCTTCTCCTTTTTCCGAAAGCTCTGCGAGAAGACGATCGGGACGGGGTCCGATTTTGCGACAGGGGAGAGCTGGTCTCCGTCTTTCATGGCGGTGACGATCCCCAGCCCGACGGCCCTGTCCATGTCGAAGCTCCTCGGGAACATCGAGCCGGGAGAGGAGAACAATTCACTACATTACCCTCACTACCCGATCTGAAACAGATTATCGCCTCCCTCCCTCTCGTCTCTCTCCTGCCCTCCCTCCCTCCCTCTCTCCCTCTCTCCCTCCCTCCCTCCCTCCCTCCCTCCCTCTCTCCCGCTCGCCCTCCCTCTCTCTCTTCCGCTCGCCCTCTCTCTCCCTCCTTCCGTCTCTCTCCCGCCCTCCCTCCCTCCCTCCCTCCCTCTCTCTCCAGGCCTCCCTCCCTCCCTCGCTCTCTCTCTCCCGCACTCCCTCCCTCCGTCTCTCTCCTGCCCTCCCTCCTCCCTCCCTCTCTCTCCCGCCCTCCCTCCCTCTCTCTCCCGCTCGCCCTCTCTCCGTCTCTCTCCTGCCCTCCCGCCCTCTCTCTCTCTCTCTCCCGGCCTACCTCCCTCCCTCTTTCTGTCTCCCTCCAGCCCTCCCTCCCTCCCTCCCTCTCTCCCGCTCGCCCTCTCTCTCCCTCCCTCCCTCTCTCCCGCTCGCCCTCTCTCCGTCTCTCTCCTGCCCTCCCTCCGCCCTCTCTCTCTCTCTCTCTCCCGGCCTACCTCCCTCCCTCTTTCCGTCTCCCTCCAGCCCTCCCTCCCTCCCTCTCTCCCGCTCGCCCTCTCTCTCCCTCCCTCCCTCTCTCCCGCTCGCCCTCTCTCTCCCTCCCTCTCTCTCCCTCCCTCCCTCCCTCCCTCCCTCCCTCCCTCCGTCTCTCTCCCGCCCTCCCTCCCTCCCTCCCGGCCTCCCTCCCTCCGTCAATCTCTCTCTCCCGGCCTCCCTTCCTCCCTCTCTCTCTCCCGCTCGCCCTCTCTCTCTCTCCCGCTCGCCCTCTCTCTCTCCCGCCCTCCCTCTCTCTCCCTCCCTCCCTCCCTCCCTCCCTCGCTCTCTCTCCCCCGCCCTCCCTCCCTCCCTCTCTCCCGCTCGCCCTCTCTCTCTCCCGCCCTCCCTCTCCCTCCCTCCCTCCCTCGCTCTCTCTCTCGCCATCCCTCCCTCTCTCCTGCTCGCCCTCTCTCTATCCCGCTCGCCCTCTCTCTCCTGCTCTCCCTCCCTACCTCTCCTCCCTCGCTCTCCCGCCCGCCCGCCGCCCTCTCTCCCTCTCTCTCACTCCCTACCTCTCCTCCCTCTCTCTCTCGCCCACCCGCCCTCTCTCCCTCCCTCCTTCCCTCTCTCTCTCTCTCTCTCTCCCTCCCTCGCTCTATATCTCCCGCGTCCCGCCCTCCCTCCCTCCCTCTCTTTCTCTCTTGCCCTCCCTCCCCCCTCTCTCTCCTTCTCCCTCCCTCTCTCTCTCCCGCTCTCCCTTCCTCTCTCTCTCCCGCCCTCCCTCGCTCTATCTCTCCCCCGTCCTGCCCTCCCTCTCTCTCTCTCTCTCCTTCTCCCTCCCTCTCTCCCCGCTGCGGAAAATTGACTCACTCCCCCTCCTCCTTCCCCACTCTCTCTCCCGCTCTCCCTCCCTCTCTCTCTCTCTCTCTCTCTCTCTCTCTCTCTAACTCCCTCTCTCCCGCTCTCCCTCTCCCTCTCTCTCTCTCCCTCCCTCTCTCTCTCCCTCCCTCCCTCTCTCTCCCGCCCTCCCTCCTTCTCTCTCCCTCCCTCCCTCTCTCTCTATAGTTGTTCCCCATTAACAGGCCAATGGAAATCTGAGTACACAGATTAAAAAATTATTTTAAAAACATACCTTAGATGATGAGAAGACACCTTAGATTGCAGATGGAGTCTCAGATTCGAGAAGCAGGTTCGAAACTGTTTAAGAAAATCATAGGGAACGTTCCGACAGGGAAACGAAAATATTCAAGGATGCAACGTCAACGGAAAATCAAATTTTTGCAGTTCGTCGCCCTATTCAAGGATGCAACTGAAAATTAGCAGTTCGTTGACGCTGAAAATCAAATTTTTACAAATAAAAGTGAAAAACGAAAATTTTTAGCAGTTCGTTGACTGCTCCATGTCTCCATGCTTCGCCTTGGCTCCCATCTTCTTAGGGAATATCAATCTCCTATCTTCTTAGATTGCAAGACGAGATAGAATTCTACGCATGAAATGCTACTCTCTGCATGTGCCCGGAAACATTTCCTTGACAGTACAAGGTGACGGTGAAAGCTAGTGCCGCATTTGCCATGGCGGCAGCGTTGGATTAACAGATCAACCGAAGCCATTCCAATGAGGAGGAGCATGATGACGCTTATGAGCAGCTTCTGCAACTAACCTCGGATCGTCATCTACGCGAGGAAAATGGAGGTCATCTACGCGATGACTGAACAAATCGTCTGTAACTACCTGAACTGAACAAATCGTCTGTAACTACCTGAACTGAACAAATCGTCATCTACGCGAGGAAAATGGAGGTCTTTCCTGCGGAAGATACCGAGAAGATGAGAGCTCATCTCCGGGGAATGCAGTGGAAGGTGGCGGAATTGGAGAAGATCTGACGAAGAAAAGAGCGTGAAGGAGGACCGCGTGAGATGAAGAGAGAGAGAGAGAGAATGAAGAGAGAGGAAGATAATGAAGAGAGAGAGAATAAAGAGGACCAGGTGGCAGCCAGGTGGGGGAGGAAAGAATAAAAAATGACACCTCAGCGGGGATGCTGAGGTGGTGCCAGTATCTGAGCCACCGAAAAAGGTCGTGCCAGTATTTGAGCCTGGAAAAAGGTCGTGCCAGTATTTGATGATTACCCTAAAGGTCGTGCCACTATATGATGTTAACCCTTATTTTAATACGCACTTGTTCACTGTGAAACGATCATGGGATCTCCTTGTTCTTCTTGTCTAAGGTGGCAGTTCAGATACGTTAACAGGGTGCGGATGACGGCGCTGAGGTGGTGCGACTCGTCATCTGCGGCGAACTCATGCATGGACCCGCCGATCTCTATCCAGCTGGAACCAGGGTTCGGCCTGCGTGCGTGCCTATCCTTCATCAGGGATCGAACTGCTGCCACCTTCTCCCAGTCCTTGGCCTGGGCGAAGAGATTGACCGAAAGAGAGTAGTGCCCGCTCTCCCCGGGCTGGAGAGCCATCAGCTGGGCGGCGGCGGCGCTGCCGATCGCCGCATCCCCGTGGGTCTTGCACCCGGCAAGCAGCGCACCCCAGATGGCGGCATTCGGCAGCGCCTGCATGCTCTTGACCACGCTCATGGCCTCTTCTAGCAGCCCACATCGGCTTAAGAGATCAACCATACAGCCGTAATGCTCGACAGACGGGGTGATCAAGTAACGAGCTGTCATGGCAGAGAAAACTCTGCGACCATCTTCCACGAGGCCAGCGTGGGAGCAGGCACTGAGCACGCTGACAAAGGTGATCGAATTAGGGGCGACGTCATGATGCTGCTCCATCAGGGAGAAAAGGCGGAGCGCCGCAGCGCCGCGGCCGTGCGCCGCCAGTCCCTCGATGGCGGCGTTCCAGCAGAAAAGGTTGCAGGTCCGAAGCTTGAAGAAGACCAGCAGGGAGCTCTCCAGGCTGCCGCACTTGGCATACATGTCGATCAGGGCGGATCCAACGAAGACGTCCACGGTGGAGATGCAGCCTCTCCGCAGTGCGCAGAGGTGGGCGGCCCTGCCGAGCTCCAGCGCGCCGAGATGGGCGCAGGCCGAAATGACTGAAGCCATCGTCACCGCGTCTGGAGTGAAACCCAAGGCCTCCATCTCGTAGAACGTCTGGATTGCCGCCATGAAAAGCTTGTTCTGCGAGTAGCAAGATATCATGGTGGTCCACGAGACCAAATCCTTGTTCGGCATGTTACGGAACAACGAAGCGGATGACTCAACGTCGCCGGATCTGGCATAGCCAGCGATCATGGCATTCCACGCCATCGTTCCCCTGTCAGGCATTTCCTCGAACAGCTGACGAGCAGACTCCACGTCACCGGAATCCGCCAGGGCAGAGATCATCGCCGTCCAGGATACCTCGTCTTTCTCCTTCATCTCTTCGAACAATCTTCTCGAATCCGCGGTTCTACCAATTTTTGAGTAGATATCGAGGAGAGCCGTCTGGACGAAGGCGTCGGCGACATAACCGAGCTTCCAAGCCTGAGCTTGCAGAGCTCCGACGAGTACGTCGGCTGCCGCCGCCTGCAAGGCCTTGATGAGAGACGTGAAGGTGTAGCCAGTCGGGCGCTTACCTTCTCTGCACATGGAGGTGTAGAGCTCCATGGCGTACATGGGGGAGGAGGACAGATGGAGAGCGCGGATGAGGGCGTTGTAGACGAAGGCGTTGGGTTCTCGCACATGAGAGAAGATCGACACGGCATATTTGATCTGCCGGAGCCGCGTGCAGGCGGCGATGAACTGGTTGGCAAAGAAAGAGTCCTCTCGGTGAGATTTGATTTTGATCGCGGCCCCATGAACGACCTTCAGATCTCTCAGGCATGTGCATTCTCTCAAGTGCCGGGAGAGATGTAACAACATCCGAGAACCATTGGCTCAAAGGAAAACCAGGGAAACTTCGAATTGCTGCCGGGCAGGCTTCGAGCGTAATTAGTTTCAATTCCGAGGGGTTTCTCCTTATTCTGACTGCATCAGCCAAGAACCTGAGCCTATAAAAACGGTAGTGTGCATCATTCAACACAGACGCCAAACTGAAACCCTAAGTACGCGGAGCAGCGGCGGCGCTCATTTCAACTGTTTGTGGTGTAGTTCATCTCGTTTCCGATTATTTCTTGTGGCGTTTAAAATTGAGGCTTATAATCCGTTTCTCGCACTAGCACAGATCGAAGGCTATCAGGCGTTTCTCCTGTAGAAAAAAATGCCTTCTCAGCTCAAAAACTGTGCCAGATCAATTGTCCCTTTTTAATAAAACACCTCTTCGTATTTCCTATAAAGAATCGGAAGAGATTACTCATTGATAGAGGGCGAACAGTCTTTCCCCACTCAAATCCACGATTTCCGCTGTTTAATCCGTTTTAGATTCATCGATCCAAGGTTTCCTCGTCGTATTCCGTTTTCAATTCTTCTGTTCTGTATCAGCAATGGCAAACCCGAGGGTTTTCTTTGACATCCTGATCGGCAAGGCTAAGGCGGGACGAATAGTGATGGAGCTCTTCGCGGATGTTGTACCGAAGACAGCCGAGAATTTCCGATGCCTCTGTACGGGCGAGAAAGGAATAGGACGCTCCGGCAAGCCACTACATTACAAAGGCTCCGCCTTTCACCGGATCATCCCCAACTTCATGTGCCAGGGAGGAGATTTCACCAGAGGAAACGGCACCGGCGGCGAGTCCATCTACGGAGTCAAGTTTGAGGATGAGAACTTTGTTCGGAAGCACATCGGCCCAGGCGTTCTCTCAATGGCAAACTCAGGCCCCAACACTAATGGATCCCAGTTCTTCATCTGCACTGAGAAGACCTCCTGGTTAGATGGGAAGCACGTGGTCTTCGGGCAAGTAGTCAGCGGTTATGATGTTGTTCAGGCGATGGAGAAGGTCGGCTCCGACGCCGGGAGGACTTCTTCGACGGTTGTGATTGAAGATTCCGGTCAGATCTCCGGCGAGCAATGATTCAAATACTAGCGCATGCTAATGGAGAGACCCTTGAGTACGTCTCTTAGAGCGTAGTAATGGCTGTCACACTTGTGATCGGAAATTAAATTCCCAGAAAGAACGATCCTCTGGAAGTGCTCGCCTGGTTCTCTCTGCCATAGCGTGTAGCAGCATTCTTCTCTCTTCAAGTAGTACATCGTTCCAGGCACGAAGAGTTCTTCTGGGGTCGATCCTTCTTGCTGCTTCAGAGAACTATCCTCTGCATCTGCAGTCTCTCTTTTCTTGAAAACTCCTGCTAACAGATGGCATGTTCGTAATTTCTAAATAAGATATCTTTCGTCGACCCTTATAGATTTCTTCTAACCTCTATCCGATGATAGCTTATTGAAATTGGCATAATCAGAGAATTTGCTGGCGACATCCTGAGCTAAAGACACGACTTGCTTTGCGTTTCCCACCCATTCTACGATACTCTTCCAGTCCTGCCTCTCCGACACATTTCTCCTAAATCAATCGCAAACGTCGATTATGATGGAGAATCGTTAATTTTTAAGAATCTGGATGGTTTCTACCAGTCTGTCTGAAGAATGTCGTTCCTCAATCTGGCGAGGGAAGCTGCGCTTAGTCTTGGGATTACGTCATCCTGCCGAAAATCCAAAACAAGAAACGTGAGTTTTTATAATGAGAGATTCAAGTTCGTAACTCTGCACCTGCAAGACAACCGTGGAGACGTAGCTAGAACAGTTCTCGGCGAATTCCTTGCTCACGCAGGGCGGCGTCCCAAGTCCAACGGCGGAGATTAAATTAGGATCGAATCCAAGCTCCTCCGCGGATTTTCCCCGAAGAATAATCGCCAGCAGTGCAGCAGCCGCACCTCCGAGAGAGTGTCCTACCAGTCTCAACTTATATCCCTGCAGAAAAAAATAAAATAAAAGACCATTCCAATCCGTGTGCATAACCCGAAAATCAGAACTCTGATCACTCGCCTGGTGCTGCTGCAAGCATCTCTTTATGGTTTCTAATTCATTATCGAGGAACCAACGGGCGGCTTCTGCAGTTCCAAAATGAGTAGAGAAACCTTGAAGAGCAACCTTTTGATCGCTGGAGGTGATCAGATCAGTGATGAGATCATAAACGGTGTGCGTTCCGCGGATTCCAAGAATTACGAGTTTATTGCGGTGGTCAATTCCGATGTAATATCCGGGTCTCATCACGCTGGAATCCTTGACGAATTTTAGGACATTTGTTTCCCGAAGCATGCTGTGTCTCGCAAGGCCTGCAGCGTTCTCCTTGTAAGCCCCTTTTGCAAGTTCCACGTGGTAAATAAGCTCCTGCACCTGATCACGAAGTAGCCAGTTCAAATAAACGGTGGAGAAAAAGAATTGTCGGGTTTTAAGTCGAGAACCCAAATCGTAGAAATTACCAGAGAATCCGAAATAATCTGCTCTCCCTTGACAGTTTCAGCATTCTCCGTGGAACTCTGACGTAGATAAACGAGGTACAAGCCCAGGGTGAGATCGCTGAAGCTCCAGTCCTGAATGCCGGCTTTGCTCTTTTGAAGATTGAAGAAGATCTCAGCGAGGGAACGGCTTCTGGATGGTGATTTTCGCGGGTCGTATTTCTCTGTAATTTGGAAAAATGTCAAATCAGACTGCTGGTTCGTTCTATGTGAAAAGACATGAGATGCATGAATCATCATAACATCGTATAAAAAGTACCTCTAATCATAGAATGAGGGGATGGGACAATCAAGAAATATGAGCGATCTTAAAAGTACAACATTGTCAACACAGGATGAAGTGATGAAGCTTTTGTCAACAAAGAGATCTTCCATCCACCTCACTTCAGATGACTCAATTTGATCACCTGCTCTTTCTCATCTCTTTTCCTTCAGTGTTCATTTTCATCCTATACCTACCTCTTTCGCGACAAATTTCTGTGCTTCTTGATTTTGTTCAAGAATTTGTGGAATGAATACTTTATAAGCACCTAAAATGATTCCCTATCCTTGGAACATATAGCTATTAGATAAGCCACGTCGGCTGGCAGCCACTTCTAAAATTGATTAGAAGTATGGCCATTACACTAAAAAACTGAGTGACATGACCATCAGAATACAGCTTTTCATATTAATGAAAACCATCATGAGTTCAAGATCATGCCATTTGGTCCTTATGAGCAGTGACTTCAGTCTCATATGAGCGGGCATTTATGTCTTTAATCTCTGAAGCTTTGTGCTTGTACACTTTTTAGGATATCTTATTTATACAGAATTTTATAGAGCATGAGAACACTTGAAGCAACCCTTCATTGTTCTCATAATGATCTCCACATTATTAAGAGAAAATACCATTTGAAAACAAAAATAAATGCAGGGAGATGGAGTACCTAAAAACAGAAAACAAGATTTCAGCTGGTTCGGACCTTCCTATACCTAAAGAGCCTTTAAGAATGAAAATTGTATCACTTATGGTGAATTTGATATAATTGTATGGCTATTTGTGAAAATTTTCTGTTCACCCGAACCCTGGATCACCAGTGTTGTCTTCAGAGGAAACTCTTTTTTTTTAAAAGACTTCAGAGGAAACTCTTGCTGAATAGAAATATCAAAAGATAGCCCGAATTGGCTGAATCTCAATCACGCAATATGGGATCTCATTTAGGGTTTGCCTACCGTCATCCGGGCCGTCATCCGGTACCGGTATCTAACGATACTGTCACCATCTGACCGATATCCAGTACCCGATACCGTCATCCAGTTCTGGATGACGGTTATCGGATAAGAGAGGAGTTCCGGTGCGGTACTGGATGCTAACAGTACTGTTCCGGTACCGAATGACGGTACCAGATGCTGTTATCGGATGACGTTATCGGGAGAAGGGGTGGCCACACTATCTGCACGTTCCGCAGGCCGTGGATGATTTTTCTGGAGCACGACCGCATACATTGACGCAATCACGCTAAACTCTCTCTATCTCTTACCTGGACGATTTTTCCAGGAGGACGATTTTTCCAGGAGGATGCTATAGCGAGAATTCGTCTCGGTTGCAGACTGGAGGGGAAGGTGGCGATCGTCATGGGCGGCGCAAGCGGCATCGGCGAGAGCATCCGAAACCCGACCGCCAAACTGATGAAGAGAGATTGCGAAATTGATGAAGAGAGATCGCCGAAATTGATGAATAGGTATATTAGGTATTTAGGTTATTCGGGATATCGATATCTGTAACAACTTGAATCAGTGTTGTATGGCATACACCCATCTACTCCCAATCAATTTCTTACCTTCAGGGAGTGTTTTCATTTCCCATGTATCGTTTTTTCATAAGGCCTGCATTTCCTCATCCATGGCCTTCTTCCATTCTATTTGGGACATAGCCTCTTGGACATTTATGGGAGTGAAGGTGGATAATAAGGCATGTACAATCTTCTTGTACCCTGATGACATTCTATTATAGGACACATAATTGCATACAAGATATAAGTCTTTTTTCCGACATTCTCTGGTACCTTTGCTGACGGCTATGGACCATCCTTCGTTTGTAGCTGTCTGATTGTCTTCACTTTCTTGAATCCGGATAGGCTCTGTTTCTAGCTCCTGGTTCTCCTCATTTTCTGTCTCAGTAGTCATAGGAGATTCCTCCAATGAATCATCATTTAGATTAGGAGTACCTGTAATTTCCTCCTCCGTCACCAAGTATTCTTCTGATCTATGAACTTCATCATAGAACATATTATACTCATCAAAATTTGCATCAGCAGTAGTGAATTTTTTCTTGGTACTCGGACGATAACATATATACCCTTTCTGAGTAGAAGAATAACCTACAAAAATGCACTTGACTGCTCTTGGATCCAATTTCCCTGCATGATGTGAGTGAATATATGCAATACATCCAAACACTTTAGCAACCAAATTTGTTCTAAGAGACAGGTGGGGGAAACTAGATGATAATAGATCAATTGGTGACTGGAGAGACAATGTCCTAGATGGTATTCGGTTGATAAGATGCACTGCAGTAGCAACCGCTTCACCCCAATAGCTCTTGGGGCAATTTCCTTGAAATAATAAAGATCTAGCTGAGGCCATAATGTGTCCAATTTTTCTCTCTGCAAGCCCATTTTGTTGGGAAGTATTAACACATGATGATTCATGGATAATTCCATGGTTCTCCAGGTATGAATTTACTTCACTGCTGAAGTACTCCTTGGCATTATCATATCTAAAGATTTTCACCCTTTTATCAAACTGATTGAATATTAGATCAATAAACCGAATTATTATGGTAGGTACTTCAGATTTAGCTTTCAACATGTAAATCCATGTATATCGGGAGAAGTCATCAGTGAAGAGAAGAAACCATTTCTGATTTGACTTTTCCAGAATAGAACAAGGTCCCCACACATCACAGTGAATCATGTCAAATGGGAATTTCTTTCTATGATCACTTTTCGAGAAATGAGTTCTCTTGTGCTTGGCAAACTGACATGACTCACAGATTAAATATTGTAAATCCAAATGTTTAAACAGGTTTGGGTACACTTGTTTGAGGAGGTGAAATGATGGGTGTCCCAATCTCCTGTGGAGTAGAACAACGCTCTCCCCTGAATCCTCCCTTGAATCTCTTTTTCTACTCCATCAAGGAGTAGAAGTCCTCCTTTTCTCCTAGCAGACAAAATCCTCTCCCCGGTTTCCTTTACACATAAAATACACTGAGATGAGTCAAGTAGAAACCGCCACCCTATATCATCAATTAATCTTTGTAGTGATAGTAAATTTGTTTTAAGTCCTGGGACATGAAGTACCCTTCTCAGGAGTACTCCTTTAATCTGGATATTTCCCATACCTGCAACTTTTAAAATACCTCCATTTGCAGTAAATACTAGATGACTATCTTTCAATACTTGATAATCTTCAAATAATGAAGCATTAGGTGACATATGATCTGCGGCTCCAGAATCTATTATCCAAGGAGATGATTCTGGATGCAAATTCTCATATGTAGTAAATGCAATGCTCATATGTTTATACTGACCTGATTGGGCAAAGGAGGAAGAGCTAAATTTCTTGAACATTTTTTCCATTTCTTCAGATATAAGCTTCTGAATATCATTAGATCCTTCTGCTTTAGTAGCCTCCCCCTCCTGGTTGACTGAAGTTGCCACATAAGCCTTCTTTTTTGCCCCTGGATTCCATAAGCCCTTCTTCTTTAGATCTTCTTTCCAAGCCAATTTCCCACAATCTCTAATATGGTGCCCAGGTTTTGTACAATAGGCGCATACTACCTGATCTGACCTGCTACTGGATGTGTCCTTTGGAGTGAATTTGAGAGATATCTTCTCCTTCACTTCTTCCTTTTTTGCTATATGAACCATGGATACAGATGTGGGGGGGGTCTGCTGTCTTGATTTGTTTTTCGCAGCTCGCACTGGTTGCTTCGATACTGACTTCCTCTAATGTGGGAAACTTCTCTCGATGGATTAGTTGAGCTCGGAGGCTCTCATAATCCGAATTTAGACCCATAAGGAAGGTAAGTGTCCTTACCTTATTTTCCCTTTTCCAGTACTCAATGTTCTGAATTGAGACGGGCCACAATTGGTCAATTTCCCTCTAGATTGACTTGAGTTTTGATGAATAGGAGGCAATAGACAAATCTTTCTGCTTTATAAGCTTGACTTGAAGCAAGATATCATAGACTCTCCAGTCATTCTGCATTTCTGCACAAGATTTCTCAATTTCCTTCCAGATATCTGCCACGATATCCATAAGATAATATTGATTCTTTTGCTCTACTTCCATATTCCTCACCATCCAATTTGTAATGTATGCTTCTTCTGCTTTCCAAATTTTCAACCGAAGCTTATCGGTTGGAGGTGAATCATCAATCAGATGATCCCCCATAAATGCAGCTACCAACGACCTTTCAGTTAGCTTCATCCAGCTGTATCCGTTGGTACCGTTGTATTTAAGATCTAAATCTGGTATTACTAGTCTATTCTTAGTGTAATCAAACATAGGCATTACCTCATCTGTAGACGATTCTCCCTCAGAACTGTAGGAGGGAACTTTGGACCGCTTGGGGGCCTTTTTTGAAGAGGCTTTCTTGCCCATGATGTTGGATCCAAGACGGCACCAGGCTCTTCAAGACACCCAGAAAACAAATTTAACTAGTACCTTTCAGCGGAAGACTTTTCTTCAACCTTGCTCTGAGGCTGACCGATAGGGTGAAACGCTTGGGATGTCGCGGTTCCACCTAGACGAAATCGCGGAAGCCGGTAGGATAGCGGAAGCCGAAAAACCTTGCTCTGATACCATGTAACAACTTGAAGCTCAATAACAGATAGGACCAATGAGACAAATATGAGATCTTATTGGATAGGGCCAATAACAGATTTTGTATAGAAGAACAAAAGGGAAAAATAGACAGACGGAATCGGGTTGGAGGGAGATGGTTTATATAACCACCTGCCCAGCTTTTTCTACCCGTTGGGGCAACGGTCATATGACCGTTGCCCAACGGCTAGTAAGGGCAAAAATGGTATTTTGCCCATAATGATAAATCTAATGACAGAAGATGGAGAAAGGGGCTAACTGGCCATTTATAATCTATGGCACAATTATACACTGTTTGAGAAATATTAGAAGAGAAGAGTTGTTAATCTGAAGAGTCTCTGTCTAACAATATCGGATATAGATATCCGGTATCGACACCCAACGGTAGCCGTTAGCGGATGACGGTATCGGATTGCGATATCAGAAACCGATACCGACATCCAGTTACCGATACTGACATGTGGATGTCGGTATCGGGTGCTGTATGTATCGGGTACCATTTAGAACCTTAACGGTACCCGATACCGTTACCGTTACATATACCGGTATTCGATACCGGTATCTGAACGGGCGAATCCTAATCTCATTAGGGTATGACTAATAGCGAGGAAAACATGGATACGACGGTGAATGTAAAAGATACTTCAAAAACTGCTTCATGCTAACGAGTCAATCACTCCAGGTCTCCGCTATACAGATTCCCATAAGATAGAAACATTTTGGGATAATAAAAAGAAGACACGTCCGCTGCTATAATCTTCAGTTTTCAAATTTCTTCAGACAATGACATCAAAGCTTTACGTCAAGCAGTGGGATATTCCCAAAGCATGCAACAGAGATGTCAAAGCAAAATAGTCCAAATCAATAGACACTTGAAGAGCATAGGTATGGCCATGTAGATATAGAAACCCAAGGTCATGTTCCAACCATGCACTGACTGCATTGACTAGTCCTGTTTGAGTATCTTTTTATTCAGCAAAGAGATCAACTCTTGAAATTAGAAATGATGGATCTCTATTTTCAGATTACATGCGAAAAGGGTAAGAAAAATTGAGAAGTGTATGCCCTCTTGTGTCGGGAAGCCAAAATGTCTCCAGGAGAGAAGAAGAGAGAGAGCGGGCAAAATGGTAATTGCCCAGTCCTCTCCTTTCTCTCCTCCCCCTCCAACTGACAGCTATCCTAACCTCTGCCCTTCTCCTTTCTGCAGGTTCAATATCTCGTACTGCAGATTTTCTGAAATCAAGTGAAGTTGATCATGATTGATCTCCTGGCGGGTATTCGAATGCTGTGAGAGAAAGAGGGCTGGGGGGGGGGCAGTTATAGGCCCAGACCATGATTCTGCCCATGACGAGCCCAGCCCAATCAAAGCCAATAAAAGGTCTGCCGGGGGTTTGAATTCGGCAGTGAGTAATCTGAGTGCGAATTCATCACTTACACTTATTCTCCTAGACCAAAACCTTCTAATTTCTCTTCTACCCACTTCTGTCACAGGTCCTCTCATTCTCCAGAAGACTCGGCATCTTCTTTACCTGTTTGCTACTCCCTTGTTTCTCTCCTCCTTTAATAGGTCTCTCTTAGGAATTGTAGCTTAATTCAATAGAAGAAGCATAGTTTCATTTCAAATATCAGATTTTACAAGGTTACCATACGCCTGGTTTGTATCAGATTACTGGCTCAAAGAAATTTGGTTGATCCAAAAGATCAGCTTACACTTAAGAGCTTCATTGACACTCAGTAGACAGTGGCTGGACTTCAGGAGATTGGATGCAGCAATCAAGAGTCAAGAAAATGGTAAAGGAATGGAGTTACGGAGGATTCCAAGGAACCAAACATGAGAAAAAATGCCGATTTCCAGCAACTTTTAGGATCTTTGAAGATGATCGCAGTGAAGGCTGAAGATGAATCTCCACTGACGGTTCTTGGATCATCAGATACAACAGTTATGAACTCATAACTGATGAATTTGATGATCCAACAGTCAATGAAAAAAGCCAGGACCTGGACCTATTTGACGGTCAACGTATTTACCTGATTACCCATCCCAGTCCTGATTAAGCGTCAAGAGCGTTTATCCCTATATATGATAATAATTTACTTATAAACGGTCTACCTTGAAATAGATTGAAAATGAAAAAAAATGTCAAACAAAGAGAAAACAAAGATAAACCTGGTTCAGAAGCCCAGTTGTACAGGTGCATTGCAGGCTCAAGAGCTTTAGAAATCCACTGAAGTTCAATTTTCCAACTTCCGCTGACCATGTCATCCTTTTCTGAACTATCAACCCTGAGTTTAGAGGCACTATTTTCAGTTTTAGCGAACTCCGATGCTGGAGAAGACTGAGCCATACTGCTTTCCCCGGTCATATTGGGCCAATCTTTCACCTCTCCTCCGATCCCGGATTTTTGAATCAAACTTCGGCTGAAGACGCTGGAGATGACTTGCTCATACGATTCCCAACTTCTGATTGACCCTATACTTCTCTCTGATCAGTGAAGAAAATTCATGCATGACCCACCATTAGTACACATGTTCACCGAGATAACTAACATGAAGTAATGATCAGACATACAAGTTATTAATAGATGCGCATTAGACCCAATTAAATACGTTCGATCAGTGGGTTGATTTTGACAGCTGTGCCGAGGAGGCATTTGGCAACAAAGGGATACTAAAAAACTCTTACCAAAAGTGTTCTTCTCTCTGCAATTCTAACCAAGTTTACACACTAATTGACTATCAATAATCTTGAACATCTCTAATTCAAGTCCATGACACACGCTATGGCCATAATCATTTAGAAAAGGAATCCGATTCTCCTGGCTTGCAGAGGGGGGAGAGAGAGATCGTTGTCTCCAAGGGATCCGTCCACAGCAGGCAGAAGGCTCACCGGAAACACGCCAGCATTCTCTCATACCCGCGTATCGTTCACCAATCCCTTCGCCGTATTCTTGGATAGCGAGGAATAAAATACAGTGATCTCTTCCGCAATCAATCGCCACATAGTTTCTTACAAAAATTCACAGGTAAAGATTAAGGAAGAGCGTTGAGGAAAGTCGTAGCCAGGTACCTAGCTGAAGGAGAAGACGTTTCACCATTTCCTTGGGGTTAGCCTTACGTCCTACCTTTCGTTATGTTCCGTCACTGACTCAATTTCGATCATATACTGCGGAGACCGCACGTGGAGGACGCCGAATTTCCGCTCCCTAAACGGCACCGCCCGAGCTCATTTCGATCGACTTTGAAACGGTTTCGACTGAACTTTTGAGCGCGCTTTTACTTATCGAAGTGAAAGTAGACTGCTGATGATAATTAAAAGCAAGGTTTCCAAATTACGATAATCAAATCAAACTTTCTACAGTGAATAAAAAGAAACTCTTGAGTTTCACTTCGAATATGTCAAACAAAATCCCAAACTCCTGATCAGATCTTGCTCAGATCGACGATCTGACATGGTTCGATCTTGATTCAATCCGTCCCGTGCTCAATGATCCCTTGCCATTTTCTCGACTCGTCTCAAAGAAAATTTGTTGGGGAGACCGATCCTGATCAAATAGATGGGCCTATCCGGTTCGATCGTGATTCAATCCGTCTCACGCTCGATGATCCAATTGACAATCTCTTGAACGGGGTACACCGATGTGAGAGTGAGAACATTCAATCTATGGCCGTAATTTCGCGAATCTTGGCCATCGGATCACATCCAACGGCCAGAAATAGGTCTGGCCGATACGTGTCAACGGATAGAGGCATACTTCGCCGGATCGTGATCGCCGACAGGATCAAAAATCAACATCAATCCGATTTCCCCTTCGCTATGAGTCCAAAATGACAACGCCTTGAGAAGACGACTTAAAACCCTGCTAGATTAACCATATGACTGCAGGAAAGTCGAAACTATGGATCACCGGTCTTTCTACCAAAATCGATTTTTAACATTTAATTTTGGCGATGAACTTCGGGTGACTGATGGCACGCAGGCCGCATATATAACGAATTTTATCCAGAGATCGATCAACCTGAGGAAAAGAATGGGAACCGAACCTATATGCCTGACTGATGATGATCATTGTTCATAAATATCGGTCATGAATTTTCTAGAATCCAAGATGTCAATATCTACCAGGGGAGTCCACATGGATATATAAAGATGAATGGGACCTATGGTTCCATTATAGTTGCACTCCAGGGGGATCCCAAATCTCCCTCCTTCCTCTCATGGATCCTTTCTTTGGTGGTGCCCTCCAAGGCTCCCTTCTCGCCTAGGTCTTCATAATGCCATTCATTCGAGATGGACAGCTTCCATTATGATGCTCCATGCCAACTGGAGTGATCCTTGTATAGCCATGATAAACAATCAGCAAGGAGTCGAAAGCTACTTTCACCTAGATTTAATCTCCTGAAATTTTCTTATTAGTTCCCGCCCAAGAGGAAAGCTACGATGATCCTTTCATGACTTGCAGGTCAGAATGTTCATAAGATTACGTATAATCATGCGTGTGATGGGGAAGCATTGGCGAGAAAATATGAAGAAGAGACGCGAACAGGTATACGCGGGAGCCAGAGCGAGCAGAGATGAGAGGAAATGGAGAGAAAAATGAACATTTTTTGAAAGATCGTGACCCCGAAGTGATTCTTCTTCGAGTGTGAACAAACAGAACCAAAGAACCTCAAGCTTTCAAGAAGCGGATCAAGAACAAGAATACTCCAAAGCAGAGCAAAGAACAGTCAAAGGAAGAGAACAAGAATGTTAGGGGGCAGAGTCAAAGCCAAGAACTTCAGACCCCTGGCACAAAGTTTCCTCCTGAAGAAGGCTCATCGCTAAGCGATTCTTCCTCCAAGGTTGTCTGATAAGGACCGCCGTGCCTCGATTTCAACGAATCTGGCTTCCGCCGCTGGATTAACTGACGTCAACATCTTTTCCAAAGTGGATGCAATGACGAAAGTAATTTAGACCAAAAATTTACTTATCAACCTGCGATTATTTTTTGTCAGATATTATTATTATCTAATTTTTGCATCTCATTTATTCTCTTTTTCTTCATCAAATTTGAATTATTTAATTAAAATTTCTACGGGAAACGTAGATACTGCAAATTAAAATATCGGGTTATTATCCAAATCTATCCCCAACTCTCAGATTTTATCCAAATCTAGCCCCAACTCTCGTATTCTCCAAATCTATCCCCAACTCTCAGTTTTTTATCCAAATCTATCCCAGCCGCTATTGTTGACTCTTCCCGATCCAGTTGGCAGCCAAGTAAGCCAAGCGAGATCCACGTAGCAGCCACGTCATAAAAAAATAAATCGACAGAGAGAGAGGCGGGAGAGAAAGAGAGGGAGGCGATAGAGAGAGAGGGAGGCCGGGAGAGGGAGAGGGGAAGGAGGGCGAGGAGAGCGGGAGAGAGAGGGAGAGAGGGAGGTCGGGAGAGCGGGAGAGGGAGGGAGAGAGGGAGGGGAGGGAGGGCGAGGAGAGCGGGAGAGAGAGAGGGAGGGAGGGAGAGCGGGAGAGAGAGGGAGAGAGGGAGGTCGGGAGAGGGAGGGAGGGAGGGAGAGAGGGGAGGGAGGGCGAGGAGAGCGGGAGAGAGAGAGGGAGGGAGGGAGAGCGGAAGAGAGAGGGAGAGAGGGAGGTCGGGAGAGCGGGAGAGGGAGGGAGGGAGGGAGAGAGGGAGGGAGGGCGAGGAGAGCGGGAGAAAGGGAGAGCGGAAGAGAGAGGGAGGTCGGGAGAGCGGGAGAGAGAGGGAGGGAAGGAGGTCGAGAGAGGAGGAAGGGAGGAGGGAGGGAGGAGGAGGGAGAGGGAGGGAGGGAGGGGAGAGCGGGGAGAGAGAGGGAGGGAGGGAGGGCTGGAGAGAGAGGGAGAGAGGGAATTCGGGGAGAGCGGGAGAGAGGGAGGAAGGAGGTCGGGAGAGGGAGGAGGGGAGGGAGGTCGGGACGGGAAGGAGGGAGAGCGTGAGAGAGATAGTGAGGGTGGGAGAGCTGGAGAGAGAGGAGGGAGGGAGAGCAGGAGAGGGAGGGAAGGAGGGGAGGTCGGGAGAGAGATAGGGAGGAGGGAGAGCTGGAGAGAGGGAGAGAGAGGGACTGGGAGAGCGGGAGAGAGGGAGGGAGGGAGAGCAAGAGAGAAAGGGAGAGACGGAGGTCGGGAGAGGAAGGGAGGGAATTCGCCCTCCCTCTCTTTCTCTCCCGCTCTCCCTCCCTCCCCTATCCTCTCCTGAACTCCCTCTCCCCTCTCTCCAGCTCTCCCTCCCTCCCTCTATCTCCCGCTCTCCCCGCCCTCCCCCTCTCCCGCTCTCCCCGACCTCCCTCCCCTCCTCCCTCTCCCGACCTCCTTCTCTCCCTCTCTCTCCCGCTCTCCCGACCTCCCTCTCTCCCGCTCTCCCGAATTCCCCTCTCCCTCTCTCTCCAGCTCTCCCTCCCTCCCCTAGCTCTCTCCCGCTCTCCCGAACTCCCTCCCTTCCTCTCCCGACCTCCGTCTCTCCCTTTCTCTGCTCTCTCCTCCCTCCTCCCTCTCTCCCCACTCTCCCGAATTCCCCTCTCCCTCTCTCTCCAGCTCTCCCTCCCTCCCTATCTCTCTCCCGACCTCCCTCCTTCCCTCCCTCTCCTGCTCTCCCTCCCTCTCTCTCCAGCTCTCCCTCCCTCACTATCTCTCTCACGCTCTCCCTCCCTTCCCGTCTCGACCTCCCTCCCTTCCTCCCTCTCCCGACCTCCTTCCCTCCCTCTCTCTCCCTGCTCTCCCGAATTCCCTCTCTCCCTCTCTCTCCAGCTCTCCCTCCGTCCCTATCTCTCTCCCGAATTCCCTCTCTCCCTCTCTCTCCAGCTCTCCCTCCCTCCCTATCTCTCTCCCGCTCTCCCGAACTCCCTCCCTTCCTCTCCCGACCTCCGTCTCTCCCTTTCTCTCTTGCTCTCCCTCCCTCCCTCTCTCTCCCGCTCTCCCGAATTCCCTCTCTCTCCCTCTCTCTCCAGCTCTCCCTCCCTCCCTATCTCTCTCCCGACCTCCCTCCTTCCCTCCCTCTCCTGCTCTCCCTCCCTCCCTCTCTCTCCAGCTCTCCCTCCCTCACTATCTCTCTCACGCTCTCCCTCCCTTCCCGTCCCGACCTCCCTCCTCTCCTCCCTCTCCCTCCCTCTCTCTCCCGCTCTCCCGACCTCCCTCTCTCTCCCGAATTCCCTCTCTCCCTCTCTCTCCAGCTCTCCCTCCCCTCCCCTATCTCTCTCCCCCGAATTCTCTCTCCCTCTCTCTCCAGCTCTCCCTCCCTCCCCATCCTCTCCCGCTCTCCTGAACTCCCTCCCTTCCTCTCCCCGACCTCCGTCTCTCCCTTTCTCTCTTGCTCTCCCTCCCTCCCTCTCTCTCCCGCTCTCCCGAATTCCCCTCTCTCTCCAGCTCTCCCTCCCTCCCTATCTCTCTCCCGACCTCCCTCCTTCCCTCCCTCTCCTGCTCTCCCTCCCTCCCCTCTCTCTCCAGCTCTCCCACCCTCACTATCTCTCTCACGCTCTCCCTCCCTTCCCGTCCCTGACCTCCCTCCCCCTCCTCCCTCTCCCCGACCTCCTTCCCTCCCTCTCTCCCCGAATTCCCTCTCTCCCTCTCTCTCCAGCCCTCCCTCCCTCCCTCTCTCTCCCGCTCTCCCTCCCTCCCTCCCTCTCCCTCCCTCCCTCTCTCTCCCGCTCTCCCTCCCTCCCTCCCTCTCTCTCCCGCTCTCCCTCCCTCCCCTCCCTCTCCCTCCCTCCCTCCCTCCCTTCCTCCCTCTCTCGACCTCCTTCCCTCCCTCTCTCTCCCGCTCTCCCTCTCTCCCTCTCTCTTCCGCTCTCCCTCCCTCCCTCCCTTTCTCCCGCTCTCTCCTCGCCCTCCCTCCCCTCTCTCCCTCCCTCCCTCCCTCTCCCGCTCTCCCTCTCTCTTCCGCTCTCCCGCTCTCCCTCTCTCCCTCCTCTCTTCCGCTCTCCCTCCCTCCCTCTCTCTCTCCCCGCTCTCCTCGCCCTCCTCTCCCTCTCTCTCCCTCTCTCTTCCGCTCTCCCTCCCTCCCTCTCTCTCTCCCGCTCTCCTCGCCCTCCCTCCCCTCCCTCCCTCCCTCTCCCGACCTCCCTCTCTCCCCGCTCTCCCTCCCTCCTCTCTCTCTCCCGCTCTCCTCGCCCTCCCTCCCCTCTCTCCCTCCCTCCCTCTCCCGACCTCCCTCTCTCCCTCTCTCTCCCGCTCTCCTCGCCCCTCCTTCCCCCTCTCCCTCTCCCGGCCTCCCTCTCTCTCTATCGCCCCTCCCTCTCTTTCTCTCCCCGCCTCTCTCTGTCGATTTATTTTTGATGACGTGGCTGCTATGTGGATCTCGCTTGGCTTACTTGGCTGCCAACTGGATCGGGAAGAGTCAACAATAGCGGCTGGGATAGATTTGGATAAAAAACTGAGAGTTGGGGATAGATTTGGAGAATACGAGAGTTGGGGCTAGATTTGGATAAAATCTGAGAGTTTGGGATAGATTTGGATAATAACCCTATTATTATCTAATTTTTGCATCTCATTTATTCTCTTTTTCTTCATCAAATTTGAATTATTTAATTAAAATTTCTACGGGAAAGGTAGATACTGCAAATTAAAATATATCCAATCCATTCACATACAACTACAGCTTTCTGGTCTCCGTCCATGGTCAGAGCACGACGGGAAAGATAACCGCGCGATAGCGGATGCGAAAAGAGAGCTGAACGTATCCATGAGATCCCTGGGAAGCGCCAACCCGATCTCCAGTCCTCTATCGTCCACGGCGCCCTCGGAAATCGACAAGGCACTCGTCCGCTCGATCGATATAATCTCGATCTTGCATGGTCGTCCCCAGCCGAAGTCCACCTGGTACAGACCCAGCTTCGGCGACCCCGCCACCGTCAATATCCCCGCCGAAGCCTTCTCGTAGATATCGCGCACCCAGTTCTCTGCATCTCCGAAAGGCCCTTCCTTTTCAAGCTCACAGATCACCTTCCATATTGCGGCCGAAGCAATCAAAGGCCCATCTTCCCCCGCTAAGCTCCCTCCGTCGGCCTCCGCCCTGCACAAGCCTAAACAGTTCCCGAAGTAGCTCGCCTGCAATGGAGGCTCCACCCTCGCCCTGCAACCGGTGACGAAGCCAAAGTACTCCTTCTTCCCCTTCGTTCCCCCTCTCGCCTTCACCAGGCACGCCCAGATGAGCCCAACAGCCAAGCTGTACCGCGAAGGCGCGCACTCCACATCCATCTTCTCGACAAAACTCTTTCCCAGCTTTATAAGCTGCGCCTGGCTGAAGGAGAACGTCGCTCGGACGACGCCGTCACGACCGTGCAGGTTCCACGCTTCCAGCCCTTCACTGTCCTTCAACTGCTTCAAGTCGCGGAGGAAAGTCCTTTTAAGGTTCTTGGGGTCTCGAACGACGCTCCTGTCGTAACAGAGCGGCGGACTTCCCCCCCTTCCTTGCTGGCAAAGCCCGGCCCATGTCTTGAGGAAGTTCGCTGAGGTGCTGCCGTCGGCGACAGCGTGTGAGACGGTGATCCCGATGGCGACTCCGGCGCTGGGAAATACCGTCACTTGCAGCGCGAGCACTGGCCGTCTCTTCTCCGTCTCAAGAAGCGGCGGCACAAGGCCGTGGAGTCTGGTGCAGTCCTTTGCGCGGTTCCAGGAGATATCGTGGAAATCATCGCTGCTTTCTGCAACGGTGAGGACGACTGCGTCGTTTGCACTGCAGACAAGTTCGGTCTCGTCAGTTGACCGCAGGGTTCCGGCTAAAGGACGGAAGTCGCGGAGGGCGAGGGAGAGAGAGAGCTTGAGCTGCGGGAGGTGGCGCTGGAGGAAATCGGGTACTGAGCAAAAGAGCTCGTAGAAGAAGACCCTCTGTACCGGGTCGAAAGGTACGAAGATGTAGTCGAAGAAGGTTAGAGGAAGAGTCGCCGGAGCGTCGGAGCCTGGCGCTGGAGAGATCGGCGATTGCTCCAAAACTTTCATGGGGGGAAATTTGGGGATCTCCGGCTGCTTGGTGCCCGTCATATTTCACGACTGCCAAAGCAAGCAGCTCGCCGAAGAAACTTGATTGGCCCGGATTGATTTAACAAATCACGTGCTCGATCAAGATTCCTCTCGTCGCAGGTATTTTATTACGGTGGAGGATCCGCGGGCCCAACGTCCATCTGCACAGAGCACAGAGTGCCGTTGGGAGTGAGAGTTTACACGCAGAAGACGTTGAAATTTAGGGTTTCTTTAATCTGAATGCCAGTAACTAAAGCTTTTACTTATCAAGATTTCTTTAATCATTAACCCGAGGTGTAGACTTTTTCAAAAATGTAACTTTCTCTCTCCGCACAGCGAAGTTCAATTGGTCATATCTTTCTCTTTTGACCTAAAAGTTGTTGAACTGGATTTGGAAATCTTGAAACTAATAATTTCAAGCCAAAGAACATCTAAAATGGATTGAGTAAAGCCTTTGGTATTACAATTTTTCAGAAAAATGATGGTTTCCTAAGCGTCTTCTTTGTGAGGTGATATCTTTTCACTTATAGCTTGAAAAACTTTTTATCGGGTTTCACTAGACACAGATTTTCGTTATCTACAAAATTTGGTCGAAGCTCATTGTGATTTGATATTATTTTGAAAGTTGAATAGAGTTTTTCAAAAACTCATTTTTTTTGGGGTGCCATCTTTGAACAGTGATATCTTTTGATTCTTAGCTTCAAAAATTTCGTATTAGGCGTCAGTTGAGGATTTTCATTGACTACAACTTTGCTTTTGTCATAGCTATTTTGGACCTCTATTGTGAACATTTGTCATCCCATTTAAGAAGGTTGTTTTTCTCCATTTTACTTGTGAGCTTTGTCTAATCTCATCCCTAGACTCTTGGTGGATACTTAAGCTTACTTGGATACAAACTCTAGACTCCTTTATTGAAAAGATCCCCAACAATCCCTCCCATCAAGGTTTGACGAATCCCTCCTCTCTCTCTAAAATCAAAGTGGTCATCATCATGACGAAAAGGTTTGGAGATTTGCTTTATTTTTCTATCTAAGATTGAAATGATCATAAATCATTTATCTTCGTGTATTCTAAGAATATTCAATCAAATCTCTGCCAAATTTCTATCTAATTTGTTATCAAATTATTTCTATCAAATTTCAGTTTGATTTCCATATGACTTTTAAGGTTATATCAAATAAAAATCTTGTTTTTTTATTAGAATTATTTCCTTTTAGATTAGGATTGACTTTAATTAGATTAGGCCCTATCTCAATCACATCAAATATCTGATTTCAATTCACATCAAATATTTTATGGTTTTGTTATGTTTGATTTCATCTTAAATTAGAACCAATTATTAATTGAGTTTGGACAAATTTTCAGCTTTGTTGGGCATGATCATGCATTGATTGGTGATGAAGCTTAGGAACTTGAAAGAGGAAAGTCAGCCTAAAGGGGAGTATTGAGTGGCTTGTATAGCTCTGGGTGTCAGGTCACGGGAGATTTGACAAGTGGTGACATACTAAAGAACGACGGCGAAGTGAGTTCACTAACTAAGAGCATGAGTGGGTCAGATCAAAATCTTGTGTTGCAACTTTGATCTCAATAAACCAACCAATCAATAATTTCTACTAGGAAACTATTTCTTTTTGGGCTAGCCAAGGCACGGTTTGGGGGGGGGGGAGAGGTTGGGATACCCTATCCAATATAAAATACCTAGTGTACAAGTGACGTGAGGATTTCAGCGTATAACTGAAAAATTTATAAAGGAATTAGAAAAAGCATATCAATTTAAAAGTTACTAATTCACCCCCTTCTTAGTAAACTCAATATCCAATGAGGTAATTTCGTCATCTTGGACCCTATGTAATGAGATCAGTAGTTTTTAGAGACTAGGGGGTACTATTATGGGGGAAAAACAATAGAAGGGACTTTGTAAAACTATTAAAGGACAAAGAAATAGAATGTGGTATAAAAATATATGCTTATATATTTATATGCTACGATAAATGATGAGAATAAGATTGAGAATGTAACGATATAATGGAGGGGTGAGTGCGATGGAATGGAAAATGATGGAGGAACGGTGAAAAATTGAGAAATCATGTAGTAATGAGAGATTATTTCAAGAAAAGAGAAAATCTAGAATCTCAAAAAGGAAAGAGAATTTACAATATCGATGGAGGAAAATAGTGTTGTGATCTGAGGTCGATAACTTTCAGAAATTTTGATCAAAACATCAAATGCAGCGGAAAAAACATTGAATCGGACATTCAAAATACCGAGCCACCAAGAACAGATGATCCTATCATCTAGTATGTATGAGAAAACATACTTACAGGGATTCTTTGAAGGATTTCTTAAAGCTATTCAAGTGTCTAGCCTCTAGCGGTATCCACACGGTCTCCGGATGGTTGGATCTCCTCTTCAAAGCTCTTCACCAAGAGAGAAAGAGAAGAAAGGAGAGAATTCCCACAAGGCTTGCATGGGCACCTTCAGTTGTGGTCGTTCTCCCCCTATTTATAGACATTTGGAATGAGGTTTTTTTATAAAAACCCTCGTAATTGTCTATATCCACCAACATCCATAAACCTTATGTGTGTGACCCTCTAGGTCCATATATCTCACTAGTTAATAACTCTATAGACCAAATAACACCTTATTGGTCAACCTTAATTAATTATCCACATCCACATATAGATTAATTAATCAAGGATCGATTTAACCCAATCGATAGGTTGAGTTGCCAGCCCGTTGGGTGCCAAGCTACACCACGTACTCTAGGAGATATGGAGTATGTAAGAACTCACTTATGGAACCTTCCCGTCATTGATTACCATGTATGTATAATCCTTCATCCACATTAGACTCATGAATGACTTAGGATATGGTCAACTGTCAAACCCTAATCGGTCACTCAAGTTAGTACTAATGCGTGTAGAAATCATCGAGAACTCCTTCTTCGATATTTCTACTACCTTGGCCAAGGATTTCATCGCATCTCATTCCTTTGAGTCAATCTCCTCAAATACCGAGGGTGGATGATCCCATCTTGACCACACAATCATCTTCGTGGACTTCATGTCGTATCCAATATATGACGTTTTAGATATCCCGTGGCTAGGGATTCGTAAGTCATAATCAAAACACGATCATCCATCCACAAGATGTCTTTGGTGTCTCAAGTCAAAGGACCACATACACAATCATGACATGAATCAACCTGATTGACAGTTAGGTATAATACCATTCAGGGATTCATACGGATTAATTCAGTGAACTCTTTCTCCAAAGAGCACCCACTATCTACCCTTAGTGTCTCCACACCGATGGCTATAGGATTGGCCATACTCATCATATGAGATGGATTATATAGTGCTATTCTTTCCGGATAATTCGATGTCCTTCTCGAATATCCCACGAATAGGAATATTTAGAACATATGTTTAAAGATTAGTGATCACTATATTATGATCTCATCATAATTCACATAGTCATTGCACATGCTCATGGACTTCATTGCAAACATGATACAAGAATGACAATGAATGAATTTCATTTCAATGAACATAAACAAGATACATGAAAGTGTGATTGGCTTATAGGCCACATAATATCCATCAAATAGGAGATTACAAATCTGAATCCTAAGGAGGTTGGATGCTCCCTTTTTATAGAGGTGGGCTCCACAACCACCTCCTAAGTGGGGTGACCACTCTCTAATATGGGGTGACCTTATTACTCCTCTAAGGAGGTGGGCTTACCCCTTACTCCTCCTATGAAAATAGATTCTTCCTAAAAAATAGGGAAGATCTAAATTGATTAGTAATAAATAAACAAGAAAAAATTTGACCTCTTTGACCCTTCAAGAATGATTTTGACTATCTTTGACTTATTGACAATCATTTTGACCATAATTGACTTCTAAGCAAAAGTGAGTGGCTAATCTCTTAAGAAGGCAGTTTAATGACCTCCAATAAAGGTAAAAAGGTTTGACCAACATCCTAAATAGGTGAAAAGGTTTGACTAACCTCCTAAAAAGGTGATATATTTTAACTAACCTCCTAAATAGATGGAAAAGGTTGACCAACCTCCTAAAAAGATGGAGGACCCATTTTTTCTCTCCTTTTGGATAATTTCTATCCATATTCTCATTATAGCTCACCTAAGTTCTTACATCTACAACTCATAAAAAATGTAAGAATTTAACTATTTGACTTTTAAAACATCAAGTAGGGTTAGTCTCTTAATATAATCATGTAGGAACTGATATATGATAGGACTTAATCATATTTTCACCTCATTTAACTATATAGAAATAAATGTTATAATCTTTATCAGCTCTTGAACTTGATAATTGATGCATTAATGTGAATTAAATTTTAGAGTTATGAGTATGGTTAAGTGTCAAACCTTAATAGATAATTTTAGTTAGTAATCACACATGAAGGAAATCATTAAGAATAACTACTTTGATATTTTCACTACCTTGAACACAAATTTAATTGCATCTCATTCCTCAAGTCAATCACCTCTTACATCAAGGGCAAACGATCACATGATTACCTATAGAGACTTCATGTTATATTTCACCTATAACTTTTTCGAGATCCCATGGTTAGAGATTTGGAAGTTATAGTTTAAGTGTGATTATCTATCTTGAAGATATATTTTGTGTCTCAAATTTAAAGATTACATACATAACTATCACTTGAATAAACTTGTATAACAGTTTTATAATACTATTCAAAGATTCAGAAGGATCAATTCAATGAATTCTTTTTTTTTTAAAAGATACTCATCATATGAGTCATAAGATTAAATATACTCATCATATGAGTCACGTTAGATAGTGCTATTCTTTTTGGATAATTTGATGTTCTTTTTGTTCATGTTCTTATTGAATATCTCCTAAATAGGAATATTTAAAATATATTCTTTAACACTAATGGTTGCTATATTACGATTCTATCTATAATTTATTTAGTTATTATATATTTTCAAGTACTTCAATACAAATATGAACAAAAAAATGATAATAATTAAAATTTCATTTGAATGAATATCAATAAGTCACAATAGTATGATTGACTTATAATTCACCCAATATACATCTTCATCTTATGATTTTTAAAGACATTGATAAATGATGATTATTAAAAAAAACCATCAACCAATTTCATCAAACACAAGATAATTGACAGAAGTATCCTAATTTCTCGTTGTATAGTTCTTAGGCGTTCATGTGTCCTCCGCTGTCTGTAAACGCACGATGAAGATCATGGTGGCCGTCAAGCGTGTGGTCGACTACGCCGTGAAGATCAGGGTGAAACCCGACAAGGTAATCACCCGAGCTCCTTCCTTGCCTCAAATGATGGCCTCTGTTTAGGCTCTTTGGTCGTCAGACTGGAGTCGAGACGAGCAACGTGAAGATGTCGATGAACCCTTTTTGCGAGATCGCCCTCGAGGAAGCCCTTCGGATCCGTGAATCAGGGGCTGCGACAGAGGTCGTGGCCGTCTCGATGGGTCCCACGCAGTGCGTGGACACACTCCGCACCGCCCTCGCCATGGGAGCCGACCGAGCCGTTCACGTCCCGGTGGATGCTAGCGCGCCATTATACCCGCTCTCCGTGGCCAAGGTTCTCCGAACCCTTGCAGAGAGGGAGAATCCCCGGCTCCTGATTTTGGGCAAGCAGGTGCATTTATTTCACTAAATTCCCTTTAATTTACTTAAATATTGAAAATATTTCTGATAAATTTCAGGCTATTGATGATGATTGCAACCAGACAGGGCAGATGGTGGCTGGGCTACTTCGATGGCCGCAGGGAACATTTGCCTCCAAGGTGACATCAATAAAATGCTCTATTATTCATTAGTGGTCTCCCAATTTTCCCCAGATAGATGGGTCCTGACCGTGTAGAGTGCTTCCTCAGGTTTTTCTGGACAAAGAAAATGGCACAGCTATGGTTGAACGGGAGGTTGATGGAGGCCTCGAGACCCTCTGTCTGGATCTACCTGCAGTAATCACGTAATTTTCCTTTTCTTGATTGTCTTCGTCTTCATCGTCGTTGGCCTTGACATCCAGACACACATACACACACAGAGTGAGAGAGAGAGAGAGAACTCGAAGGAAGACTAATAAATTCTTAAAGAGTGAGAAAAGAGTATAAGTTGATATAGAAAATGTTAATTTTCAAATGTTGAATCGGATTATGAATTTTTTGCAGCACGGATTTGAGGCTGAATCAGCCGAGATATGCGACTCTGCCTAATATAATGAAAGCAAAGTCGAAGAAAATTCAAACAATCACTCTGGCGGAGCTGAAGCTGGAAATATACCCAGGTCTTGAAATTATTCAGGTGTCGGAGCCTCCCAGAAGAAAAGCTGGCTTAATTCTCAGCTCTGTGGATGAGTTGCTAGACAAGCTGAAGAATGAGGCTCATGTTCTTTGACTCGCTCTGAACTGCCAATTTCTGAATGAGGAAACGTGAGAGAGGAGAGAGAGATGCCAAAATTTAGCCAAAGTCAATAATAACAATAAATGTTTCACATATGACAAGCTGAAGTGTAAAAAATGACTGACATGCCCTGTCAGTTTGATTCACCTGTAGCACTGTGCAAAATGAGGTCCAGTTAGCTTGTTGTCTAGACCATGACAGGTCTGATGCGGCTGAATGCATGATCTATCTGCTGGATTTAATCTAGACTGTTAGAGATTTGTCATCGACTGCTCTTCTTCTGGTTTTGGGTTCTGATCATGAGGTCTCCTGCCCTCTCTCTCTATCTCTACCCTCTCCCTCTCTCTTTCAATCTATCTCTGTACCTCTCCCCCTCTCCTTTTCCCTGTCTCTATCTCTATCTCTCTATCTCCATTCTCTCTCTTCCCCCCTCCCCCTCTCCTTTTCCCTGTCTCTATCTCTATCTCTCTATCTCCATTCTCTCTCTTCCCCCTCCCCCCTCTCCCTCCCTCACTCTGTCCTCTCAACTGTTCTCTTTGTCTAATATTTTTCTTTGGCTTCCCCTCTCATGTTCTACTTCATTCCTCTCTCTATCCTAAAATTTCTGTAATCATTTGGAATAATGCTGTACATTGCTACTGCATGGTATGATCACTTATTGGATCCTTGCAAGTTTTTTTCATTTCCACCATAATATGAATGATATTGATTATTTAGTTGGTGTGTACTAGGTTGGATTGGAAGTAAAGCATGATGTCGATATTTACAACTGTAAAGAAGTCTTCTGTTGGTAGAGGAGGATATTTCTAGAGGGATGGGGAAGAAAAATAGAGAGGAAGAGGAGAGACTGAATGATGTGAGACAAAATAGGGGAATCAAAATTTATCAAATAGAAGCATAAGAGATGACGTTTTGATAGAGGGATGTTGTGAATTTTTAAGATTGGTGACCTTGAACTTCTTAGGGTTAATCGTACTATTGGATTAACCTTGAAGACTCTTGATTGTTTTTGGGGGAGAAGATCGTTTTTAATAACCTTGAAGTGGAGTTTCTATTCAATGAATCAGACCAAATTTCACAATCAATGTGCATGAATACCCAATTATATGAATAGAGGCTATCCTAGGGTTCACACAAATCCTAAGAGCAAGAAATTTTGGGGGAAGGATTATCTATCACACAAAATGAGAGGAATGAGAGTACCTTGATGGAGATTCTTGATTGATGTGACCTTGTTGGGGCAAAATTTGAAATCTCCTTTGTGAGAGAGATAGTTTTGACATCAATACTAATCTTGAATTGCCACTGATTGATTGGATGATCTAACTTAATTCTGGATGATATTCATTTTAATTCTTTCGTATTTAATTTAACTCTTTCGTATTTCTAATTATACATTTAGTAAGGCTAATATCTGTGTTTGATTTCAGGCAAAAGCTGATTATAAGGTTCAAAATATAAGTTGATATTGGGCAAGGCATTATCTCGTTTATTCATCTAGTTTAAGTTTGCTGTTACTAACTTAAGAGTTAAATATTTATGTCGTTATATACTAACTATATTGAGGGTGTTTATATTTTTTTATTTCCTTTCCCTCTCTCTAACTTGACAGTATATAAGGAAGTTAGGGTTTTGAAAAAGGGGCGGATCGAGGATAGAGAAAAGAAACAAAGTTCTGTTGGGCGATTTCAGATTTTCTCCTCTCTGCGATCTGTGTGAAGACAGAAGAACGTGCGAAGAGTGATCTTCATCTGGCACCTTCCTCTCTGTGATCTTTGTGAAGACAGAAGAACGTGCAAAGAGTGATCTTCATCTGGCACCTTCCTCTCTGCGATCTTTGTGAAGACAGAAGTATGTGTGAAAAGCAAGGTTCATCTGGCATTCGATTCTAACCCTCTTTCGTAGTGACTACCACGAATAGAAACCATTTCTAACGGTATTGTTTATTTTTTGTTGTCTCCTTCAAATCTGTCGTTAGGTAAACTCCAATATCACAGGTTTTTCGTCGTGCGTCAATTTAGGTCTCAGTCTGTCAATTCGAATATTTGTTAATCGTTCAGTTATACATTTTGTGTTTTTAAAATTCTGATATCGATCCTTTCATTCTCTGAATTAGTTACCTAGTTCATTGGTTAGATTCTATATTCTACTAACATTACGTGTTCTTAAGGGAATCGATTTCAACACATTGTCAAGCAGTCGCATATCTTAATCTCCGATCGACTCTCTTAAATAAATTAATTTTGAGTATAACTTTTTATCATTAGATATTCATATTGTGTTTTTCTAATTTCTGATAATTTATATCTGTCAAGTTCAAGTTTTTTTAGTAACAGTGAAGTACCATTACTAAGGTATTATTGCAGCAACAGTCATTCAACAAAGGTATATTAAGTTGAATATCATTTTCTGTCTCTCGGCCCACTATGGGCTCTATAAGAGGGGAAGGGACCCCCCCACAAACCCTAGCCGTCATTTGAAGAAAGAAAAGAGAACTCTCTCTCTCAAGTGGCTGCTCAAGGAAGATCAAGGAAGGAGACCAACCGCCGCCTCCGCCGCCGCCACCGCCGCCGCACCTTCACGTGCCGCCGCCGTGCCCGCCGCCAAGACCGCCGCCTCCCCTTGCCTTGGTCGCGTAACTCCAGTGCACAGTCTACCCGCCGCCGCCGCCGCCGTCGCCAACGCCACAGGCCGTCGCCACCGCCGCCGCCGGAAGACTGCTCCACCTCCCCTCCTCCTCCACGGACCTTTCCGCATACTTCACCCACCATTTACATTTTCACGACCACCCACTTCCCAGCCTTTTCCCCCCATCGTCCATCCCGATTCTTCCCCACCTTCCCGATTTCCTGTGTGCGATAGGCACGGGAGAGAGAAAGGAGAAAAAACAAAATAAGGGCATAGATTGATTAGACACATACATGCACGTTATATAGAAATAGAGAGGAGAGAGGAGAGAGGAGAGGGGAGAGAGAAGAGTGGGCCTTCAGGCCCAATAGGCTTTAACACTCCCCCTCAAGCTGGAGCGTGGAGGTCAAACATGCCCAGCTTGGATCCGATGGTCTCATATGCCGGGCTTGGTAGGGCCTTAGTGAAGATGTCTGCCAACTGATGAGAGGAAGCGACGTGTGGGGTACAGATGGTACCGTTAACAACGTACTGTCGTATGAAGTGGCAGTCGATCTCAATATGCTTCGTCCTCATATAGAACGTCACATTACTGGCGATGAAGGTAGCAGCCATATTATCGCAGTACATCTGCATAGGACCTTCAGGCGGGAAGCCAAGCTCGGTGAGAAGAGAGCGTAACCACAACATTTCTGCCGTGGTATCCGCCATGGCTCGATACTCGGCTTCGGCACTAGAACGGGACACAATAGATTGCTTCTGAGAGCGCCATGTGACCAGGTTACCTCCAACATAGGTGGCATAACCACCATGTGACTTCCGATCCTCCTTGTCACCAGCGAACCCAGAGTCAGAGTAGGCCTCAATGTGTAGATGACCCTGTCGCCGATACAAGAGGCCCTTCCCCTGAGCTCTCTTAAGGTACGCCGTAAGCCGATAGACACCCTCCGCATGGATAGTGCGAGGAGCCTCGCATAAACCGACTCAAGATACTAACCGCATAGGAGATGTCCCAGGCGAGTCACTGTGAGGAAGATCAATTTTTCCCCACAAGTCGGCGGTAGATGCCTGCATCCTCAAGAAGTGCGGTAGCATTGTCCCACCCGAGTCCCACATTCTCGCTCCATAGGTGAGGAGGCCGGCTTGCACCCTCAGCATCCCCTCGTCTCCTCCAAGATATCTAGCACGTACTTCCGCTGACAAATGGACATCTGCCCCTGACGGTAAGCAATCTCAAGTCCAAGAAAGTACCTGGGGGGAGACAGATCTCGTGTGATGAAGTGCTGAGCCAGATAAGCCTTGGTCGCAGCCACCTCGGCGTCGTCACTACCAGTGATGATGATGTCATCCACATACACAGCCAGGATAACACATCCATGTGGGGTGCGTTTCCGCATAACAGTCGGATCAGAGACAGTAGAGACGAAGCCATACGAGAAAAGCAGCTGCGAGAACTTGTGGAACCACGCACGCGGGCTTTGCTTCAGCCCATAAATAGCCTTCTTGAGGAGACACACCTCAGACGACTCCCCCTGGGCAACGTACCCAGGCGGTTGCTCCATAAATACCGTCTCATCGAGGTCTCCGTAAAGGAAGGCATTGGATACGTCCAGCTGATGAAGCGGCCAGGACTCGATCCAGTGGCAATGGAGAAGAGAACCCTGGATGGAGTCGAGGCGCGCCACAGGCGAGAATGTCTCATGATAGTCAAGACCATAGGCTTGAGAAAAGCCACGAGCCACGAGACGCGCCTTGTAGCGAGCGATGGAGCCATCAGGATTATACTTGAGGGAGTACACCCACTTGCAGGAGACAACATTGGCATCAAGGGGCCGAGGAACCAGCGGGCCCGTGTCTCCCGCCGGACGAAGGCCGCATACTCCACATCCATCGCCGCTTTCCACGCCGGTACTCGCAATGCCTCAATATACGACTTGGGAATTGACTCGGTTAGAACGGCAAGAGCAAGGGACTGATAGGAGGGAGAAAGACGGGCAGGAGAGACATGATGAGCGATAGGGTATTGCATGCACTGTCGAGTGCCCTTGCGAAGAGCAATGGGAAGGTCAAGATCAGATACTGGAGGCGGGGGGGAAGGTGGTGGTGACAAGGGAGTCGGAATAGGAGATAGCGGCGAGGAGGGAGATTCCGACTCAGAGGATGGGTCAGACGGGAGGGATGCCGAGGGTGGTGACACCTCAGGCAAGGGAATCGGGACAGCAGAGGGATGTCGATGGATGGAGTAGTAGATACCGAAGGAGGAAGGAATGGTGAGGAGAGGTCGGCGCCAGACGGAGTAGAGGTAAAGTAGGGAACATCCTCATGGAAGGTCACATCGGCCGAAGTAACGTACTGTCGCCGATCGGGAAAGTACACACGGTAACCCTTCTGAGTCCGAGAGTAGCCGACAAACACACCCTTTTGTGCACGAGGAGCCGCCTTGGAGAGGCCAGGGTGTGATCCCGGACAAAGGCAAAGGCATCCGAACACTCGAGGTGGTAGAGAGAAGAGGTCAGCAGCAGGAGTCAATCGCTGAAGGGGAATAGCTCCTCCAAGTGCAGCAGATGGAAGACGGTTCACCAGGTATGTTGCAGTCAGAACAGCCTCACACCGAGATACCGAGGTACCCTCATAGCCGGAGCGCAGTGCGTACCATATCCAGGAGGTGTCGATGCTTTCGCTCAGCCCACCCCATTCTGCTGCGAGGTATATGGACAGGTAGTCCGATGAATTATGCCATGAGCTGCACAAAGATCCTCAATCGCCTTCGAGTGAACTCAAGTGCATTGTCGGTGCGGAGGATTTTGACCACCGTCTCGCATCTGGGTAATAATCTCAAGGAGGAAGTGCTGAACGCGAAAGTACCTCCTTGCGACTCTTCAGGATATATGTCCAACTCGCCCGGGTGTAGTCATCAACGAACACCATGTAGTACTCGGCCTCCCTCGTTGGAGAGGTATGAGGGGCCGGACCCCAAACATCGCAGATGAACCAAGTCAAACGGGCGATGGGTAGGTGGACCAGTGCGGGATGGGTACGACGATCTATGGTGTTTCCCGAGTTCACAAGACTCACAATGAAACTCAGATAGGTGTAACCAAGGAAGAGTTTCTTTAAGTTTGACAAAACTAGGGTGTCCCAAACGACAGTGCCACAAAAAAGAGTCATGAAGGGAACTAGAAGAAGCAGAGAGTGCAAAAAGGGCTTGAAGGCCCGTAGATGGAGATTCAGCCACTAGCTCGTAGATGCCTCGTCCCGTTCTCACGGCCCTAGCCCAATCCTCCGGCCCGTGTCGAGATCCCCGGAAGACGCAAAGTGATGAGGAAAGAAAAACACACCACAGTGAAGGGATTTGGTGATCGCACTGATGGACAGTAGATTGGCAGGGAATCCAGGAATATACAGGACATGCTGTAGAGGAAGGGAAGATGTGGCACGAGATTGGCCAGAGCCAAGAACAGGACATGAACGACCGTCAGCAATGCGGACATCAGGAATGGAGGTTTCAGGCCGATAAGAAGTGAGGACCAAGGGAAAACCAGTCATGTGGGAAGATGCCCCCGAGTCAATAACCCAAGAAGTCATATGAGGAGTTGAGATAGATGGCGTACCTGGAGAAGATCCCCGTCCTCCAGCATAAGACACCAAGCTGCTCGTCAATGCCGCAAGACTGGCTGATGGTGCCGCAGTAGGACAAAGTGAGGAGGCCCATGATGCCTGAATGTAGGCCAGGTCCGAGGGGGATAGTGCAAGGCTGACTGTGCCCCCAGCCGAGGGAGTAGTGGTCGAGGATGATCCCTCCGTCGGGGACGTAGTCGAGGATGCCCTGACTCCAGAGGCATCCAGGGCCCAAGCAGGCTTCCCGAACTCCTTCCAGCACTTCTCGACGGGTGAGTCGGCTTCCCGCAGTACTTGCAGGGTGGATAGGAAGTCCGGGTCTTCCCTGCACGATGTGCTCTTCCCAAACGCCCGGTAGCCCCGCCCTGATGCGATGAGTGCCGAAGTCTCGACGGGCTGCGAGGTCTGGGAGGTAGGCAGGCTGTCCTGCACGCGAAGTGCGGCTGCAAAGATCTCCTCAGTGGGTAATACCCGGGAGCCCCCAAGCACCTGTCCTCGGATCATGTCGGCCAACTCAGGACGTAATCCGCTAAGAAATGCTCCCGCACGGAGCTCATCGCGGTACCGTCTAAGTATATCAAGATCCAAGACCAGTGGCTGATAGAGCTCGAGATTAGTGAAAATGGCATCGACCGATCCATAGTAGCTCTGGAGAGTCCTGGTGCCCTGGCGACATGCAAATAGCTCCTCATATAGGCGGACTGTCCGGCTTACGTTGCTCTTGTTGGCGTACATCGTCTCCAACTTGAGCCACAGGGCACGGGCAGGACGAGTCATGCTAAGTGGCTCCATGATCTGTGTCGTGACACTGGAGATAAGCCAGGAACATACCGCGGACTCCAGGCGACTCCACTCCAAGTATTCCGGGTCCGATTCCTTCGGTGAGGGATCAGTCAAATGATGCCGAAGGCCATGGGCGTTGAGGAACTCCACGAAAGCGCCCCTCCAGGGCCCATAAATGGACCCGTCAAACACGTATGCCGGCTTGGCCAGGGCACTCACAATAGAGTGCTTCCCGGATTGCCGGGACAACCCCATCGGCTGAGAAGGCTGAATGACCTCAGAAGATGACGACACGGGGGTAGGCTCGGCCATGTAAAGATCAGCAGCCGTGAAGATGAACCGGCGACGATGGAATATGAGTCGACGCGGCAAGGTAAGTCAACAATAGCAGGGCAGAGCCGCAACGGCAAGGCAGCAGGGCGCGGCGGCACTTGATGGCAGGGCGGGGAGACCAAGCAAGATGACGACAACCGGGCAATGGCAGCAGGGTGACCGCCGTGCAGATGGCAGCAAGATGATAGCGGGATGACGGCTGGGCTGGGCCGATAGCGGGATGACGGCAGGGCGATGGCAGTGGGCAGGGCGACGGCCAAGCAGGGCAAGGCAACACCAGAACGCTGCTTGTCTTGCAGCACGACTTCTGGCGCGATGGCAGGGCGAGGCGCGGCGCGACGGCAGAGCGCGATAGGGCGAGGCGCGGCAGAACTTGCGATAGGGCGATAGGGCGACGGCAGAACCGGCGACAGCAGCACGATAGCAACGCGATAGCAGCGGAAGGGCAGCGGCAGCACGATAGCAGGCGCGACGGCGAGACGCGGCGGTGCGGCGTCAGGTGCGACGGCAGGCGCAATGGCAGGATGCGGCGGTGTGGCGTCAGGTGCGTCGACAAGGCGAGACGCGATGGCCGGGCGCAGTAGGACGCGCGCGGTGGCCAGGTAGAGTGACGGCAGGATGGCGGCGGCGTCGCGAAACGAGGCGGCGGCGCTGGAGGGCGGCGGCGTCACAAGGTAACCCTAGAAAATTTTTCTCCTAACGACGCTCTGATACCATGTGCGATAGGCACGGGAGAGAGAAAGGAGAAAAAACAAAATAAGGGCATAGATTGATTAGACACATACATGCACGTTATATAGAAATAGAGAGGAGAGAGGAGAGAGGAGAGAGGAGAGAGAAGAGTGGGCCTTCAGGCCCAATAGGCTTTAACATCCTGCATTCACCTTCCCCTCCTCCTCCCTCAACCTGTCCTCCGATCTCGAATCTCCACCACCTCCGTCCTCCCTGATTTTCCCCTTCTCCAGCCGCGTTTCCCAGTCTCCATTCTTCCGCCCGAGTTTCTGGCATTCCCAACCCCAATCCGCCGGTTACGCGCACCTGTTAATCTCTCCCTGTCTAGATTTCCCGGACGATTCATCTTCCCTCCCACCAATCCCATCAACGACAATCGGTCCATCCCCGACTCCCGATCCTCTACTCCCGAAAACTCCCGCCTCCTCTTCTCCGCGCCGGCCTTCATCCACCCTGCAACTTCCCAAGTTCCCGATCCAAAATTTCGTGCGAGACTCCTCACTGCGCGCCACTAACCTACCACGATCGACGCTAGTTCCCGTTTCCCCCTCTCCCATCTGTTCCCTCGGGACTCACGGAACTTCCTTCCCTCCTGACGTTGCCACAGGACAGACAATCTTCACCGCCGTCCGCCTACCCACTGCCGAACATCCTCTTCCCCCACCACGATTGTTCCGCCCACGAACTCCTAACGCAGAGGTTCCCAAGGACTTCCGCCACGTCGTCAACGCTTAAATCTCCATCCTTCCGTTCTGCCGCATCCCGCCGGCGTCGGCAGCGATTTCCCCACCTACAGACTCCGCCGAGCCTTCCGCGGCTCCACCTCCTCTGACCTGTCACCCGAAATTCCTTCTCGCCTCACCTACTCACCATCGTCCTGTCAATCGAACGCAGAATCTTCTATCCCAGTTGCAGATTGGGAGGAGTCCGTCCGCCACCGGGCGCGCCAACCCAACTTGATGTGACGTCTGTCGTCAAATCGCCGAGGTGTCTCCGAGGTGTTTGGCCGGGAATTAGTTACGCTCTGGCCCTCCATTCCTCACTGCGCTACCACCCCCACCAAAGGCCTACCTCCTCCTCCACTCTTCACCGACTCCGGTACGATCCAGATTGCAGTAGACCTGGTGGCGCTCCGTCATTGGCTGTTGCCCTTCCGCCAGTTCGACATCCCGCATCAAGGATCGCTCCAGCCGGTGGCCTCGCTCGATCCACATCCGCTGCCCGCCGCACCCCATACGGACGACCGACTCCATCGCCACGACCTCGCTGCCTCCTGTTCGACTTACCACTGCTGATCGACCGTGCTGCGTACGGGAGACCTCTATCATCACGACCGACCGGGTTCGCGCCCCGCAAGTTAGGCACACATCCCCCTTTATTTTACGTCGAAGTCTATATTTCTTTCAGTATTTCCCGCACTCGTCTCCGCCGCCATCGGGGCTTAGTATAGGCGAGTGTTTAGACGACATTGATAGGATTCAGAATGTGGACCAACCCGTCGGGTTGATTGTCGAGCCTCCCTCGACGACTCACGGCCTTGCGCCCGCGAGGACGTGGACCGGAAGGATTCCCGGACTGACACTACTCGACTACCCTAGACTTCCGGAGACGATACACGGGACGGTATCCTGCTTGACGGCATCATTAGATCATCATCTCATTGTAGGTCACCCTAGGATCTCTCTGCCTTAGTTTCCTCCCTTACAGTGCGGCGTGTGACCGGTGTTGTACACCGGTCCTGCATCATCTTCTTATCTTGTATAAATAATTTGCATATCCTAATTGCTTAAATATTTGTTTTGCTTAAAGTCTGACAGAAAAGGAGCAGTGGTACGTATTCTATCTTATTAGAGTATCTCATTTCATCGCATATCCAGTTTTTGAATTAAAGCTTATCTTTCACACTTAGCTCAGTTCATTTTAATCGTTTACTAAGCTCCTTATATCTGCAACATTATCTTAATATTCTTCACTGAGCCCAGGTCAAATCAATTAGTGTTAAGTTCAGTCTATCCAGTGAGATTAGGTAGAGTCAACTCTGCTAGGACAAAAGTCAACCCAGATTTAGTATAAGTTAGAAGTCAACTCTATTACCTCAGAATTCAACCTTAGGTCAAGTCAACCCTATTCAGGTCAAGTCAACCCTAATCAGGTCAAGTCAACCCTATTCAGGTCAAGTCAACCCTATTCAGGTCAAGTCAACCCTAATCAGGTCAAGTCAACCCTAATCAGGTCAAGTCAACCCTAATTAGGTCAAGTCAAACCTTATAGGTCAAAAGTCAACCCTGAGTCAATAGAAGTTAGAAAGTCAACTCTAGGTCAAAAGTCAACCCTGAGTCAGCAGAAGTCATAAAGTCAACTCTAGGTCAAAAGTCAACCCTGAGTCAACTGTCGTCACATAAAGTCAATTTTAGCAGTAAGTCAACTGTCAACAGATAAAGTCAATTTTAGCAGTAAGTCAACATTTGACAGAAGAGTCATCCCTAGTCAGTAGGCTCACCTTCTAGGAAGCAGCAGTTATACATACCATTTTGCATTCACACACACGCAGAGGACCAGAGAGTCTCATTCGTTGAGACGAGAAGGAGTCTACACTTGGGGAGCGGGAAGACCGGGTGAAGCCGGAAGACAAGGTCTCAGTTTATCGGTGGTCGGTGGCATTAGCAGAAGAGGCACGACAAGGCGTGAAGGGACGAGCGATCGCGTGGAGGTCAGCCTGAGGGAGTCAGGACGTCCAGGAGCCGAGGAGGTCGAGGCCTAGTGGGTAGTGCCATAGGGACAGTAAAGGTGAGTGTTAGGTTTGCCGTAGGGGGCAAATCTAAAACCTTGTATTTAAACATTGTCCTTCACCCTTGAGTGGTGAGAGGATTAGGTTTCATTTGGTGAGGAGGAGGCTCCGAGTCCATAGTACTCGGGACTGGATTAAGGGACATTAGGTCCCCCAACCAGTATAATAATATCCAGAGCACTGAGAAAGAAAAGAGTGAGTGATTAATCCACGAATCGTAGTAAACTATTAATCAGAGCTTGATAATTTAAAAAATAACTCATAAACCTAATTCACCCCCCTCTTAGATGAATCCACCACCGTCTTGGGAACTTCATCCTTCTTGATTACTCCTTGCTTTGAGAGAAAAGAGAGAAGGGAATGATAGAAAGAGGGAAGGAGGACAAGAATGAGAAGGGGGAATGAGAAATGAAGATTGTGTGTTGTGGAGAGGAAGAAGAAGAGGGATGGAGAGGAAAAGTTATGGATTGGTGTGTGGATAAGAGAAAATGAGAGGGGGGGGGAATTCATGGAGGATGAGAGAGAAAGAGCGGGGGAATAATAAAACTTCATACTTTTTCAAATTTCAAATTATGAGAGAGAGTTTCATAAGATCCACATAAATAGGGGAAGAGAGAGAATTGTTCAACCTTTGAATGGGTGTGTCTCTTCAAGGGGTGCCACCTTTTGAGGAGAAATTTCGACCCTCTTGAAAGGATGCCTTAAAAAAGTCACTTGTTAAGATGTGAGGGTGCCACTTGGAGGGTTTTAATTGATAGAAATTTTAGGGGTAATTTGGGTATAGTAATCTGCCCTAAAATCATGGGTTCAGGTTGACTTGGTCAAAGAAGGATCTATGATGTAAATAACTTGAAATTTGGGAATATAAAATTACTTACTATAATTTAGGGAGATGATTTGACTTGGTCAAAGGGGTTCCTAAAATTTAGGAAAGTGGTTTGACTTGGTCAAAGGCTCAAAATTAAAGGTTTTAGGTCAAGAGTAGGGTTTGGCCAAGTCAAGGAAGGTATTTTGAGGATTCTGAGGATTAAGGGATGGCACCCCCATCTTCATGGGCTTGCTCCTCTTCATGTCTTCAAAGTCTTTTGATAAATAAATGTCTTCTAATGATATATTCTTAAACTTCTTCGTTAGGATCAGCATGTTATTTACTCCATATGGATGACACCGAATCCTTGCATTTCTCCTTAAGTTGTAATGATTTGTTGCCTCCTTGGATGCTTCTCTTGTTATTGAGGTGTCCCCACCATTGAACTAGCCATAAGGATAAGCTCAATAGTCAAAACTTGATTCTATCTGGAATCCATTCTCTTCTCTCAATGTTCAAGACGAAAAGAGAGATTAAGAGGAAAGACTATCCAAGGGAAGATTCAATTATAAAACATCATCACAAAATATGCTACTAAAAGGGTGTAGGAGAAAATTCTCAAAATCCAAAGCCAAGTAGTCATTTTTATTAAAGTCCCTGGTTAGAAGAAACAGTGGAGATTATAAGAACCCCACAAATGGGATATACACAAAGCACAAAATCCAATGGGTCCTTAGTGGACCATTCTCTAACACTCCCCCCCAAGCTACAACATTTAAATCAAAATATACACACTTGGGAACTAAGGAGTTATACTATACACCAGTGAAGCTCTTGGTGAACATGTCCCCAAGCTGGTCCAATGAAGACACATAATGTATTGAAATAACCTCCTTCAATACCTTCAACACCTTCAACGCCTCTTTCTCTCTCTCTAAAGTAAAGTATAAGAATTTTCATCCTATCTCTTCTCCTAATATTTCCTCCTCAAAGGGTAGAGGAAAGAGAGGATCAAAAGAATTAACTCTTGACTTTTGAACTTAGCTCTCTCTCTCTCTCTCTCTCTCTCCAATATATGTACCTATATATATATATATATTTGTGCCCCCAAAATCTTTGTAGATCTGTCCTCCTTGAATAGCACACAGAGAAGAGTTTCTTTACAATTGGTAATATCTCCCTAACGTTCTATTATATCTGACCTTGGGCACACCAACCACATTATAGATATTCTTCATATTATGGAGGAAACCAAAAAACTCTATTGGATCCTATGGGTACTATGTAAATGCATTTATACATCAGACCATTTTTTAAGGATATTCTTGAAAGAGACCTTTACCTAGTTCTTCTCCTTGAATTTTTCTGACCTCGGCAAATGATATCCCAATTGCCTAAGTATGTTTCTAGACATGCAATTTAGAGTTGTGGCCTTGAACATAGTTAATGTAGAATCATTTCAACACAAAGACAGAAGGGTTCCAAATGAGCCTAGGTATGATCTAAGGAAGAGAACCAATTCCAAAGAACAACAAAACATCATGCTTCTCCTTATTAAAAAATTTGAGAAATTGTCCCTTCATGAAAAAAATGAAGAAGATATCTCTAAGAAAAGAAAAGAGAGAGTAGATCTAGGGGGACTTTGGTTTCCTCCTTTTCAAACTAAATTCTGATCTAATGTTGACTTGGTCATATGATGTTAAACCCTTATTCCCTAGAACATCTAGAATTCCATATTTGGACCAATTCAACCATCCTTGTTCCTTAATATAGGTTCCTCTATAAAGCTTCAACCACTATATCATAGGTACCTTTAAAATAGTGTAAATAAGCGATCTCAAAGTCAATAGGAAACATCTTTGTTTTAAATTTTTTTAGACTTTTTAGAATAATAGATAATTAAATTTTGGATCAAATGAAAGAAATTTGGATTAATTTGGAGTTATATATTAAAAGATATGATTTTTACAATTTAGGGAATTTTTTTTGGATTTTTAAACTATTTTTTCTTATTTTATTTTCGATTTTTAACCCGTTTTTAATAAAGAAAAAAATAAAAAATGGGCGCGGGGCCCGCATGGATGCGACGTGGCACTCGGGGCCACGTGGCAGCGCCACGCGGACCCGCGCATCGCCTACGTGGTGCGAGATATATAGTATATATATATTTATTTAATCTATATAAAAGGGGTCTTTAGCCTGCCCTATATGGGGAGAGTTATTAACCCTCTAAACCGTTGGGTCTTATAAACCCGACGGTTTCATAAAATAAATTCGGTGTGGGACTAAATCCCTGGTTTTTATTAAATGCAGGTGATGTGGCGCTACGAGGAGCGTTGGATCGGGATGACGCGTCGATCTCACGCGTCGATCGGATGGAGTGCGGACCACCGATCAATCAAAGGGCACGTGTTAATTAAAGAGGAGTTATAACGGTCCAGATTGAACCGCGCGGGGATCATCCAGACCGTCAGATCAAGAATCAAAGGACGCGATTTAAAGCGTTTTTAAAACGCTTATCTACGGATCGCATCTGGACCGCACGATCGTGATCCAACGAGTGCGATTCAAGCATTTTTTTATAACGCCTATCAAACGGAGCATCTGAGCCCTTCATCGAAGATCCGACGATCGGGACTTAACGATAACGGTTCGTGATGAACCGTTTCATCACAGCCGTTCATCAAGGCGATCGGACGGTTACGAAATATTGCCCTATAAAAAGACATGTTCTTCACGATTCTAAAGCATCCGAGTTGAAATCAATCCAAATTGATCTGTTTAGACACCAATCTTCTCAAATCTCTCGATTCCATCGTGTTCTACACCCATTTCCGCACCCACGGAGCCTTTGAAATCGAGGTTTGGCGGCGTAAATCGGAGGAAATCGCAGCTTGAACATCCTCTTCGCGTTCTTCGTTTTCTTGGTGATTAATCGATTTAATTACCTCATTTCGGTCGCTAATTGGAGTTAGTGGAAGCGGTTTTTCCTAATTTACCCTCCTATCATGTTTAATTTTCGTTTAGATTAGGATTTAGAAGTTAATTTCATCAATTTTCACCTAAAATCACAGTTTTTACGCTCGAAATTTTCTCTCCACTTCGAATCTTGATTTCTCCGCGAAATCAAGTCCAAATTGGACGATTTTTGATTCCGTGGAATCGATTTGAAGTCTAATTTCTTAAAATACCATTTTCCCCAATTTCTACCATCAATTTCTCGTTCGATTTGATCAAATTTGAAGATTACATCAAGAAATTGCTTAATTCCCTGTGGATTCGACCCGTATTTACCATTATGCCACTCAATTTGTTATAAATTCCCAAAATTGGTAAGTTCGGTATTATTTTTGACACGATACCGCGTGAAATCGACGACCTCACGGTTTCGTCTCGTCACTTGCTCATATACTCATGCAAGATCCACTGATTTCCACACATCTTGATGATCGAGGTGGACTTGTTGTCAACATTGCCTACCAAACATGGTGGCGTCAAGATCAACAGGGTATTATCACTTATCGTTACATCTCTTTCCGAATCGGTTCTACCGTGTGTAGTCGGAAAGATCACAGCAAAGGAAGCATGGTCAGCACTGATGAAACACTGCTCATCCACTAATCCATCCCGAATGATGCACCTACATAATTGTCTTCATAACACCCAAAAAGGTACACGATCTGTTGCTGAGTTTGTGCAGGACATTCAAAGGACATGAGATGAACTTGCTGCTGCGGGTTATCTAGTTCAAGAGACTGTATCCATCTATGCCATACTTCGTGGCTTAGGTTCATCATACTCAACGTTTTGTGCAGGAATCTTCTCCAACTTAACTCATCTGAGTCTTGAAGATGTCATTGCCCAAATCAATTCCTATGATGAACTCCTAAAGTTCTCGACTCTCCCCAAAGACAGAACAGTGTCTGAGTTTCCACCTACTGCTAATCAAACCCAACTCACCTCTTCTGACTAAGGCAGAGGACACACCAATCGAAGAAACAACAAAGGGAGAGGCCAAAATGGTGGACTATACACTCCGAGATTTCATCTCTGTGGACAATTTGGACATCGCATCCTTGAGTGCAGAGAACGATTCAACAAGTCATTCTATGGGAATCAAAAGTCTCCAACAAATCTGAATAATCAAATGTTCCCACAGGCTTATACCACTAATCTACAACCAGTAATTTCACCTCCCAATCACTCTGTCCGGTATCCTGACAGTGGCCCAACGCACCATGTGACTAATGATGCTCAAAATCTCGTTGATCCCGCACTCTATCAAGGTCCTGATCAACTTCAAGTCGGAAAAGAAACAGGTTTGACAATTCACTCTAATGGCTCTTCATCTCTAATATCTCGCTCTCATCCACACAAACTAGTCAATGTCCTCCATGTTCCCAAAATTCGGAAGAGATTACTCTCAGTCTATAGGTTAACTAATGATAATGTGGTATTTGTTGAATTTCATGCAACCTATTGTGTTGTGAAGGACGAGGAAACCGGGAGACCACTACTCCGAGGGGTTAAGGACGGATTATATCTTCTTGCAGAGGCTCATCAACCAGAGGCCAATGTTGGTGAGAAGACATGTTCGAATTTGTGGCATCATTGACTTGGTCACCCGAATATGAGAATTCTACAGAGAATTATCTCTACCTATGGGCTTCCTACTCTCTTAGTCAATAAAATTCTCTCATGTGATGCCTATCTCATTCCTAAATCACATAGTCTTCCATACTCAAAGTCAACCCATCAAACAACTAAACCACTTGAACTTGTTCACTCGGACTTATGGGGACCTTCCCCTGTTATCTCGCGCACTAGAAACATGTACTATGTTATCTTCGTCGACGACTTCACTCGGTACACTTGGCTATATCCGTTGAAACTAAAAAAATGATGTTCTCTGAGTCTTTCTTGATTTTCAACTTCGAGTAGAATGACAATTCAGTTAGAAAATCATCAGCTTCCAGTTAGATTGAGGAGGCGAATTTCAAGCTCTAAATAAACATCTCACGCGGTAAGGTATCTCTCACAGAGTCTCTTGCCCACACACACCTGCACAAAATGGAACTGCTAAGAGAAAACATCGGCATATCATTGAAACTGCCATGTCTCTCATACGACACTCATCAGTCCCACATCAATTCTGGGATGAAGCCGTATGCACAACAGTCTACCTGATCAATAGACTGCCTACATCCATCCTGCAAAATAGATCTCCTTATCACCTTGTCTATAATCAAGAACCAACATACTCCCTCTTAAAGAGTTTTGGCTGCACATGCTACCCCTGTCTTCGCTCATATGCAACTTCCAAATTGGACTCACGATCAGAAAAATGGGTATTTCTGGGCTACAATGCACTTCACTTGGGATATCGATGCCTGTCTCTTACTAGTGGAAAACTATATATCAATTTTGATGTCATCTTTCAAGAACATGACTACCCATACAAACTATCATCTCTCATCAGCAATTCAAACACTTCTTTGACTCTCAGACTTCTTGGGCCGTCTCCCGCACCTATACTCCCCACATGTACCTTTGAGTCAATATCACCTTCTCCTGACACACCTCTTTCCTCGTCTGCATCACTGATCTCACCGGTATCATCGATCTCTCCCTCTCTGAAACTTCCTGGTCTATCTAATCAAGATTCTTCACTCTCCCTTGATGACTCTCTTAACCATACCAATCCCTTTGAGGTATCCATCACTGGTCATACTCCCTCGACCAATCCACTCTCCACTTCTAATGTTGATTCCCATACCTCCCCGTCTCGTGTCAAAACAAGAGGACTCTATGATATTCTCTGCACAATTGACTTAGTCATAGTGCCACACTCACCCAAATACCCCCTTCCCGTGTGTCTTCACACCTCTGCCCCACTCCCTCATGAGCCAACCACATTTATCTCTGCATCCAAACATCGGGAATGGATAGCCACCATGCACGATGAATTCAATGCGCTATTGCAAAATCAGATATGACAGCTAGTCCCACGATCCACCAATCGACCTCTCATTGGATGTAAATGGGTCTATAAAACCAAGAACTCTCTTGGCAGTGTCTCTCACCGGTATAAAGCACGCCTCGTTGCTAAAGGATTTCATCAAGAGGGAGGAATTGATTATCACGAAACATTCAGTCTAGTCATTAAAGTCACCACTATTTGCCTCCTCTTGGCACTTGCCATCAGCAATCAATGGTATATTCGACAATTGGACATCTCCAACGCCTTTCTACATGGTGATCTCCATGAGCTCATTTATATGGATCAACCTCCCGGCTTCCACCACCCTCATCATCCTCATCATGTCTGCCAACTCAGAAAGTCTTTATATGGTCTCAAACAAGCATCGTGGGAGTGGTATAAAAACTCAACTGGGCAACTCCTTGATCTCAGCTTTCAAGGCTCAAAGACTGATACATCTCTCTATTACACAACTAATGGTCCTCTCTACATTCTCATTTATGTAGATGACATTCTCGTCATTGGACCATCTTCTTCTCAAATTCAAAACCTCATTACCTCCCTCAAACATCACTTTCATCTCAAAGATCCTTGACTCGCGTCTCGTTTCCTTGGTATTGAACTTCAGCAGCACCGAGATGGTTTCACACTTACACAAACCCAGTATACTCTCTCCATTCTCCACATGTTGAAAATGAAACACTATAAACCACTCCCAACGCTAAGCCCTACGGCATGCTCAACAATTCGATCCACAATCCCCGATAACTCTCATCTTTATCATCGAATTGTAGGTGCTATTCAGTATTTAAACTTTACTCGTCTTGACATCTCCTATGCCGTCAACCAAGCATGCCGCTCCATGAATTCCCCCAAAGTTGCCGATTGGGCTCGTCTGAAGCTCCTTCTTCGATATCTCAAAGGCACATTCACTCACGGATTACATTTTAGTTGTACATCCCCTGTGCTACTCAACTCCTTCAGTGACGCTGACTGGGTTGGCGACTCGTCTGACAAACGCTCTACAAGTGGGTTCTTGATTTATCTTGGTCACAACCTCATATCATGGAGCTCAATGAAACAACCTACTGTGGCCCAATCCAGCACCGAAGCTGAGTATAAAGCCATTGCTAATACTACCTCTGAGCTTATCTGGATTACCTCCCTTTTCTGAGAACTTCAAATTCCTCTACCCCCACCAACACTATGGTGTGATAACAACACTATGGTGTGATAACATATATATAAAATTAATGATTCACGTTGCTACAAGTGCACTCTCCTCTCTCTCTTCTCTCTCAATTCTCTTCACTTCTCTCCTCTCTTTCTCTCCTCGCGTCTCCTCGCAACGGAAATTACTTCTGTCGCGAGGAGAACTCACTCTCCTCTCTTTCGTCTTCCCCCTCTAATTAGCTTTTCTTCGTTCTCCCTCTTCTTTCCTCCATCTCTTGCACCCTCTCCGTCTCCATCATCCTCGTCCTCCACTTCTTCCGCGCTTTCCACTTCTTTACGAGGAGAGAAGAGAGAGAAGAGATACAAGAGAGGGGGGAGAAGAGAGAGGGGCATTTAATGTAATTTTATTGTTTTTTAGAGAAGTTTGACCAGCGCCATTTGAGGAGAGAGAGACGATATTAACGGTCCAAATTTGTCTAAATTAAAACCTTGATATCCAACGATCCTGATAGAGTTAGGAGCTGAAATTTCGTGGGCATGATCATCCTTTCAAGCTCCATGAATCTTCTTGGGCTGATTTAAGTTCTGAGATGAAAAACTTAGGGTTATCAATTTTTTTTGTTTGCTTCTAGCATTGGCTAGCCGGAAGGAAAGAAAGCAGCGATGGATCATTTTTCATGTGTTGAACATCATTCTTAGTGAGTTTCTTCCCTCTTCTGTTCATTCTTCATGTTGGATGAAAGACGCCAAGCTCGAGCGAAATATATGGCTCTCGAAGGTATGTTTTGATTAAGGAGCATCACTGGATTGTATTTTCATCATGAATCTTTAGATTAGGGTTATCTTCTATCCATTTCTTCTATTTTCTTATATGTTTATCCACATTTCCATATTTAAAAATCATAAAAATGACTTTTCCACCCTCGATCAAGAGTTTTCAATCTTCACAAGTAGTTTTTAAGCACATGTTCGGTTCATTTCATCTCTGTGCTCATTTTCTTCCTTTCACCGTTCATTTCCGCTTTCTAAATCTAAAAATACCAAAAAAATATCTTCTGATTTCAATCTCTTAACCTTTCTCTCTGTGGATTCGACCTCGACTTGCCACTATTCTAATTTAAAAATCAGATTTTGAAGAGTTGAATATAAATTTGTTTGATATGTAAAATCACGCATTCAACGACTGTGTTTTTACGTGTATCAAGGGCAAATCTGTACTTATCTCTGGAAATCAAATCGGCACACAATTCAAGGTAAACGGCCATTGTCTCAAGCCTTACTTGACATCTGAGCCACCCACACTAGCATATACGATAAATCTGCATCTACCAAAGGACGTGGCGTCGGTATCACCCTCGCCCCATCGGTAGTCGTGAGCTTTATTAGGTTTTCATCTAGCTGAAGATATTAAACTTCTTGGGAGGCACCCCAAGATTATCTCACTTTTTCATTTATTTTTGTACTTTTTGTTCTTATTTTTGTAGCTGTTTGACAATCGATGAAACGTGCGGTTGTTAAAAAATATGATCGTCGGTCAAAAAATATTCATAATTCCAAACTCACAATGATTTAAAAATCAGAAATAGAGTAAAACGATGAGATCGAGTCGAATCCACTAAGAGCACGATTGACTTCGATCGAAAGAGTTGACCTGGTCAACTTAAGTCTAATTAGGGTTTTTAAGAAATAAATGTGCTATATAGTCAATGGAAATAGTACTAAGAGATGAGAGAAGATATTTTTAGAATTAGGAAAAATATTTGGAGAAGAAAAGTCAAAAGTCAAAGTTAAAGTCAAAGCATTGACTTTGACTCTACTTTGATTTTTTGTGAAATCAGAGAAGAAAAAGATGAGATAATATTATGAAAATTATATTTTTAGAAAATAGAGAGAAAGGGGAGATTTTGATGTAAAGATCGTGATTTTTAGAGTACAATTGGATTTACTGTGATTTTCCTAAAATCAATTGAGGTTTCGATCAAAATCCATAAATTAACTGATCACAGGATATCGAAATCTGAAAAATCACTATGCATAAAAAGCTTACTATCAGAGAATTACAAAGACACCAAAATTGAGAAATTTCATCTTCTATATTCGTAGTAATAGCCCTTGAAAGTCAATGCCCAAATTTAGATTAATTTTGAATAGTACTTGGTCAAAAGACAAATTGAGGGGTCAAACCTTGATGAAAATTCGCGAATCAGATATCTACAGATAGCTGATTGAACGAGGAATCTAATGAAACTATTTTTTTAGAATTGAACTTAAGATAAGGGAGAAATCCTTGTTAAAAAATTAACAAAAATCTGCAAAGAAATTTAAGGAAAATAAAGAATTTTTGTTCCTTAAAGGTCTAATTACTTATCTAAACCTAATCTAAAGGACCTAAAACGTGAGTATTACGAAGTTATCACAATAGTAACTTGATTGACGTGAAGATTGAGCTTCAAATCACTTTGATTGCTATAAATTTCTCTGATTCATTCTCCAACGTAAGTTTGGCATTCAAGGGGTGATTACCAAATGTTTTCTCACATTGTCCGTGAAATTCTTGCCTCAATCTATGCGATATTGAGTCTAGGACACAAGGGATTCACAAAGAGTTCGAGGTTTTCGTCCAAAAATGCTCAATTCAACGTTTAATCAAGAGTTACATTTCTGTAAGAGAGAACATGAATTTATAGAAGAATTTCCCTATTTAAATCTGGGTTGTCCATTTTTCTTTTAGAGAATCGGATGGCTCAGATGATGCCACGGCACGAGCGAGAAGTGGGCAACGATCCCCACGATGCGGGCTCCACCTTCCTTCATGTTCGCCGTTTGATTTTTATCGGAGCGTCCACAAGTCGCCATGTGTCACTCCATCCTTCGCTGAGTGCAAGATTAAGTCACAACCATTAGATCTGACTAAAGAGATCGACAACTGCAAATTCTGCACGTGCATTTGATCAAGATCTAGTGGATCGAGATCCACCAGATCAATGCACGCCTCTTTGTGCGCCTAATCCGACGTGGTACGAGCTGCCACATCTCCTGCAAAATAGAAACGCATTAGTCCCACACAGAAAGAAATTATGGAATTCATCGCCTATATAAGGGGTGACTCCTTTATAGCTTTGCATCGCCTAATGGGCCTCATGATGCTCCCCTCTCTCCAATGCGATATCTTGGCCCACTATACCCGTGGGCCCAACATGCTTATCCCACTTAGCCCTATGCATCACGTAGGCGCCACGCGGGTCTGTGTCGGCCCAGATGGCACTGCCACATGTCCGCATTGCCATGTCAGCACTGTGCGGGTCCCGCTGTGCTGACATCCTGAAAAAATCCAGAAAAATAGTTAATCTTAAAAAAGTAATAACCTCATTTCTAGAACACCTTTTTCATTGAAATTTTCTTCATTGGATCAAGAATTTGATCCTCTTCAAATCTATGCTCTGAAATAAAACATTAGACACAAAATAAAATTATGAGTGAATTAATTCTTAGTTGACTTTCTAGAGTCAACTAGGTTTATTCGCTCTTTTCCTCTTGACCCCTTTTTTTCTTCTTTTTTTCCTCTACTTAAACCTTCATGTAATCACTTAAATCGTGAAACATTTAAAACCGAGAATTTTTGCATCAAATACAAGTGGTTTTGACCCTAGAAAAGATCAAACACATTTAGAACACATAAGAATGCTCAAATTGATGAAACATATGGAATTAAGTGATTTGGCTTAAAATTGAAGAAAAATCCATTTTAAGATGATAACATGCATCATATAGACTGAAATTATGCATACAAAGTGTTTAAAAGTATGTAACTGCATATAATGAGATGCATGTTATCATTGTCGAAGAAGAACTACATTATGCAGAGGGGCGCAAGCACAAAAAATCCCTTGAAAAGCATCACAACACTTCTAATGAGTTTTTCTAAGCCCTTTCTTCTCACCACATACTTGTATCTTTTTTATGTCATGGTTGATATTCTGGCCATCTTTTCATGTGCATGATGATTTTATTGAGGGAAATGAAAATTTTTAGTTGGGGGGTTGGGACTTAGAAAAACTCAACATTTTTTTCAAAAATTTTAAAATTCTACATTCTAAAAACTTTATTTTCCAATTTTTTACCACTCTACCCCACCTTAGAAGTTCTGAAATTTAGAGGTCCTATCTACTAGAGATGTAGAAGTGAGGGACTTATAGCCTATATGATTACATTTTGAGTAAGAAAGCCAAGTGATCTAGAGAAACCATGAGATTATTTTTTTAGTGGTTGACTTCTTTGGGGTTAGGTATCTAACGAGCACCAAAGAAAAATGAGTAATCAGCAGGTTGAAGTGCTATGGGAATGAAATGAAGAGATTTTGAGTAAAGTTCAAGTAAAATTCCTATCTACAACCTTACATCAGCCAAACTTACTTAGTGTGGGAATTCCTCGCTGTCAAACATTCCCTTAAAAGAGTACAAATGAGCCATAATTATGGATGTACTGATCTTTCCTTTCGGCATTTAGTTCTATATTTACCATTCTAGTGAAATAGTTACACCATTTGTTTTAGCTTTACTCATGATAATCACACTTTCAAGTGACTCGCACATCCATCACATCTCTTCCACATTCCCCTCACATGTACGTATCCATTTACATTACACTTCACATTTTTGTATACTCTCTTAAAAACCAAAAAATCCTCCATATATTTATTTCATGTAAATTCTTCTAAAATTTTGAAGTATCAAAAAAAAAGAAGAAAAAAGGAAAGGGAAAAAGAAAGAAAAGAGAAAAATAAGAAGAAGTATAAAGAAGGAGAATAATTTAGGGGAATATTTTCTCTTCTTCCACCACCATCTCTACCACTTCCATCTATCCCTATCATCCATTTTCATCCACATCATTTGGGAGTATTAGTTATCATAATTGGTACCACCTTTTTTTTAATAAGTCTGTTTTGTTTACATCCATTTTTGCTTTTAACCACATAATTCATTTAGATATAGTGTCTTTTGATTCTTTTAGGCACCTCATCACGTTGCATCCCAAAGATAGGAAATTCCTTTGCAAATGCAATCTTCATAGAAGGAAAACAAATTGAGGGGAATTCTAATGCACTAAGTAGCATCTATTTTGAAGTGAAGGAGTGATGTACCTATTGAGAGGGAAAGGAGTTACAACCTCTCATGAGAGTGTGAGGATTTTTTCATCCGCACAGCGTCAAACCTCAGATATGCTCACCTCGATCACAATGGAGAATTATACTCGAGCATTAGCCGATGAGCGCTACCCTAATCTACACTGAAGAAGTCAACCTAGAGATGGAATCTAATATCACTATGGTCCACACTAGAAGGAAGAGTAATCATACTTTTATATACTTCACCTCTTTCGTGGTAGGATTGAGAAGTGTAAGGACCTTCTAAGGAGATTCTATAGTAAATTTCTAAGGGACTAGAAATTAATTAAGTTTGGTGTGTGATAAGATGCAATTTACACATGAATTAATATGATTATTAATGTAAATTAAGGCATTAAATATTCCATTCTTATGCATGTTATCATGTTTTGAGTGTAAATATACCATTCTATGAAAATGGAAGTTATAATCTCAAAATGCACTATTTTAGAGGTAATCATGGATAATTAAAGAGAAATATTTAAAGATTAGTTTATTCCCATCTATATTTGAGATTATAATTAGGTTTTTGAGTTAAATAATAAGAGGAAATATCTTTTATACACTCATTTATTTTTCTAAGTTTTATTTTCCAAGAGAAATGAGTGTATTTTTGAAATAAAATTTATTCTCTTGTTATTTATTAAAATGATAGATTATTTAATTTCTGATCCAAAAAAAAAATTTTAGATTAATTTTGAGTTATATTTTCTAAGGTATGAATTTTCTAATTTTTAGGAATATGTCTACGTGGCGACATGTGTATACGTAGCTGACATGGCAGGGCGTCACCATGTGGCGACATGTGTACACACCATGTGGCAGCTTATGTGTGCTTATGTGCGTGCACACGTGTGCATGTGTGTGCGTTCGTTTGCGTAATTAGTGGGTTAAGCATCGTTTTCATGATATATGCTAAGCCCATTAATCTGCATACCTTACCCATGAAATCACACTTATTTTTCTCATGTGGGACTATCTTTCTTTTTATATCTTTGCAAGTGACGTGCCGTGACGGGAAGCATTTGATTCACACACTTAATCAAAGTCGTCGATCTTAACTTAAGTGAGGGGGTACGTGACGCACTCTGATTGGGAGACAATTCATTTTAAAACATTTTAATCTCAGGCATTCATCTGAAGAGTTATAACTGCTGAGATTAACTACACCCCATAGACTTTGATGGACGCCTGGCGACATCTCGGGTGTCAATTCCCGATCAGACTAATGCGATTGCTTGACCCTTCTCCTTCACGTGTGACATGGCTAAATGTGAGCGCTTCATCTTCGATCTAGCGAACGCAACATAATGGCAACGATTCACATCCAGGCGTTTCATCTGAGCCATTGATTTAAGATGACGAGCCTATTAATATGCATACGTTATATAACCATGAAATAACGTTTATTTTTGTCATGTGGGACTATCTTTCATTTTATATCTTCGCAGGTGACGTGCCACGATAGGAAGCGTTCGATTCACAAACTTAATAGAAGCCGTCAATCTTCACTTATGTGAGGGGCTACGCGGTGCACTCTAATTGGGGGACAATTCATTTTAAAATGTTTTAATCTCAGGCGTTCATTTGAAGAGTTATAACTGCTGAGATTAACTATGCGTGATTGACTTCGATGAACACATGGCGACATCTTGGGCATGGATTTCCAATCATACTGTCGCGATCATGCAACCCTTCTTCTTCACGCGCGACGTGGCTAAGTTTGAGCGCTCCATCCTCGATCAAGCAGACGTGAGTTAATGGAAATGATTCGCATTCAAGCATTTCATCTAAGCCGTTGGTTGAAGATGACCGGCCAAATCCAACGGCCATGCCCAAATCTGCCTATAAATACACATGTTCTTCCACGATGTAAACCATTCATGGGTGTTTTGAGTAATCGAAGTATTTAGACATCTCAATCCTTGAATATTTTACTTTCTTCATCTTCTAGATCAATTTATGTGTCCAAGGAGTTTTTGAAAGTGATATTTCATGGAGAGAATTGGGAGAAATCGTTTCATGAATGCCGACGATCGTCTTCGAAATCGCGGGATGAAAAGCCTTTGATACAGCAATCTATTAGATCATTTTGAGCATTATCTTGGATTAGAATTCATGTTTTCCTTTTAATCTCTCTTCCTATAATATCACATTTCATTTTTGAATCGTAAATTCTGTTAATTTTTAGATTTAATTTTAATTTTCTCTCTCTTCGCATTTGGAAATTCTACCAAAATTTGCTCTTTGATTTCTCTGTGAATCTGAATCCAAATCAAGTGATTTTTGATTCCGTGGATTCGTCTTTGAGATATCTTTCTAAAGTTATCAACCTCTAATTTCTTACCTTTATTCATTGTCCAATTTGATCAAATTTGAAGATATACCTAAAAAATACCTTAATTTTCTGTGGATTGGACCCCTATTCACCACTATACTATCTAATTCGTGATTATTTCTCATAGTTGCTGAGTTTAGAATTTTTTTTGACATGTCTCCAAGTGTATTCAACGACCTCGTGGATTCGTCTCGTCAAGAGGTATGCCCACCTCTTTAGGAAAGTAATAATGTTACCACCTCCTACAGAGTGGTCAACCAACTCCCTTAGGAGGTGGTTATGGGGCCCATCTCCTTAGGAGGGACTCTCTCACCTCCTTAGGGGGTGGTTCTGGCCGTGGCCTATGGATTTAATCCCCACCAATCATTTGTTGGCACTCAAAAGGACAATCTCCACTATTAATCCAAGAGAGCCTCTATACCTAACATATAAAAGAATTTTCTTTTTCCTTTTTTTGTTGCTTTTTGGGTTTCACTTAGTATTAGTCTACTAGAAGGAAAATGAGAGGCTTAAGACCAAGCTTAAAATTTTTTGGAATTTAAGTTTTTTATAAAGGCAAGATCAAGCAGAGGATCGAGATTGTAACGAGTCTAATATTACCAAGCCTAGGACTGCCATAAAAAACATGGTTTGTGTGAAGATTTGGATATGATTTTCTCTTTTCTCCTCCATAGATAGTGTAAACCCTAATTCCCTTTTTAATATTTTATATTTGTTCTATTTTCTTCAAATCATCTCTCATCTTTACTCGATTTCTTGATCACTCGATTTTCACATTTTTCAACGTTCTTCTATCATCTTCCATTCCATCATTCCACTCTCAATATTTTTTTCATTATTTTTCATAGAATAGAAATATATATCTATTTCTAATTTCGTTCATACTTTATTCTATTTCTTTATCTTATATTTCTCCAAAAATCTGTTCTACCATTATTTTTCTATATAATAGTATCTTTACTCCCTAAAAGCGCTAATCACATTACTTAGGCTCCCCAAGGATTCAACTGTTACTTTACCATTATACAAAGTGAGGAATTATAAATATTTTTTTGCTTAAAATTGATTCAAAACAATGATTAAAATTACCACGAAATTGAGTTCATTAGTGATAAAAAGATCAATTGGGATTAATCTTAGTCTTCCGTCTCATGCTTTGCTATCCAATGCACTAAAATGAGCCACATTTTCCCCTTTATAAAGAGCTCGATCAAGTGGAGCCAATTGACCAAATCAAACCAATCACGTTTCGCCATGTGTCCATATCAATTAAACAAACTTAGTTCTATATTGGTTTTATGAAAGAATATTTTCGCTTTTAAATAAATGGTTCATTAAGGCCTGACTCTAGTATAATATACTGCTAAGGTCACTAAAAATGAATTACTCCCCTTACTGATTCCTTGTAGGCATTGATTGGATGCCATGTGTTATGACCTCCTTGCGCTATGCATCCACAATGCCATGTCAACGTGCCACATCAGCACGTGCAAATAAAATTGAACTTCTTATTTCAAAAAAATTCTAAATAATTTTTTAGAAATTTCAAGAAAATTGATTAAAAATCCTTAAAATTTGGAAAACAATTAGAAAAAATAGGAGAATAATAGAAAACCCCCCTTTAGTTAATATAAAACTTGTCTTTGGATGAAACTTTTACAGTTGTGATCCTTGTTGTCTTCCTTTTCATTATATTACCAGAAATAAAATATAAAAAAAGATATATGAGATAAATTTGTATGAGAAATAACAAGTCTTCTGCCATTATGTTCATCCTTATTATTCATGATTCATGCCTACAATCATGAAACTGTAACAAAGACAATTAATTCATCCTTGTTTGACATTAGAAAAGGTGAAATGTCAATATTACATATAATTAATTTTAATTTAATAGAAATTCACTTTATGAAAGATGTGATATGATGAATACAAATTTTTTTATCAAAACATGATAACATGGGTATTAGTGCTGTGAATCATGCTTTAAAATCATTGAAGGGTAATGAATTAACTTCTAAAAATGCATATTATAATCTGATACGCATAAAAATACAGTCGTTGAATGTGCAAATTTACGTATCAAATAAATTTATACTCAACTATACAAAATCTGATTTTTAAATTAGAACAGTGGCAAGTCGAGGTCGAATCCATAGGGAGGAAGGGTAAAAGATTGAAATCAAAAGATAGATTTTTGGTATTTTTAGATTTAGAAAGTAGAAATGATCGATGAAAGGAAGAAGATGTACATGAGAATGAAATGAACCAATCTAACGTTTCAAAACTCTTTGAAAGATCAAAAACCCTTGATCAATGGTGGAAATGTGGTTTTTAGGGTTTGTAAATATGGAAATGTGGATAAAAGGTGAGAAAACCGAAAAGATGGATAAAAAATGATCCTTATCTAAAGATTCATGATGAAAACATAATCTTGTGATGCTCCCAAATCAAAAACATACCTTCGAGAGCTATATATTTTTCCCAGACTTGGCGTCTTCCATCCAAAAAGAGGAATGAACAGAAGAAGGAAGAAACTCACTGCGAATGATGTCTAGCACATGAAGAATGATCAATTGTTGATTTCTTTCCTTCTGGCTCGTCAATGCTAGAAGCATACAACAAAACATTCATAACCCTAATTTTTTTGTCTCAAAACTTAAATCAGCCCTAGCAGATTTGTGGAGCTTGAAATGACAATCATGCCCACGAAATTTCAACCCCTTACTCCATCAAGATCTTCGGATATTAGGCTTTTAGTTTGGAATATTTTTTAACGTTGATTTCATTTCTCTCTCCTCTATTTACTCCGGTCAAAGTGCTCCGGTCAAAAATCGCACTGGTCAAACTTCAGGTCAAACTTGCACTCACAAAAAAAAATTTCTCTATCCTCTTAGCCCTTCTCTCTCTCATTTCTTTTCTCTACTCTCCCCTTCGATGGCAAGAAGAGCGGAGGAGAGAGAAGTGGGAGGGGAGGAATTTCCTCCTCCTCCCCCTTACGTGTCTACACGCGCACAAGAAAGAGCAAGATTTTCCTCCTTCCTCCCTCCCCTTACGTGCGCACGCGCGTGCGTGCATGAGAGGAGGAAGGAGGACAACAAGGGGATGAAAATTTTGTTCCCCTCACGCTCGCATGCACGGTCATCTGAGGAGAGAGAGAGGAGCGCGTGGGAGAGAGAGAGAGAGAGGAGAGGAAGAGCACTAGAGAGAGATGGATGAGGAATTTTCCTCCTCTTTCCCCTTACGTGTGCGTACAAGAGAGGAAAAAGTTGCATGTGCGAGAGAGAGGGAAGTGGAGGAGTAGCGAGAGAGAGGGATCAGTGATTTCTTTCTCTCACGCGAAGAGAGGAAAGCTACGGAAGAAATTTCCGTCGCAAGGAGATGCGAGGAGAAAGAGAGAAAGAGGGAGAGAGAACAATTCTCTCTCCTCTCTTATTTTTCTCTCTATTTCCCTTTTTTCTTAAAAAAAATTCATTTTTTAAGCATTTTAATTTCTAAAAATTTTCAAAATTTTAAATTTTTTTAAAAAATATATATTTGTGCTGAATCAATATCATTAGAATACCCATAAAACGCTATTAATTAATAAAAATCAAGAATATCTTTTAAAACATAGAATTTATCAATTGAATCATTTTAAATCATGATAACATGCATTTATGATTTTAAAGAAGAAATGTATAAAATGCATGATATTAATGCATGAAATTGCATGTTATGATCATCCTAGATTAAAAATATTTAATTATTATGCTATATAAGGGTTTTGTAATATCTTTTAAAAAATTGGCCCGATGGGCAACCATGGACTATTCTTCCACTTGTTATGCTGCATGTTGCTATGTTAGACTAGCTCATTAGTTGACCTAGGTGGGCCTTCGCCAAATTTAACTCCTAAATATACCCAAAACATAATAAAAAAATTGAAAAAATTGAAAAACCTTAGAAAAATCACATATTTGAAAATATGAGGCCCTTTTTCAAGAAATTTGGAAAAAAAAGGAAACTAAATAATGTATTATAATAATTCCATTTTGAAACCTAAAATAAAAACATAAGCAATAAAAATGATAAATATTTTGAATTTTTCTATTTAAAAATCAAACTTCATCAAAATTAAACATGCAAATCATTAATTCCACCTTCTTTTTGTCTTCTTTGATTCCTTGAAATCACCTAAGTCCTAAAATCATTAAATCTAAATAAAAAAATTATACTCAAGGTGTTTAATCTTTTTTACAAGGTCAAACACTCCCAATTAAAAACTTGAAAATTGGGAAATTAGGTGAAAATGATATGAGATGCATGAAAATATAAAAAAAAGGATGGTAGAATTTATTAAATTGATATAATTCGTGAATTCAATATACAGTTAAGCATATATTTTTTTATTATGAATGCATATTATAAAATATGAACTCAATTTACAGGTTTAGTTAGTCATTTTTGTGTAATGAATTCATGTTACACATTTATATTTTCATCACTTAGGGGGGTAGATAACTAACAATTGATCCATATAGAGAATACTAATGAGATGAAAGAGACTATGGAGGGACAATAGGCATTTCTAAAAAAATCTAAATAGGTATAATAGAAACATAGGCTAGTGTTTTATGGATGAAGAAGAATTGATTATGAAATTCATAGCTAATTTAGGTTGTAAATTGCGTCTCCAAGGGCACAATGCCTACGATGTTGTCCAATAAACCCAAATTCTATGAGATGCAAATATATAAAACATTGTTCTCATGAATTTAGGTAAGCATAACAGTTTTTCATCGATAACTTTTTGGAATTCAATAGATGAAACTATGAAATGGTGTCTAAATAATTAATATAATTAGTATCAATGAAGCCCTAAGTAGTTAAACTTGTCTTTTATCAAGTCATGGTGCCATTGAAGACAACATAGAACCATATAAAAGTAAATACATTATTGTCAATGTGCATAATTTATATTATGAAAATAATGCCCCAAATCTCAAAATCCATTGTTTTCTCCACTGTTGTATTTGCAATACCCTTATGTTGTTGGATGGGAATGAACTCAACATCAAGGGTACCACCAAAGCCTTGAAGATATTGATAGGAGAAGATCAATGAGATGGAGATCAACATAATTTACAGCCAAAATTAGTGAAAATTAAAATGCAAATAAGAGAAACCACATATATTTTTATTGAAGAGAAAGTATATTTGATATCCCTTCTGAGCTTGAGGCAAGATAAAATTGAATCCCTTCAAAATTTTGAGGCAAATTTAATCAACTTTTGAAGATATAAATTAATAAATGAAACACAATTAAAAGAACAAGCTTCATCTATGGGAAGAAGACTTTTCAAGTGAGTGAGGGGAATAATATCAATTCTAACTATTTCATAGATATTTATCCTATCACATTGATGGGATATTTCTCATATCTCATATAAAGCACAAAAGAGAACGGACCATTTGTACATTCATTTTCATGATTATAAACAGATTTTGATGCATAATCCTTGCTAATATGATGCATATTATCACGTTTTTAATGAAATATCTGCATTTATCATATCATTTCACTCTCAGGCTCAATCAACATATATTTAGTGTTAATTTGGTATAAACATGACTATGTGCTATCATGCACCAATTCTTTATTTTTATTGCCTATATTATAATACTAATCCCAATTAACTTCTTTGAACTCAAGTTACTAAATTCTCACATTCTCTATGATTTATATGGGTGCAAGTAAATATGTATATCATTAAAAATCATGGATGTAAATTACAATGAGGGAGAGAGGAGGAGGAGGAGGAGGAGGAAATAAACTCTCCACCATTTTGAGAGCTAAGTCAACTCATAGAGAGTCAAAGGAGGTCAATCAAGTTTCCAAATAAAATTCATTCAAGTAAAATCAAAGTTAGTCAACTTCCCTATTTTTAGGGAAGTTGATCAAACGTGGATTACTTCCCTTTCAAACAGAACTAAATCCTATTTAAAGGGAAAAAATCTCTTAATTATCTTCATGATGTTGACAATAGCTAACATATCAAAATAGAGAATCTAATTAAGAAATTTTGGTACAAAAGTGATTTGTATTTTGAGAGATATTGATTAATTAAATTTCCTGAATGTCTAGGGATTTATTTGAGTTAAAAAGGAGTTAAAAGGACTTCATATCATAGCTAATTAGGCAAAAACACCTAGCACCAAAAATCCAAGCTGTGACTCTTAATAGCAGTCTAGAATGCAAGGGTACTTATTAGGCCATGGTGGGTTGCGTAGCATGCTTGTATGGCTCAATTCAAGTAGGAGATAGAGGTCATAGTTGTAATTAATGCATAATTTGCCCCATAAAAATTCTAAGGTTGTCCTTCCTTCTATAGAGGAAAATCTCTTTGATTATAGGACACATGGTGGCATCGCAGATGCCTTGATTAGCGGCATCAATTGGAATTTCTCGATCTTGGGATTGAGTCAAGGGATCATGATAAAGTGAGAAATACCATCACTCAATTTATCACAACCAATCAGAGCATGACAAGTGGATCTCTAAAGAGTGTGTGATGGTGATTTGATGACAGCTATCTATTAGTGTTTTTTCATTTTTAGAAAACTGTGTGCCATATTGCACACATTTTAGGCCTCTGATTGCAATCAACATGATTGGATGGCTCAAATCAATCTAGCCTAAAAAAGTGAAAAAAACCACCTCTTCCCAATGGGAGCACGCCATGTCATGTGCTATGAGATATTGATCACAATAATTTTGTGATTTTAAGGATGAATGATTTTTTTCCTTGAATCTCCTCAAATGATAAGAATCTCCACATAATAATGCGAAATTTCTCTCTTAGCATCAGCATACCAAAAGAAAAATGAGAAAACCAAGGCCCAATTTTAGCATATATTTTGATCAAAGCTTTTAATGGAGGTGATATTGAGTGGAGGATCATGATTGAAGCGAGTCTAACATCATATGGCCCAATATTGTCATCAAAACAAGGTTTGTGCAAGGATTTAGATAAGCTTCTCTTTTGTAATTCACTCCATGGATAGTGTAGAGCATATTTTCCTTTTCTATGAAGTATTTTTTTCATCATATCTTGATAAAAATATCATCAATCTGTCATTCACTTATCGTTCCTCACTACCATCATTCCATCATCTGCACTTTCTTCCCCTCATCTACATTCTAATTTCCATATTGTCTCTCATATAAAAAAATCATCAAATTATATTTCTCTCTGTACATTAAATTTCTTACTCTCATCCTATTCCATCTTCTCATCTTCCACATGTCTCCATACTCTCCCTACTTCATCTTTAAACTTGGGTGTAATCTCTATAGTTATGAAACATCTTGGGTGTCTTCTCTAAGTAAAACCAAGATACTTAATGAGCACAACTAACCACATATAGAGTCAATAAGGGTTTGAATCACATAGTGCAAGGTCACTAGATCTAAATGAAATTGTAAAACCCTCCTAAATATGCTAACTATCATAAACTCGTAAAGCAAAGATCTTATTAACTATTCATTAATTAGCCCAAACATTTAAATGAATACTATTATATCTAATTGATAATAAGGTTTATTTATGTCATGGTTGTGTATGTAGTCCTTTGATTTCAGATACCAAAGACATCTTTTGGATGGACAATTGTGTTTTGAATATGAATTTTGAATCCTTCACCACCAGATCTCCAAAATGCCATGTGAAGCAAATGATCATCACTCTAATACCATATGGAATTCAGTATAAATCATTGAAGAGGACAGAGAAAGCTGAGAAAGTAGAGAGGGAAGAAGAATAGAGGAGGAAAAAGGGTGCTAGCATAGTGAGAGCCAAAATTTGTACACGCTTCTTATGAGAGAAAGATGAAGAGAGAGGAGAGAGAGGGAGAGAGGGAGAGATTTATAAATAGGCCCTTATTAGGCTCTATTGTCTCAAATTTCTAATAGAGAATTCAAAGCGTGAAGCAATATGAAAAAATGATCCTATCAGCTACTAAAGATTGAAATAAACACTTCTAAGGTTCCTTGCAAGAGCTCTTCAAAGTGGCTCAAATGTGTCACCTCTAGTAGTACCCACATTGTATCCATTTGGTTAAATCTTATTTTGCACCTTTTCATCAACTCTATGGATATGGTATCGGGTTCTAAGGTTGATAAGCCTTCCAAATTTTGATCAAAACATCAAATGTAGCAGAATACATTGAATTGGATGTTCAAAATATTGAGGCACCAAGAACATATGATCCTATCATCTAATATATATGAGAAAAAATAACTATATGGTTTCCTCAAAAGAGTTTTTGAAGCTATTCAAGTGTCTAGCCTCTAGCGGTATCCACACGGTCTCTGGGTGGTTGGATCTTCTGTTCAAAACTCTTCATCAAGAGAGAAAGAGAATGAAGGAGAGTATTCCCGCAAGGCTTGTGATGATCTCAATTGCATGTGTTTTTCGTCATTTTTGTGTGCCGATTTCATGCAATACAATATAGTTCCTCAATTAGTATAGTGCCAGCAAGGGTTGAATCCACAAGCAGCTAGAGTAATGAGGTTATGTGTTCAAAAGAAAGATGAGGGTGGAGGAGGATGTGTGAGTTCAAATGGTGCACATGGAGGTGAGTATGAGAGATAATTGTGAGTTTATCTTAGAATTAAGATAGAAATTAGAAAAGAGATGCGATAACTAGATTAATAGAGATGAAAAGGGAGATAATATAATGGAAAGATGAGAAGAAGTGACGGCGGTAGTGATAAGTCCAAATTATTCTAATTAATTTTGTCGTTATGCCTTTATTTGGACTTAATCAATAAAAGTGTATCAGTAATATAATTCTCTTTTTTTTTCCCTTTAACTCCTAACTATCTGAAGATAAGGCTTAGTAAAAGGGGTCGATCCAAGGGAGGATATGGCAAAGTCTATTTTTTTAACTAAATTCAGAACTTCTTCTCATCCACATAAACTCCGTAATTGTCTAATTGTGAATGTTTTTTTATTTCCCTGCGTTCTCTTTTTCTGCAATTTCCACTTATTATGCTAAAGAAAAGAAAATAGACTCTATTGAGAAAGTTTACTTTCTCAATTAAAATTTGAAAGAGAGATTAAGAAAATTTTTATATATTATTTTCTTAGAATTTCTTTTTATTCTGATCTAGAATTCAAATTCATTCTCTTTTTATCTTTTATGATTTACTTATCTCTTATTTACCTTTCTCTATTTTTATAATTTTCTTTTTCTGATTTAAGGATCACTTTCCCTCTTATTATAGCTACTGAATAGAAAATAAATCTGATTTTTAAACCTTCTTAAATTGTAGCATATCTGATTTTCCTAAAACAGAAAACTAACCTAAACATTCTAACTGAATTCACCCACAAAAATGGAAACAATAGACTAAAGACTGAATTTCTTTAATTTCATTTCATTTTCTTTTTAAAAGAAAAGGATAACCACGAATGCAATAACAAACTAAGAATCTGAAAACCTAAAATCTCAGTTGAATCAAAATTCAGATGATACTAAAGACTAATTGTAATTCCTGCATGATTCTAAATCTTCTCAACCTATATCAAGTCTAATTTGCATATGAATCTTCTAAATGGATCTACACACAACATGAAATAACAGAATAGAAAGAGGATATTGCTTTAATATCTTCTTGTTTTCTGCTAAAGAAAGAAGAAAGAAAAAAAGAAGTGATAAAACTAACTGAATTAAAGAAGTAACAGTATAAACCTAGAATTGAATTAAATCCAATTCAACAAGATATAAAAAAACAAAACAAATGATAACTGCTATAGGAAAGTATTTCTGTCAGAAAATTCAGTAAAGAAATTCTTACATTTGAAGAGAAAAGAAAAATCTGACGAAATCAACGAGCTGAACATATAATTCCTAAATTCGGATTTAAATCGAAATCAAAGAGAAACAAAGAAAGAACGACTACATTTGTTTCTGCAAGAATCTATCTCTGTCGACGAAATCTAAAGAAGAATTAATTCAAATCCAGTAGAAAGAAAAAGAAAACAAAACTATTCCTAAACCTAAATCGATTCCGACGAACCTCGAAGCTTCAAATTGACGTCTTCAACTCGACAACTTCTTGAAATCTTCAGCAATCGTTGATTCGATCTTCTCGCTTGTGTCCTCCAAGCCAATCGAACATTGGGAGCGAACAAAAATCAAGGCGCCTCTCCCCGCTTTCCTCTTCTCCTTAAAAAAAGATTTCAAAATCGCGATGCCCTCCTCTTTTGCGAATTTGTTGTGTCTCTTCGTGCTCATCGCTTTCGCACACGCGTCTACGCCACAAGCCGTGATTGGTCGGCATCTCGTCTGCTTCCATCTAATTGGTGGAGGGCGATTTGAGTATGTCTTCACCGCATACCCTCAAGGTAAGCTAGAGTTTGACTGGATGCATGTCGCGATGTACGCAGCCTCTTGCTCTTTTCTGTGATTGGTTCATACCAGTCACGTGCAAATCCTGTCCAACAGTGCTCCGAAAATTATTAGTACAAATAGGCCCACTAAGGGCATTAATAAAATGAATTGACATAAACCAAGACTTAATGAAGGTGCTAATTTCTGTGTAAGGAACAGATTATTTTCTTTATAATAGAAGCTATAAAAGTAATGAATAATCTTGTCCAACAATGGCTATTAAGGTAGCCATTTATTAAAGTAATTATTCTTGAAATTTCTCATAATGGTCCTAATTATTTGTAATTAACTACTCATTTTAAAATGCAATGAAAAGTGATTATTCTAGGCATCATATCATGATAACATGCAAAATAATTATTTATTTAAAACATTCAATGATCAAAATGCAAATAGAATGTATGATTTCGAGTAACTTTTGCTTGTTATCAGGTAGCAATGGAGAAATGCACAACGAGGGTAAGAGTGAGAGATACACATGGAGATGATGCCAAGGCTACTACAATAAAATAAAAGAAAAAGAAAAATAAAACACATGTCTACTGTATATACAGTAGATCACGGGCCGAAATCTAATCTAGATCTTTACTCAAAACCCGTTGGTGTGCCCTTCCTAGACCGGGTGATACTCGATCTGCTCTGATCATGATCCTTGCTTGCTCCCTTCTCCACTACAAGATTGAGGATCAAATGCTTCTCCTTGGACCTTGACCTCCTCTCCCTTTCCTTCTTGTAGCCTGATGCTAAGAGAGAGCAAAAAAAAAATGGAGAGAGAAAATGAAGGTTTTTATATGTAGGTTCCTAGGGTTTGAGTGTAAAGAGGGGTAAAAGAGTCCAATCATTAAAGTCTTTTTTTTCTATATTGATTCTTCAATCCAGGGGTATGGATGGATAGAGAGTTAAAAGTTGAATCTAGCCATAAAATTTCAGCTCAAAACTCCATCTAGATTATGTGATATCATGATTTTAATTTAGAGAAATCCTAGTCATGGATTGAGATCATGCAATAAAAGCGTGCTATGTGGCACCCTCTTATTGCACCCAAAAAGATGGGTCCAACTTTTATAAGTGCGGAGGGGCATTTCTATAAATTTCCACTTCAAAAATCAAAGGGGTATTTTTGTAAAAATGCTAAAAAGAGAAAAAGTTCAAAAAATATTCTAGAAAAGTTCCATAAAAATCCCTAACCTTAGTAATAGAATATCTCACAAAATAAAACTCATTTTTTCATAATTTTTTCCATTAGATCAAGAATTTAATCCTCTATCATTAAGGTGTCAGTTAATAAAAATTAATTTTGATCAAACCTCCTTAAAAATAAGGAGGTTAACCCAATATTCACTTTAAATCAATTTTGGATCATCCTAAAAACCTTATGATGATCCCTCTACCAAATCCAAACCTCATTTACCACTTATTTCATAAAAATATGGTTGGCTTGGTGTAAAAATTTGGTCGAGAGTTGTTTCCTCTTCCCTCTTATCGTCATTTATATCCATGCTTTCTTATTTGCATACTATCTCCCTACATCTATATAACTCATAGAAATCGTGAGAATTTAACCACTTGACTTTGAAAGAGTCAAATGGGGTTAGTCTCATATTATAAGTAATTGAAAAGAATAATACATGATAGGACATATTTATTTTTTTACCAAATTAGTACTAAATAGATGCAAGTTGAGTATGAGACTATAATGAAATGATGAATGCAAAAATATGAGGACAAAACATGATAACATGCATAATATTAACAAGAACTATGTGTTAAAACCCCTTTATAGTAATGAAAATGAATTCATCAATGACACGTTATCAGCTTGCATGGTCCAATAGTACACAATCGTGACATGAATCGACCGGACTGACAATTAGGTACAATTATCATTCAGGGATTCATACAAATCAATTTAGTGAACTCTTTCTCCAAAGAGCACCCACTATCTATCATTTACGTCTCTACATTGATGGCTGTAGGATCAGCCATACTCATCATATGAGTTGGATCAGATAGTACTATTCTTTTCAAATAATTTGATATCACTCTCAAATATCTCACAAATAAGAATGTTCAGAACATATGTTTAAAGACTAGTGATCACTATATTATGATCTCATCATAATTCACTTCATCATTACATATGCTCGTAGACTTCATTGCAAACATCACAAAAGAATGACAATTAATATCCATAAGATGGTAACTATTTAGTCTCATTATATCACTAAAAGAGGTGTAAAGAATGCAAGCGAGGAAGAAAACAGATCAGTGGGTGCTCACCAAGGCTCGCATAGGTATCATAAGTGGTAGGCACCCCACTCCCTATTTAAGGACTTTTACTTTCTGGAAATTTTCTCAAAAATCCCTCATAAAAATGTCTAAATCCATGAAGTTGATTTACTTTATGTTTATGACCCTCTAGGTGCATATATGGGTTTCAACCTAAACAATTAATTATATCGACATATAGATTAATTAATCAACGATCAATTTAATCCAATGGGCTTGTTGAGTTGTTGGCTTGTTGGTTGCTTGGTTGTGCCATGTACTCTAGAAGATATATAGTGCATAAACACTCTCTCATGAAACCTTTATCGACATTAGTTATCGTATACATTCCTTCATCTATGTCAGATTCATGAATGTCTTAGGGTATGGTCAATTGGCAAACCGTAATCTGTCATACACATTTGTATTGATGCGTGAAAGAAATCATTGAAAACAACAGCTCTAATATTTTCATTATCTTGCCAAGAATTTGACAACACCTCATTCCCTGAATTAATCTTATATTATATCGAGGACAAAAAATTCTATTTTTATCTATTTCCCTAAAAAACTTTATGTTATATCTAATATATGGCATTTTGGAGATCTTGTGGTTAGAGATTTGTAAGTCATATTCAAAGAATGATTGTCCATGAACAAGATGTCTTTGAAATCTTAGGTCCAAGGAACACATACACAATTGTGACATGAATCTACGTAATTGATTTTCAAGTATAGTACTATTAAGGGATTCATACGGATCAGTTCAGTGAACTCCACTACTATCTATTTGTACTATCTCCACAAGAATGGCTACAACATCAACTATACTCATGATATGAGTGTAATCAAATTGCACTATTCTTCCTCGATATTGCGATGTCCTTCTCGAGTATCCTTCAAGTAAGAATATTTAGAACATAATTTTCTATTATCATCTTCTCGAGATCACATTGCATATCCTTTGGTCAAAGACTATTCATCTACGTATTATCATCTTATCATAATTCTCTAAATCAAAACATATGTTCATGGACTTCTTTGAAAACATCACACTAGAATGAAAATGAATAAAATTTTACTTAGATGAATATAAATGAGAAATAGAAGTGTGATTAGCTTTTTGTCACATATCAAAAATTTCATAGACACCAATAAGCCATCAATGTAAATTATCAAATTCATATGCAACTAAGAGAAAAAGAGGAAAAGTTCATCAGTCATGTGCGAAGGATGCCCTTGAGTTGACAATCCAAGATAATGAAGAAGCAAGAAAGGCATGCTTACTTATGGCAAAAGCCAAATTAGCTAAGGACTTAACTTGCTTCCATTTTTTCAATGATTCATACTCTTCAAGGATCAAATTTATCGTGATCATGAAGCTTTTGGAGTAGTTAAGATGACATACATTGGAGTGGGAGCTAGTGAAATATTGAGAGTGTCCTCGTGTATCTAATGTGTTAGTGTGGATAAGCCTTCACAAATGAGAAAGCAAGGGCTGGAAAACCACTTGGAGGTTGTGCAACCAAGTATCAAAGATGTTAGTAATACCTAAGGCACTAATTAATTGAATAAAAATAAAACTAAATTTTCACTCTAATTTTTCTGGGAGTTAAACCTGCTCTCACCATACACTTAAACTAACCAATAAATCAAACAAGTTTGGAATTCTTTAGAAAGATTTCGTGTTTTAATGAAATAGACTTTGGGCTTGTCCAGTTGTCTGATGTTCCATCATGTGCTTGCTATTTCAAGTAGAGTGGGAGATATTTTCCCAAAAGTTACTTAGATGAATATTAAAAAATTCATGGCATTCGTGATTTGAGAGTTGAAGTGATGCAACAAATTTATTTACATTAGAAAGATAAGAAGTGGAAGGGAGCTGTTAGCTATGTATTTCAATCCCTTTTTAGTAATGTGGAAGTGTGAAATCCTAATTGATAAACTTGAAAAAAATATGAGATATCTATTTATATAGAGGATGAAATCATGAATGATATATTTCTCCAAGGCGATACGAAGGGTCAATTATGGGCCAATCCCATTAAACTGTACTCTAACACTCGCCCTAAAGATGGAGAATATAGATCAAACATGTCCTTGGTGCACGAGGAGTCATATGATATACTTTTGAGGCTCTTGGTGAAGATGTTGACCAACGGTCAGATGAAGACATGTGCAATGTGCTGATGGCTTTATATAATATCTTTTCATAAATCTAGTTGAAATCAATTTCATCAAAACTTGATAACTTGCTTAGTAAGGATGTGAATTATGTCTTAAAATCATTGAAGAATAATGCCTTAAGTTCGTTGAAGTGTATATTATCAAGTTTGTAAGTAGGTTCTATCCCCAAGAAATAGCATTATATCTACGATCTTATGTCACAAAATGTGTAGTAATATAGGCTTTTATTAGATAGATGTCTGCCTCATCATCGCATGTCAAGAGAATCTCATCAACCTGAACTAAAAGAACCACAGCCCCTCGAAGAAGTCTTCTACATCACAGTAGGATCTACACAGCATGGAGCAATGCCATAAGTAGTGAGCAGACAATTGAACATCACAACCAAAGAATGGGCCTTTCTGTAAGTTCATAAAGAACTCTATGAAGCAAGCATGCCCTTGAAGTTTCCCTTTGGGAAATGTCTTGGGGGCTGATCCATAAACATTTCCTCATGCAGCTGGACATAGAGTAGGCAATGTTGATAGAGGAAATGACGACGAAATGACAACGATAGCAGGGACAATCTAAGAAACTATAGACACTCAAGGGAGAGCTGTTGACTCCAATTCCATGAAGAAGGGTGAAATAAGATATTTGTATTCACAGTATCTGAATACTAAAGTAGGTGCCTCTATATATACATGAGAATAAGATGAAAGAAGAGATTTATCTAATGTGGTACTTAGAGGCAATAATGGGCCAATACTATTGAGCCACACTCTAACAAGAAATTGACCTCATAGTTGATTCCATTTTGAACTAGTCATCTTGTGTGCTTGTGAAAGAGCATCTCAATTCCCCATGTACAAAAAAGTTTATAGAAGAAATAATCAATCTTTGATATTTTCTTGCACCAGTCATGCACCAATCTTGTTGATCATGGAGGACCAAGTGGTATGTTTCCGCCACATCTAAAGAAAAGTACTGAGTAGGTAGTTCACAAAGTAAGTGTTCCAAGGAGAATTTGCCAAAACACCATGTAATTCCCGTCTCTAATGCAAAAGATGAAGAAAGAGACCAAAAGGAAACAACACCAGGCACTATCACTTCTTACTTCCCTCTCATCTCAAGCATTCATGATCTCTCTCTTCTTCAAGAGGGTAATCTAGATGAACTTAAGGGGGCCACAGGTAACTTAAGGGCATAAATTTGTATAGTAGAGATTTGAAATCCACTTGTAGCTGCCATCCTCGTTAAAACTCCGTTCAATAATCCGACGGTCGAGATTAAACATCTTCAGAGAGAGTAACAAATAGTAAAAATAACTGGAAAGCGCGCGATCGCTTCGGTTTCTTTCCACACCGCAAGATCACAATCCTCCGATTGTGAAAGAAGGGCTGGATCACCATTACCATTGGCTACTCTAGGGTAATGCAGAGGATCCTAACGCATTACGACTTCTAGACCCGCTTCAGAAGATTATCGACAATGGCGCTGAACTTCTCCATGAGAACCTCAGGAAGCGCCAGTCCGATTTCCAATCCCCGTCCGTCTTCCCCCCACTCTGCTATTGAAATGGCACTCGTTCTCTCGATCGACACGATCTCGATCTTGCGAGGTCGCCCCCAGCCAAAGTCCACCTGATACATCCCCAGCTTCGGCGACCCCGCCACCGTCAATATCCCCGCTGGCGCTGTCTTATATATATCGCGCACCCAATTCTCTGCTCCTTTAAAAGGCCCTTCTTTTCCCAGATCAGTGATCACCTTCCATATCGCTTCAGAGGCGATAATATCTCCGTCATCCCCCACCAAATCTTCCCTATCAACCTCCACCCTGCAAATACCTAAGCAATTCCCAAAGTAGGTATCGGGAGCCGCTGGTTTTATCCTCGCTCTGCACCCGGTGACGAACCCAAAGTATTCCTTCCTAGCCTCCGGGTTACCCTTCGCTTTCACCATGCTAGACCATATAAATCCCCCTGCTGTGGCGAAGGGAGAACAATCCCTACCAGTCTTACGGTAGAACCTCTCCGCCAGCTTCCTTAGCTTCTCTTTGCTGAAAGTGAACGTCGCCCTGACGAGATCCTGGCGACCATGGACGTCCCAAGTTTCTAGTCCACTGTCTTCCTTCAGCAGCTCCAGGTCGCGAAGGAAAATCCTCGTGAGACCCTTTGGGTCCCGGATTACGCTCCTATCGTAAGACGGCGGCGTAATTTTGTCTCCTAGTCGGCATAATTCGGCCCACGTCTTCAAAAAGTGCGCCGACGTGCTGCCGTCAGCGACCGCGTGCGAGATAGTTATCCCCAAGGCAAGACCGGCGTTAGGGAACAGTGTTGCTTGCAGAGCGAGCAATGGCTGTCTGGTTTCCGATAATGGTGGAAGCGACGGGATGAGAGGATAGAGCCGGCGACAATACCTGGGATGGTTCCCGGAAATCTCGCAGAAATCGTCCTCAGTAATGGCCACGGTGAAGGGCACAGAGTCTTGAATGCTACAGCAGATTTTAGGGTTTCCGTCGGAGCAGTTTAGATGCAAGCAGCCGGCAAGAGGACGGAAGTGGCGGAGAGCGAGGGAGAGGGAGTGCTTGAGCTTGGGGAGGTGATGTTGGGTGAAATCGGGAAAAGAGTAGGGGAAGTCGTAGAAGAAGACTCTCTGCACGGGGTGGAAGGGGAGGAATGTGCAATCGAAGAAGTTGAGCGGTAGAAATTCTGGAGCATGGTTGCCTGGTGCGGGGAATACTTGAGACTGCTCCAAAACTCTCTTCCCTTGAACCTCCTGCTGTGCTGCTGCCATCCGTATGGTGGCTCCGAGTAGGATACCGCTATCACTTCATTACTGTGTGGTGGACGAGGAGGACGCCGCTATCTCTTCGCAGCTATTTACCAGTGGTAACAACGAAGTCAATAAGCAAGTTGTTGTAATAACTTATTCACATGGGGCCCTCTTTTGTCTTTTCATACTTCATCTTCTTTTGCACGTGACCATTTGGAGGGTCCTTCTTTTGGTATTTTCTTTCATCTCTTCTTTGGAGCCTTGTAGGAGGAGTTGAAGGGGTATATCTCCGAGATATCTGGAAGATCGGTGGAGTAATTGCTGCTTTTCATCAAGAAGGGTTGACATCCTTCTCTCTTATTCCTCCTGTCTTGATCTCATCAGAGCATTTTTTCTTGAGTTTCCACATTTTACATGGAGTTTCTTGCTGTTTGTGGGAGTTAATTCTCCTATTCGAGGTTAGTAGTCTTGTTCTCTATCGGAAAATTCTCTATTTCTATTTTACCACAACTCTTCTTCTGTGAAAGCTCTGTTCGTTCCGGTCCACATCATAACACAAATTCCACGAGATAAAAACCAAATTGGATCTCGTACTCACAAAACTAGCCATAATCTCTGCAAGCTATCACGTTGATGAATTGATGACGGCCCACAAACTCCTCATTAAACTTTATCAGAGGGAGGAGAGAACAGTAAGAGAGACAGTTCAAATTTGGAAGAGGTTATCGTTGGCTGAATCAAGATACTGCTTGAGGGGGAGAGGAGCCCCGTATCATAGAGGACTAGAGGTTGTGGCGCCCTTATAATTGGGACCGAGATGATAGCACATGTACTAATTGTAGAGATTGAGGAATGTGAAGAGAAAGATAGGAAGAGCAGAGAGGAAGAGAGAGAGAGATGAATACACCGGATTTAGTATGTAATTGAAGAAATCTCATACAAGTGATAGTATGTGCGGTATTTATTAAGAGAGGAGTCCAAGAAACGGTTATAATCATTTCTTGGAATCACACGTGATAGGTCCACGTGTGTTAAGTGGCCGGTTCATCCGAGTCTCGTGGCCCGCTGTCTTGAACCGGGGCTATGGCTGAACCGGCTTCTGTGTATTCCTTAACACCCCCCCACAAGCATAGCGCTGGGAGGAGATTAAGCTTGGACCGAAGTTGAAGAAATCGAATTTTCGGAAGAGGTTTAGTCAGGAGATCTGCCGTTTGATCTTTTCCAGAGATGATGCAGACTCGAAGCCGCCGCGATGCCACTTGTTCTCGTACAAAATGAAAATCCACTTCAATGTGTTTCATGCGGGCATGAAATACCGGGTTTGCGGAAAGATATGTGGCCCCGATGTTGTCGCACCACAATGTTGGTGATGGCATGACAATTCGAATTTCACGAAGAAGTGAGTTAATCCAGATTAATTCTGAGGTTGAATTAGCAATTGCCTTGTACTCTGCTTCAGTGCTTGACCTCGCTACTGTGGGTTATTTCTTAGAATTCCAAGAAATCAAGTTATTCCCAAGATAGATGAGAAATCCGCTTGTTGACCGACGACCAGAACTGTCGCCCGCCCAATCGGCGTTGCTAAACGAAGTGAGTGACATTGGAGAGTGTTTGCTGAAATAGAGTCCATGAGTGACAGTCCCTTTGAGATAGTGGAGAAGATGTTTGAGACGACTCCAATCCACAGATTGAGGTGAATGCATTGACCGACAAGCTTGATTTACTGCATAGGAGATGTCTGGTCGAGTGAAACTGAGATATTGTAACGCTCCAAAAACTCGTCGATAGAGATGCGGATTGTCTCTGATTTTGACTGATGTTGCGAAGAATTTTGTAGGACAAGGCGTCGGAAGCGGTTTGCAGTCTTCCATATTCAAGATACGAAGAATAGATATTGTGTATTGTGTTTGTGTGATCATAAAACCATTTTGATGGGGCTGAAATTCAACACCGAGAAATCGTGAGGCAGAACTGAGATCTTTGAGTTTAAAATGGGCAGCAAGTGAATTAATGAGATGCTGAATTTGTGATAAAGATGGGCCAATAAGTAGTATGTCATTGACATATATAAGAAGATAAATTGGTCCAGTCAAAGTGTAATATAATGAAGTGTCAGTCTTTGAACCCTGAAAACCCAATTTGAGAAGTTGACCCGTAAGTTTTTGAAACCACTCCCGTGGAGCTTGTTTGAGACCGTAGAGTGATTTTTGAAGTTGGCAGACGTGATGTGGATGTTGAGGATTTTGAAAACCTGATGGTTGATCCATGTCAATTATTTCATTGAGATCTCCATGTAGGAATGCATTTGATATATCCAACTGTCGTATATGCCATTTTTGGCTGATTGCTAATGCTAACAAGAGTCGAATTGTGGTAACCTTAATTACCAGACTAAATGTCTCATGATAATCAAATACCTCCTTCTTGAAGAAAACCTTTGGCTACTAGTCGAGCCTTGTATCTGTGAGGTGTGCCATTAGTTGCTGGTTTGGTTTTATAAATCCACTTACATCCAATAACCAGACGACTTGGTGGTCGTGGAACTAATTTCCAAGTCTTATTGTGAAGAAGAGCATCAAATTCATCCTTCATAGCTTCAACCCATTTTGTTTGTTTGATGGCAGAAGAGAATTGTACTGGATCAGGAGGTAGGGATGCTGATACCTGAAGACACGCAGGAAGAGGGAATTTGGTCGTTTGAGGATTTTTATCTGAGTCAATGGTACGGAAAATGTCAGATAAACGACGAGTTTTGGTATGAGAAATGGATTTATGTGAGTCAAGATT
>CM044103.1:3734277-3824522 GCA_024174645.1 Lemna minuta | reverse complement strand
AACATATAAGTAATATTCTATTCTATAAATTATTTATATCTGTCTTCTCCTCTTCACAACTATAGTCTTATTCATTAATACTAGATAAATATATGTAATATCTTTTCATCTAAACTCTTCTCTTTATACTTCTGAGTTATTCTTAATATCTTCTCACTGAATGGTAAATTCATTTATAGTGATATCAATTCATAGGTCCTCCCCTTATTTGTAGGATTATTTTCTTGATAATATCATTATTATCATACATAGTAAAGCATTCTAAAATATCCTACATCAAGAACTCTCTATGCGCCTTGTCTCACTCGAACGACAAAGTTATTATTTATTTGTGAGAATGCCCAAAGTTAGAATAGTAAGGTTCCCAAATCACATATAGTTTAAGATGATAATTAGGTTTGCATTTATCTTAGAAAATCATCACTCACTCATGTGGATGTCATCAATTGATTACACTATGCATCATGAAAGGAAGCATGAGGTCATCTAGTAGTGGTCTCCCAAGAGGACTAGAAATACAAAGATTTTTACCATGGATTATAGGTTTCTTAAAAGCAATGAACTTGTGCCTAAACAAGATTGAACTCAACCTGGTGGCGTAAAACCCCCGTCGCCACCAAGGCACGACACCACAGCGCCGGAGGAGCTGACACCCACGCACATCCAGCCCCCACGATAGGCAAAGATGGAGGATACATATTTTTGCTACAAGAGATTTTTGCTACGAAGGACACAGCACCGGAGGATGAAAGTATAAGAGAAAAGATATTTATTTATATTTATGTATTTTTCTAAAAGTTATTTTAGAAGATACATGAATGTACTTATTTAATTAAAATTCATTCTCTTATCATTTTATAATGATATATTATTCAATTTCTGATCCAACCAAATAAATTTGAATTAATTTGGAGTTCTATTTTGAAAGTTATGATTTTTCCTATTTTTAGGAATTTTCAGGAATTTTTCAGCATTTATTTAACTATGTTTCTTATTTTAAAATGATTAAAAATAATAAAAAATGGGTTTATATTACCGCGCGCTGATGTGGCAGAGCGAAGCCACTTGGCGACACGCGGACATATGTATGTGTGACACGTGGACACGCATGTGTGCGTGTGTGCATGACGTGTGTGCGTGACATGTACCCGGAATTTAGAAATGGGTTAGGAGCATCCGTAATCGGATTTAAGCTAGCCCTCAAGTTCATCGTATGTTATAAAACCGATAAAACACAGTAATGCATTCCGTGTGGGACTATGTTCTTTTGTCTTTTATTTAAGGTGACGTGGCGTTATTTAAGACATCGGATCACGTGATTTAATCTCGTGCGTCAGATGTCACTTACTCAAGGGGTACGTGGCAGCATCTTAAGAGGCGCCGATTTAGATAAATGGAGATTAATTGCAGCCGTCCATCAAGGGAGTTATAACGGTCATGATTAATCACGATCGGTGGCCTTCCAATTGATCGTGATCGTCAGATGAAGATCCAACGGATGAGACAAAATGATGCTTCTCTTCACACGCGTGACCTGGACGCATCTGGACACTCCATCAAAGATCAGACAATCACAACTTAATTGCGATGATTCATCAAACGATGAGTCATCTCAGCCGTTGATCGTGATGAACCCTTGCATCCAATTGTTACGCTTAATTCCCTCTATAAATTGAACTGTTCTACGCGACGGAAATCCACCCTTGGATTTTTGAGCAAATTAAACTGTCTAGACACTACAATCTGAGAGTCTTTTGATTTATTTCCCTTCTTGATGTGTTTTTATGTCCTACGAGTGTTTCAAATCAGAAATTGATTGAGGGATTAAGGAGAAATCACATCTTGAATTCCATCTTCGTATTCGACATCACAGAATAAAAAGCCATGAATCCGACGATTAATTGGAACATTTTGAGCGCGACTTTAGGTTAGATTGCGTGTTTTCATCTTCAACGTTCATCATTTAGCATAAGATTTACATTTTGAATCGTGGATTAAGTTTAATTTCAGTTTAATTTCAGTTTTAAATCAATTTTCGTAATCGAATTTTTCTCTCATTTTCAATCTTCGATTACTCTGCAAATTCTAATCCAAATCACTTGCTTTTTGATTCCTTGGATTGACAATTGAGTTATCTTTCTTAATATACTAAATTTCTTAATTTCTAAACTCAATTCATCATCTAATTTGATCAAATTTCAAAGATATCTCTTAAATTTCCCTAATTCTCTGTGGATTCGACACTTATTTACCATTATACCCTTCAATTCGTGAATTAATCTTTAAATTAGTAAGTTTGGACTTTGTTTTGACACGACATGGTGTGTATTCAACGACCGCACACATCCGTTTCACGAGCCTCGCGTTGCCGCAAATCACGACGATGCCACTACAAATGCCACCGTCGCCGCCCTTGCTGCCGCTGACCTACCCCGTGCTGCCGCCGCCGCCACCACCCCAGGCTGTCGCCAACGCCGCTTGGGATCGCCGCCGCCATCACCCATCAGCGTCCGCGTGCCCCATCTCTGGTACCCTCACGCACCACCTTGGGTACCCGCACGCCCAGATTTCGGCTACCATGCGCCCCACTTCTTGCACCTGCGTCCCCCACCTCCGGCGCCTGACAAGCGGGGACCGTGAGGTCATCCATTTCACTCGGTCTCGTGTCAAAAATAATTCCTAACTTACCATTTTGATGAAATTAACTCAAATTCAGGGGCATAATAGTAAATCAGGGTCGAATCCACATGGAAATAAGGAAATTTATGAAGATCTTTTAGAAATTGATCAAATCGGATAACGAATCGATGGTAGAAATTGGGGAAAATGGTAGATTATGAAAGATAACTTCAAATTGCTTCCACGGAATCAAGAATCATCGAAATTGATCTTGATTTTGCGGAGAAATTGAAGATTCAACTAGAGAGAGATTTCCGAAATCGTGAAGAGCGAAATTGACAAAAATTAAGCAAAATTAAACTTTAAATCCTAATCTAAATCGAAAATTAAATGTTAATGTATGATAGACTAGCAAAAACCGACCCCACTAACCCAAGATTGCGATCAAATTAACACGATTGATCAGTTCAATCGTTGAAAATGTGAAGAACGCGATCGTGGAGTTCAAGCTTCGATTTCTCTTTTCGTCTTTTCAACCAAATCTGGATTTCAAGCCCTCCGTGGATGCGGAAATGAGTGTAGAAGAGGATGGAATCGAGAGATTCGAGAAGGGAGGTGTCTAAACAGATCAATTGGATTGATTTCTAGTTCGAATGCTTGACAAATCTAAAGAACATGCCTTTTTATAGGGTATTTAGGCGTAACCGTCCGATCGAAATGATCGACAGTTACGATGGAACGGTCCATCGTGGACCGTTTCAGTTAAGTTGCGGCCGTCGGATCTTGATGATCGGTCTAGATGAAGTCATGTGATAAGCGTTATAAAAACGCCTTTGATCCTCGCCGTTGGATCGCAATCCGACGCTTCAGATGCATCCTACGCAATTAGATCACAGCCGTTATAACTCTCGATTAAAGACACCTGCATTTGATGTGATCCGGTGGACCGCGAGTACATCCCATCGACGTGCGGTGATCCGAGCTCCATCCAATCTGACGCTCCTCCTTTGGCCACGTGTCCTGCACACTAAAAAGCCGTGTGGAACTTAGTCGCACATGGAGAAAATTAAAGAAAGAATTTGGGTTTATAAGGTGTGTTGATTTAAAGGGTCAACATACTTCCGATAATCGAAAGGCTTATATGTACTATAACCCTATATTACGAGTAAATATGCATATACACACTTGTCACCTCCGCTCCAAGCAGGCGCTCGCGTGGGTCCGTGTGGCTATGCCACATGGCCTTACATGCCACGTCGCATCCACGTGGGTCTGCGCAAAAATAAACCCATTTTTTCTTTTATTTTAATTATTTTAATCGATTAAAATCGAAAATAAATTCAAAAAAATCCAAAAAAATCCCTAAAAATTAGAAAATTCATAACCTTTAAAATATAACTCCAAATTAATCCAAATTTCTTTTATTTGATCCGAAATTTAATTATCTATCATTATAAAAAGTCAAAATTAATAAATAATGAGAGTTATAAATTTCTATTTCAAAAATACATTTATTATTTACAGATTTGAACTCAAGAAAATGGAAATAAATGTCTATAAAATTATTACACTTGTTATTGTAACTTTAAAAACATCTATAATCTCAAGTAAAGATGGGTTATTAAATTATTTATTGTTAAATCATTATATATTAACACTAATTTAAAGTATTTTTTAGATTATAATGATTTTTTATGGAATGATAGAAAAATACACATAAATATGATAATGTTTTATAATGTTTTTTTAGCATGTTATCACACCCCCCCCCCAACTTAAATTATTGCTAGTCTCTTAGCAATTCACTATATAATTTCCCTACAAAGTCTTTTCATCCTTTGATCCTACTACTAAAAAGCTGAAGTGGTGGCGTACGACCCTCGTCGCCACCAAGGCATGACACTACGGCGCCGGAGGAGCCGACACCCGCGCGCTTCCAGACCCCTCGACAGGCGAAGACGAAGGATGCCGATTCACAGGGCTCGCGCGTGCGTGGAGCTATCTTTCCAGTTTTTATTTCATTATGAACTTTATTAGCCCGCACGTGTTTAAGCGGGCCTTTGCATATCTTCTTCTCTCCCTTTTAGGCTTTCGGGTGGGCTCTTCCCTTTTTCGGGATCCCATTCGTTAAGCCCTTCTCGTTGTGAACCTTTTTCTATTTTCTATGACTATGTTAGGTGTGGGTTGTGGGCCTCAAGTGGGCCCTTTCCTCTCTCGGCCCACTAAGGGCTCTATAAGAGGGGAAGCGACCCCCCCACAAACCCTAGCCGTCATTTGAAGAAAGAAAGGAGTGAACTCCCCTCAAGTGGCTGCTCAAGGAAGATCGGAGAAGAAGACCAACCGCCGCCTCTGCCGCCGCCGCCGCCGACGCACGCCGTTGTGCCGCCGCCGAGACCGCCGACGCACGCCGTTGTGCCGACGCACGCCGTTGTGCCGCCGCCGCCGAGACCGCCGCCTCCTCTTGCTCCTATCACGCATTTCCCCGGTGGGTCTCCGCTCAAGCCGCCGCTGCTGCTGCCGCTTCAAGCCGCCGCCGCCGTGGCCGCCGCCGCTCAGGTTGGTTGTACCACCACCACCACACTCCTCCCCATCTCCATCGTCCTGCTTCCCCCTCTCCACAGCCACCCACGAGTCCCGATCCGCCTCCTTTCCCCCCCCCTTCTCCCGATCTCCTCCCTACGATCCCGCTCCCCGACTTCCCACCTACCCCCCACATCCTGCCTCTCTCCAACCGCCCGTTCCCCTTGACAGATCCCGCGCCGCCCCTGTTCGAGATCCCGATTCCCCGTAACCTCCCGACCATCGGTCTTCCCCTGCGCAAAAATCCCATTTTCCTGTTCCCTTCCGAATCCCCTCGACGTCCTCTTCGCGCGTACCTCCATCAACCTCTGCAAACTTCCCGTCGCCCGACCACCATCCTCCCATCACCCTCTTCAATGATTAGTCTCGACCTCCGCTTCCCCTCAAATTCCCAGACGCTCATTCTCCCCGCCGGATTTCGAACGGCCTTTCCGTCACCAACCACCCCTCGATTTCCCCTGCCCCCTCGTCCATCAGATCCTCCACGTACCCATCCTCACTTCTCAGGAATAATCTCCCAAATAACCCTGTCGAAATTCCCCTACCGCCGCCCTACGATAATCTCGGCTCCCTTCCCTGCGCGACTTCTAGATTTGACAAACACTTCGCGAATCCACATCTTCTCGCCCGCCAACCCCAACACCATCCGCACGTCTCCTTCCCCTTCCCCCGAAACTTCCACACGGCCGACCGCACTCCCGACCTCACTCCGGAAATTAATTCCGCACCACCCTCCGCCAAAATTTCCGTCATCGGAGCGGGGCCAAACTTCTCCCCCCTCCCGTGTCGTCCAGCCCTGACAACCCGCTCTTCCTACGGTGCACCACTCAGTTGCCGATCCTCCCATCCTTCTGGTTAAGGGATTCTCCTTCTTCCTCCCCCTCCTTTTATTTTTCTACCTCGGCTCGACTCCTCCTCTAGAAATAAAGCGCCGCTGGGCATCGAAGTGACATACGACCCCAACCTGACGTCAACGTCCTCCCTGGAAGCATCCCTCTGACGTGACCTCCGGGACCTCCCATGAGTTGAACCCAGTCCACTCACCAGGCTGACCGCGTCCTTCACCAAGTCAACGTGACGCCCAGGAAGTTTGGCTGGCCGTTCTGATACCGCCCTCTGCCAGCCAGCGCGCCGGAACCCTACGCCCCGTACCGGGCCTTCCCTCTTCTCGCGCGCGTATCGTGGATATCCCCGAACTCGACGGCACCGAAGAAGCCCACGACTGCCACCCGTCCGTGCCGCGCCCGATCGACCTCCCACGACACGACCGACCGGGCTCGCGCCCCGCAAGTTAGGCACACATTTCCCCTTTATTTTACGTCAAGTCTATATTTCCATCAGTATTTCCCGCACCGTCTCCACCGCCTTCGGGATTTAGTATATGCGAGTGTTTAGACGACTTGATAGGATTCAAATCGTGGTCCAACCCGGTGGGTTGACTGTCGAGCTTCCCTCGATGGCTCACGGGCTTTCGCTCGCGAGGACGTGGATCGGAAGGACTCCCGGACGGACTCTACTCGGTGCACCCCCGGGCCTACGGCGGCGACATCCGAGATGGCGATCTGCTTGTCTGTATTATCAGTTTATTACATCATATTAGATTTCACCTAGTTCACCCTTAGTACGCGGTGTTAGACCGGTCTCCCACTCGGTCCTGCATCATGAAGTATATAAATGTATGATCACGTTTTTCTCATAGTGTAGGCCATAATGATCTAGATTCCATCTCTAGGTTGACTTTTTTAGTGCATGTTACGGTAGTGTTCATCGGCTAATACTCAAGTCTAATTCTTGATTGTAATCAAGGTGAGAATATCTAAGATATGATGCTATGGTGATAAAAATATACTCACTCTCTCATGAGTGGATGTAATTCCTTACCCTCTCTATAAATACATCACTCCTTCCCTCAAAATGGAGGCTACTTAGTACTTAGAATTCCCCTCAACTCGTTTTCGTCCTTAAAAGAGTGCAATTCAAAAGGATTCCTATCTTTGGATGCATCTTGTGAGGAGGCTGAAGGAAATAAAAGATACTATTTCTAAAGGTATGACTTGGTTAAAAGAAAATATTCTGATAAAACAAAGTAGATTATAAAAACAAAGAAGGTACCACTTATGATAATTATACACCCAAGTGAGGTGGATGGTGATGGATAAGGTAGATGGTGGAGATGATAGTGGAGGTAAAGATAAAGGTAGAAGATATTCCCACTTATTTTCCTTCTTATAACTTCTTATTTCTCTCTTTCGTTTGACTTTTCTCCTCTTTCTTTTCTTCTTTTTTTTAGGATTTCAAAAGAGTAGAATGATGATGTGGAGGAGTTCTAGGATTTTTGAAGAGAGTATGTAGCAAATGAAGTGTGGTGAAGGTATAAGTACATGTGGGGAGGAAAATGGAAGGTGAGATGGATATGTGAGTCACTTGCGAGTGTTCATTATCAAAAGTGAAGTTTTAAAACAAAGTGGTGTAACTACTTGACTGCTTTGGAAGAGATAAACTACATGCCTATAAGGAAAGATAGGTGCTACAAGAATTATAGATCATTGCACTCTTTAAAAGGGAAAGTCTAGAATCGAGAAATTCCTTATACTAAGCAGTTTTGGCTAATGAGAGGTAGGGAATAGAATTTTATTTTCTCTCAAATACTCTCCTTTTCAATCCCATAGCATTTCAACCTTTGATTACTCTTTTTTCTTGGTGCCTGTTAGGTACCCTACCCCAAAGAAGTCAACCACTAAGTATAATCCATGGTTTCTCTAGATTGTTTGGCTTTATTACTCAAAATGTAATCATACGAGCTATGAGGCCCTCAATTCTACTTCTCTAGTAGGTCAGATCTCTAGATGAAAAGACTTCAAAGTTTTGAAAATTAGGAGTTTTTAGAAGGTAAAAATTTTAAAAATTTTGAAAATGGTAGAGCTTTTTCTAAATCCTCACCCCCCAACTAGAATCTTTCATTGCCCCTCAATGAAAACTACATGCTCATGTGAAAACTCATCGAATCATGGCATGAAAACAATATAAAATATGGTGAGAGAGGTTTAGAAAGGCTCATTATTTCGTGATGCTCGTGGGATTTTCGGTGTAGGTGCGCCCTTTCCTAATGTAGTTCTCCGATATCCTAAAGAAAATTGAAAACGCTTTAAAACTAAAAAGTTAAGATAATCTTGGGGTGCCTCCCAAGAGCGCTAAGTTTAACGTCTTCAGCCGGACTAAATAAAATCTACAACTAATGATGGGTCGAGGGTGATACCGTTACGTCCTCGAGTGCTCGGGAAGATGCAGATTTAGCTTATCTGCCGGTGCGGTGATAGGCTCGAGGTCGTCGTGTGTTCAAGCCTAAAAAACTTACTATTTATAAGCTAGGAAGCTATGAATGATATATTTATGTAGGGTGTATAGCTTTCTAGGTCGATCCACAAGGATTCTAGGGCACAACAGTATCAATATTAAGGGTTAAAATGAGAGTGATGGAGAATGTTTTGGTGGTCAACTCTTCGAGTTGACGAGGAGAGGGGTAGATTTTTTGATGGATTGAAGATAATTTAAGCAAACCTATAATTTCAGAATACGAAGAGTAATGGAAGGCATAATTAAAGAAATCTAGATTGTGGAGAAAGAAAGAAATTAGGAGAGGAGAATAAAGAGAGAATGATTTGAGAGTTTGGGAGATCAAAGGGAGAAATGGGAGAAATAAAGAGTTAGATATAGAAAGATTAATAAATAGATAAATAAATCGAGAGGGATAAATGTGAGAGGGTGTGTGACGGAAGAGAGAAACTCAAGAGAATACTCAGGCGAGAGAGAGATTAGAAAGAATATGAGAGAGAAAGAGAATCATTTAGGATGGAGGGAAGAGTTGGGAAACGCATGGGGATAAGCGAAAATGCATAAGTACAGCAGATGGTTTGGAAATGAGAGGAAGAGAGAGAGTGCATGAGAGGATGTTCGGAGAGAGAAAGTGAGATCGCAAGAGAGATAGGGAGAGAGAAGATGAATGCCGGAAGAAACGAGGAGGAGAGGTGAAGGGGGAGTTCGGAAGGTAGATAGACTATGAAGAGCTGAATTAGAGAGGGAGAAATATGGCAAGAGAGGAAGCGGGAAGAGAGAAATCGAAAGAAAGGAGAAGAGAGGATCAACGGATGTGAGAGAGAGAAAAAGAAGTTGTGAGAAAATGAGAAGTAGAAACGAAAAAATAATTGATGAGTACCAATCCGCCGTCGAACAACTCCAGAACCATATACGGACCATCTCATTTAGAGCGCAGCTTTCCGAAGAAAGAGCTTGAGGCGCGAATTGTAGAGCCAGACCTTGTCGTTGACTTGGAATGATCGTCGTCGGATGTGTCAGTCGTGGAAGGCCTTGGTCTTCTCTTTGTAGATTGTCGTGTTCTCGTACGCGTCGCGCCTCAGCTCGTGTAACTCCTGCAGCTGGAGATGTTGTTCTTTACCTACTTTGTCCAGTGATAGGTTGAGCTTTTTGATAGCCCAGTAGGCTCGATGCTCTAGCTGGAGCAGAAGATGGCACGCATTCCCGAAGATAAGCCGGAAGGGGGACATCCCGATGGGTGTCTTGAATGCCGTCCGGTATGCCCATAGTGCATTGGGAAGCTTGTGTGCCCAATCTTTCCCATCTCAACGAATTATCTTCTTAAGTACTCTCTTGACTTCTCGATTGCTTACTTCTACTTTCCCATTCACATGAGGGTGGTATGGCATGGTGATGTGGTGGTGTACTCCGTATTTCTTCAACATCGCCTGAAAGTGAGAATTGGGCGCCGTCGCTGATGATGGCCCTCGGACAACCGTATCAGGCGAAGATGCATCTTTGATATCAAAGATGGATGTTAAATATGAGTAGAGAAGAGAAAATGGAGAAGAGATAGTATGAGTTATTTATTAAGTATGGAGGGGTGTAATATAGTTTATATTATGGAGAGGAAATAATAAGGATATTATGAATGGATATTACTAATATGAGGAATTAGTTTAAGATGAGTTATGATAATAATGAGGTGAAATAGAGAATAGATAATGATGGAAATGAGTGACGGGAATAATGAAACAGACAAAGCAAAGAGAAGTTTATAAGATATATTATAATATAGAGATTAGGGAGATAGAAGGCAGTAAAGAAGGGAGGTATAAGAGAGAAGATGATGTAAGGGAAGTAAAGACAATAGGATCAGGAGAATATTCGGGAGAGTGATGAGACGTAAGTGAATGGATAGTGTGCACATACGGATTAGTATATGGATAGAAGGAGAATAACCGTACGGAATAGAGGTAAAGAAGATACGAAGGGGATCACGGAGGGGGGCGATAAGAGATATTACGATATAGAAGACAGAGATGTTGAGGGCGACGGAAAGAGATTGGGGATGAGGAAAAATAGAGGGAAGGATAATCTAACGTTGGACTTAAGATAGTATATGGGTGAACTATCATCACAAAAGAGATGAGGATAAATTACCTGAAGAAGACGAGAAGAGATGTCGTTGACTTACTCCCGCTGACATCGAAGAGTCTCGAAATGCTTTGGATTTGAAGTGTTGAAAGACGACAGAAAAGGGGGGGTAGAAAGGGAGATAGACCTTGGAAGAGATGATCACGGGAGAGGCACGAAACACACGAACCAAAGGTTTCAAAAGAAACATTTTTTCATCAAATAACAACATGTTCTTTTTTTTCGTTACAATGCTCGTTTTATAGAAATACGGGGTTACGATGAAACGTCGCATTGGGCAGTTATTTCCTGTGTTGGTTGACTGACGGATCCAATTTGGCGTCTTCTGGCGTTCACATGGCGGAAGGAAGAGGAGAAATCAGATTTTATTCCCGCGCGTTGGGCTTTCCCATTGAGCACGATCTCGTATGTTATGAAAGCCCGCCGAGATGCCGAGAGTCGAGCCCTCAATCGATATTCTTCATGAAACCGATGCCAGGTTGGTGAAACGACTCGATGGAATCGTTGGTAAATGCATCTTCAATGAGGATTGAACTTCCGACCAGTAGATTCCTTCAGCTATTCGTCTTGAGAGCAAGGTGACGGAGGGAGTGGCGTTTGCAGGCGGCATGGATCTCCTTGAAACGGTGCTTCCTTGACGGCAGGAAACAACGCTCTCGAGACTCCTCGCATGCTCATTGCTACTTCTCTTCATCCTTCTCTTGTCGTCTTCTCTTCCGGCTTTGACTGTCGATCGATGTTGAGCTTGTGACCTGACTGTTGTCACGATCGGGGATGCTATGGGTGTCGTGGACGTCTATGGAAGTCGCGGCAGGTTCACACTTGAATGATGGGCCTTCTCTCATGTGCATGTCGCGGGGAGGAGGAGAATACATAGCCTTCAACTCCACGTGAAGTCCTTGGGTCTCTCCGATGACCGGACGCTGGGAGGAGAGAACTAGTCAAGCTTCGGCTTGACTTTAATCCTGTTTTGTCATTGTCTTCCGCTACTAGCTTTACTCTTCGTGACTCTTAGACACCAAGAACTCTGCATGACGCAGTGGTTTCCTTATTCTTTTGATGACCTTGCTTCATGGGGACTTTTATCGTTCTCCTAATGTACTTGGAGACCTTGCTGTTCTGTAGAGGTCGTGAGGACCTTTTGATGCAAATGTCTTCAATTTAGTGAGAGATGTGAACTCCTCTTGGTCTTCACTTCTTTGGAGGGCTTCATGTGCTTCAATGTCCATAGATGCATGAGTTTATTCATGCAAAGAAATTGTCTTTGAGTAGGATAACATATAGTTTCTCCCATAGGTAATTAATATGAAGATCTCTCCTATAATTCTAACTAAGGGTGGTTTCAAAGAGAGAAGGATAATCACAAAGATGTTCCTATTAATTTTGAGATCATTACTTATAACTATACAAGGTACCTATGATATAGTGGATAAGGTTTGGAAAATTAGGAACCTATATCAAAGGAAAAAGGATGGTTGACTTGGTCCATTCAAACAATTCTAATTATCTAAGGATAAGGCTAATTTCTTTTGACCAAGTCAATCATTAGATCAGTGTAAAATAGAGGGAGGAGGGAAGATAATTCCCTTAAGATTTACACTCTCTTTCAAGTATTTAGAGAGGTCTTCTTCATCCATTTAATGAATGGATACTTTTCAAATTGGATGATAAGGAGGAGGAGGAAGATAGGTTCACTTAGAACCCTTGTGTTCATGTCTCAAAATAATTCTCCATCAGTTGTTAAAAACAGGGGTATTATAATGGTTAGGATATGTACCTGGATAATTAGGTCGTCCTTGTTGACTTGGTCTTCCCGATGGACCTTGTCTATACATGTTTTGCCCTTGGATTGCCATCACGGGGCAATCTAATTCGACATGGTTGAATCTTGAGCAAGTCGTACATGGTGACGCTTCTTGAAGTGAGACGGGGGCGAGGCCTTCGAAACCGTTGCTGATGTTGAGTCGGTCTAGTAATAAGTTCTAGACTTCCGCCATTTTGTTGATTCTCTCAAGGAGCATCCCCGTCTCCGCTGATTTGGCATCGATAGATTTTGGCATTGCACCTCTTCCAAATGGCTTCGCCGCATTGTGGTGGCTATTTTCCGTCACCGTTTCGATGAGTTCCATCGCGTCGTCTTTGTATTTTCTTATAAAGGTGCCGCCACTATCTGCATCCAAAAGATATCTATCTTGGGGGCCTAACCATCATAAAATATTTGCGTTAGTTCATGGTTAGACACTCCATAGTGTGGACATTCCCTCGTTAAGTGTCTTAATCGCTCCCAAGCCTCGTGGAAGGTTTTAATCGAGCCTTGTGTAAACTCACGGATGGCTTTTCGGACTAAGGTGGTTTTCCTTATGGAATAGTACTTTCTAAGGAATTCTTCCTCCATCTCTGTCCAACTAGTGAATTCTTTCCCTAATTTCAAAAACCAATCTTTGGCTCTATCTCTAAGGGTTAGCTGGAAAGAGTTTCATCTTCATCGTGTTGAAGGGGACATTTTGAATATGATTTATTTCACATACTTGGGAAAGCTCATCTACGTGTCTATATGGATCTTCGGATGGTTTACAATGGAAGATAGGAAGCCTACTCATAACATGGGAATCTATTCTAAAATTTGCCCCTCTACCTAGGGGTGCATGAATTTTAGTGACGGGTCGCTGGAGGACGGGCCTAGCATAGTCACTAAGGCATTTCCCCCATCGTTCCGGGCCATTTCTGAAATTCCCTAATGAGATGGTGAAATTACTAAGAGGGGGGTGAATTAGTTTCTTTTTGATCTTTGTCTTATCCTAATTCCTTTTTCAATTCGTTGATTATCTCTCAACTTTCTCACGTCACTCGTAGGCCAGATTTTTATGCTGGACGAGGGTTCCCGGACCCCCGCGCCAGTCCCAGAGAGGAGACAGTCCCCCTAGAGTCTCTCCTCACCCCTTTTCTAATCCCCTAGTAGTAACTACTAGCTGGCAGGGATTAACGGATCAAAAAGTTCTACACGATCTTTCGATCGACTCCCTCACACTCTCGGCTAGTGACCTAGCTCGCCGCCGTCCTCCGGTGCCGTCCACTCGTCCCGTCCCCGGGCCGACTCCCCGAGCTCCGCGCGCCGCTCCCTACTCTCTTTCGGGTTAGCCTGCCCCTCTGTAGTCACGAGTCTCGGCACCAATCACGCACGCACCAAGTAAGTCGCTCCTCCTCGAGTCAGAGTGATCCTGCAAGGTGAAGAATAAATATCCCTCGAGTTGACTATCTAGTCAACTCCCTAGAAATCGATCTGACTCACTACGATTCCTAAGGAATCTCCCCCTTACCCTCACGGGTAACTACGACTCACCAAGAGTCCACCTAAAATGTGATGATATGTGTAATTATCCTATTACTTTAATTACACTTATAAAATAGAAAGCTGTAAAGAAATTATTTAAACAAACTAAACTAATTATAACAAACTATAACAAATGATGTAACAAGAGAAATATTTTAAAACTTATTAAAAATAAAACAAACTAATATAACCCCCTGATTTACTGATTTGACTTTGACTGCTGGTGTTGACTTTGACTTTCTATGGTTGACTTTGACTGTTTTTGTTGATTGTGACTTTCTGTGGTTGACTTTGGCTATTTATGTTGACTTTTGACTGCTTCGGTTGACTTTGACTTTTTGTGGTTAACTTTGGCTATTTCTGTTGACTGTGACTACTACTATTGACTTTGACTGCTTCTGTTGACTTTGACTACTACTGTTGACTTTGACTGCTTCTGTTGACTTTGACTACTACTGTTGACTTTGACTGCTTCTGTTGACTTTGACTGCTTCTATTGACTTTGACTTTCTGTGGTTGACTTTGACCTGAAATGTAATACTGATACACGCACAATAATAATAATGCCTATTTCAAGATTAACACAGCTTATTCCTACCTAAGTATGAGCATGTATGTCTTTAAATAAAAGTGAGAATAAGGAAGTTTATACCTGATATTTTACCTTGATGATACTCGCCTTAATTCTCTTTCTAATTCAAACAAGATCTACTCAACCGAGTAATGAATCAGAAAACAAAGATTATCCGGATGGTAATAAAGATCAAACTAGATCAATATACTCTTAACAGAATGGAAATGAGACTAATAAATCAACCTTAAATATCAGAAAATTAAATAAAAATTCGACAGAGTTCTGTCTGAATTTTCTTCTAATCCACAGATTTACCTGATCAATAGGACCGACGAAATAGACCTGATACGTCAGTAAAACAAAAGTATACAATGGACAGAACAGATTTAATAGGCAACTGAAACAGAAATTAACAACTATGTTAACAAATTGATCTAAAAAAAACTGTGTAATTTAGAAATCGAAGAAGAAACAGACAGCAGGTGTAGTGATCAAATTTATAACGCAAAGAGAATTAAAATAAAAGGTCGATTTAATTAATTTAATCACGAAACACACACAACAAATCAAAAATCAACCCTGATTAATTTAATCGCAAAATACAGAAAACTCTAAATCAGAAAAACAACAACTAAATAAATCAGACAGAAAAATTAAAGAAACGGAAGACGAATAACAAAAAAAAAATGAGAGTCGATAATAAAAAATGAAAAAACGGAATTTGAAATCAAAAACAAAAATTAAAACGAAATAAGAAAACTTGTAGAACGCAAGACAGAAAATACCGAAAATGGGAATAGAAATCAAAAACGAAAATAGAAACGAAAATAGAAATTAAAAAGGAAATTTCAGAAACAGAAAAATGAAAGCCGAAGAATCACAGAACAAAAAATAAAAAAATGAGATCGGAAAAAAAACAAACAAATCAAGAGTCGAAATTAGAGAAAAACGAAAAACAGATTTTAGAAACCAAGAAATGAAAACCGAAAAATTGTTTGTCAGAAAGAGAACACAAAACTGATATAAAAGGAAAGGGAAATAGCTCAATGAAGAGAATCTCGATGTGTTTTTCTCCAAGGACGTTTAAGAACACGTTGCTTCAAGGATCGCCTTTCAATCGCACGCAAAAGGTGTGAAGATTTGGATCGCTTCTCCTTCTCGTTTTCGCTGGAGCGTAAACCTAGCTTTTGAGATTTTTTTTTCGCAAGAGAGAGAGAAAGAGCCGTTAAGATATGTTTTCCCCTTTTAAGTTCTTTTTATCGAGGAGTTTGGGCATATCTACAATTCTTAACATTACCTGAAAATGAAGAAAAAAATATTTAGATAACCTTTAATATAATAAGGACTACAATGCAAATGAAAAATACCTAAGGAGAAATATCATTGATGAAAATGAAAACAATATCATGTTTTACTAATAATTATTATCATAGATGTTCTAAAATGATAGTGAATTAAAATAAACATAGAAATTAACGCTAATAGGAACACTAAGGATAATTCATGGTTCTACGAAAATTTGAATCCAATAATGTTTTAATAATAGATTATAGAATAGGTAATCTAGTTCAAATTTGTAGCGATGTCTGCATTCCGAGACTGACGAGGATCAATCTATCAGCCCATCTGTACCTGCACTAACACAAACATGCCTTTCTCAAATCATTTTGACAAACAGCTATCAATCAAAGGTTAAACACTTCTCAAGATACTATTGCATAAACATTAAAAGCACACATAAGTAAAGCATCAAACTTAGGTTAAACTAACAATTTCTACTAGTTTGGTTGGATCTACGTCTGAATCGGTCTCGGTAGTGTCGGTCTCCGTGGTGTCGGGAGATTCCAAAGATCTTTCAAAGAGGTCTATCTCTAGGAGATTATTTCGTACTCTCCAACCTGTTCGTCTTCTGATTAAGAGTGGGTCAGCTACTTAGATAGATTATAACTTATAAATACTTATAAAATATTAGAAATTGATATCAATCGTACCTGAATGTTGGTATCCGTGAGAGTTACGCGTTCTTAACGCGATTTTGAAGAAGCGATTGCACGTGATCCTTAGAAAAGGGGCGAAATCACTTAATCTTATTGAATTAAGGATCTCGAAGATTGATTTCTACTTTAGGATCACTCAAAATACGATTAAATTGCGTGATTTTCAAAAAATTTAGAGAAAAATCTGAGTGGACCAAGTCAAAATTGACTAAATTGATAAAAAATTTGCCTTAATTCCCCGGCGACGGTGCCATTTGACGAGCGGGGACCGTGAGGTCATCGATTTCACACGGTCTCATGTCAAAAATAATTCTAAACTTACCATTTTGATGAAATTAACTCGAATTGAGGGGCATAATGGTAAATTAGGGTCGAATCTACAGGGAAATAAGGAAATTTATGAAGATCTTTTAGAAATTGATCAAATCGGACAATAAATCGATGGTAGAAATTGGGGAAAATGGTAGATTATGAAAGATAACTTCAAATCACTTCCACGGAATCAAGAATCATCGAAATTGATCTTGATTTTGCGGAGAAATTGAAGATTGAAGTAGAGAGAGATTTCTGAAATCGTGAAGAGCAAAATTGACAAAAATTAAGAAAAATTAAACTTTAAATCCTAATCTAAATCGAAATTAAATGTTAATGTATGATAGACTAGCAAAAACCGACTCCACTAACCCAAGATTGCGATCAAATTAACACGATTAATCACTTCAATCGTCGAAAATGTGAAGAACGCGATCGTGGAGTTCAAGCTTCAATTTCTCCTTCGTCTTTCAACCAAATCTTGATTTCAAGCCCTCCGTGGATGTGGAAATGAGTGTACAAGAGGATGGAATCAAGAGATTCGAGAAGGGAGGTGTCTAAAAAGATCAATTGGATTTATTTCTAACTCGAATGCTTTACAAATCGGAAGATCATGTCTTTTCATAGGGTATTTGGGCGTAACCGTTCGATCAAAACGATTGACGGTTACAATGGGACGGTCCATTGTGCACCATTTCGGTTAAGTCGCAGCCGTTAGATCTTGATGGACGGTCCAGATGAAGTCATGTGATAAGCGTTATAAAAACGCCTTTGATCCTCGCCGTTGGATCGCGATCCGACGCTTCGGATGCATCCCGCGCGATTAGATCACAGCCGTTATAACTCCTGATTAAAGACACGTACATTTGATGTGATCCGGTGGACCGTGAGTACATCTAATTGACGCGCGATGATCCGCGCTCCATCCGATCCGACGCTCCTCCTTCGGCACTTTTTAGTGTCCTGCACACTAAAAAGGCATGTGGAACTTAGTCCCACACAGAGAAAATTAAAGAAACGAATTGGGTTTATTTATGAATTGGGTATGTTGATTTAAAGGGATCAGCGTACTTTCGATAATCGGAAGGCTTATATGAACTATAACTCAATATTACGAGTAAATATGCGTATACACACGTGTCACTATGCGCCACGTAGGCGCTTGCGTGGGTCCGCGTGGGTCCGCGTGGGTCCGCGTGGCTATGCCACATGGCCTTGCATGCCACGTCGCATCCACGTGGGTCCGCGGGAAAATAAACCTATTTTTGCTTTTTTTTAATTCTTTTAATCGATAAAAATCGAAAATAAATTCAGAAAAATCCAGAAAAATCCCTAAAAATTAGAAAATTCATATTTTTTAAAATATAACTCCAAATTAATCCTTTTTTTTCATTTCATCCGAAATTTAATTATCTATCATTCTAAAAAGTCAAAATTAATAAATAATGAGAGTTTTAATTTTTATTTCAAAAATACATTTATTCTTTGAAGATTTTTACTAAAGAAAATGTAAATAAATTTCTATACAATGATTACTCTCATTATTGTAACTTTAAAAACATCTATAATCTCAAGTAAAGATGGGTTATGAAATTATTTATCATTAAATCATCATATATTAACCCTAATTTAGAGTATTTTTGAGATTATAATGATTTTTTATGGAATGATAGAAAAATACACATAAATATGATAACACGCATGGAAATGAAATCATTTATGCCTTAATATGCATCAATAATCATGTTTTATAATGTTTATTTAGCATGCTATCAGCACGTGCGCTCCCTCCTCTGGCTTGTGTTCCCCCGCCTCGGCACCTCTGCGCACCACGCCTCTGGCGCCCATTGTGCCCGCCTCTTGTTGATCGCGCACCCCGCCTCCGGCGCTCGCATGCCCCTGCCTCAGGCGTGCCCGCACGCCCCTGCCTAAAGTGCTGCTGTGCACCACGCTACGGGTGCGCCCCTAATCACATGCTAAATAAACATTATAAAAACATGATTATTCATGCATATCAAGGCATAAAAGATTTCATTTCCATGCATGTTATCATATTTATGTGTATTTTTCTATCATTCCATGAAAAAGACATTATAATCTCAAAATTACTTTAAATTAGGGTTAAATCTAATGATTTAAAGATAAATAATTTAATAACCCATCTTTACTTGAGATTATAGAGGATTCTAAAGTTAAAATAATGAGAGAAATCATTTTATAAACATTTATTTACATTTTCTGAAGTTAAAAAGTTTAAACAATAAATGTATTTTTGAAATGGAAATTAAAACACTCATTATTTATTAATTTTGACTCTTTAGTGGCGTGATCTAGAGCGTTCGATCGCGTTGCGATCGAACAGTCAACTCAGGAGGTTATGTGGCAGCGTAAGGGGCGTCCAATCGTGCAAAGGATCGTGACCCTTGATCTTCACTTAGAGAAACAGGGTACATGGCGCATCACGATTTGTTGCCGAATCATTTTCTAAATGACTTATTCAGAGCCGTTGATCAAAGGATTTATACGGCTTCGATTAAACAGACTAATACGCATTAGAAATGTCCGATCGCGATCCGATGATGAGTGTTTGATGAGTTTTTATAACACTCGCGACGTCGCTTCATCTCGACCATCAATCGAAAGATCCAACGGCCACGACTTAATGGTAACGATTCGCATCCAATGCGTTTTATCAGAGCCGTTGATTGCGAATTAAAGCCTGATCGGACGGTTACGCCCAAATCACCCCATAAATTAAGATGTTCTTCGAGATTGTAAAGCATTCGAGAGCAATTCGAGTAAATCGAACTGTTTAGACACCTAAATCTCTTGAATCTCTTGATCTCAATCGCTTCTAGACGCATTTCCACATCCACGGAGTGGTTGAGATCAAGATTTTCATAATCGACGAGGAAGGAAATTGACGATTGAACTCCAAGAATTGTAATTTCTGATTTTTCTATGAATAACCTAGATTCCGGTGATTAATTGGATCAATTGTGGGTTAGGGGATTGTGTTTTATCCTAATCTATCTTCATCTAGCGTTTAATTTCATTTTATAATTGTAATTTATTTGAATTTCAATCTTAATTTTTGGTTATTTCACGATTTACATTTTCGGAAAATACCCCTTGGTTCAACCTTCAACTTTCTCTGCGAAATCAGAGTCAAATTCATTGATTTTTTTGATTCTGTGGGATTCGTCTTCAAGTCCTCTTTCATAAAATATTATTTTCCCCAATTTCTATCACCAATTCATCATCTGATTTGATCAAATTCAAAGGAGATCCTTCAAAATTTCCATAATTCCCTTTGGATTCAACCATTATTTACCATTATACCCCTCATTCATTGAATTATTCTTAAAATTGGTAAGTTTGGACTTTATTTTGACCCTTCACCATGTGTATTTAGCGACCTCGTGGTCTCGCCTCTTCATCTACCATCAAAATTGCAGCCCAATCAGACGGCTAGATCAGAAGTAGGTAATATGAGAGAGAGGCGTTTTATGCAGTCGTTGAAAACAAACAAATGTCGGTCAAACAAAATTTATAATTCCGAACTCACAATAACACATATATGAAATCAAGTATAGTTTAAAGATCAGGGTCGATCCATAGAGAACCCGGTTGACTTTGATCGAAAGAGTTGACTTGGTCAAATTGAGGTTTAATAAAGGTTTTAAAAAGTGAAAATCATATTTAATCAATGGTGTTAGAGAGCTAGTTTTGACATAAATACTAATCTTGAATTGTCACGGATCAAGTGGATGATTTAACTTCGTTCTGAATAAGCCATCTGTTATCATATGATATTAATTATAAGCATTACTCTTTCGTATTTCTAATTATGATTTTATTGAGGCAAATGTGTGTGTTTGATTTCAAGCAAAGCTGATTATAACTTTAAATATATCCCTGCGGAATATCAAAAAACCTAAGTTGATTTAGGGCATATCATTATTTCTTTTATCCCATCTAGTTTAATTTTTACTAATATTAAGTCAATTGTTCTATTGAGGTCTTTATCGTCACTAATTCAATAGTTAAATAGTTTTGTCTTTATATACTAATTCTATTGAGGGCTTTATCATCCTTTGTTCTTTTCTTCCCCTCTAGCCCGATATAATATAAGGAAGTTAGGGTTTGAAAAAAGGGGCTACCCGAGAATAGAAGAAGAAAACGCGAAGTTCGATTGTTGGGCGAAAAAGCACTTTCCTCTCTGTGATCTATGTGAAGACAGAAGATCGGTGTGAAGAGAAATCTTCATCTGGCATTTGAGTTTCTGATCTTCTTCCATTGCGACTACCACGAATAGAAATCATTTCAGACGATATTATCTATTTTCAGTTTTACGTCTCCTTGAAATCTGTTGTTAGGTAGACTCGAATCTCACAGATTTTTGTCTTGTGTTGATTTAGATCTCAATCTATCAATCGAAATATTTTTCTTGAATCGTACAGGTTTCCCTATTGTGTTTATAAGTTTGATATCGACCCTTTCATCATCTGAATCTTTTACCTTGTTATTGGTTATATTTCAGATTCTACTAACATTACGATCTTTTAAAGAAATCAATTTCAACACATTTTCACGCAATCGTATATCTCAATCTTCCTTGATATTTAAATTAAATACATTATCTGTTCGTTGGTACTTTTAAGTGTTCGTCAGTTTTTCTTTTTCCCAGATCACTGTCATTTTCATTAATACAATTTGATTACTTGTCGAGTATTAATCTCTGTTCGACTCTTCCCAGTAAATTAATTTTGAGTATAGTTTGCTTATTATTTGAAATATACATACCGTGTATTTCTAATTTCTGATGTCACTTTTAAATCAATCTCTACTAGTTCATATCAGTTAGGTTACACATTAGTTTCAGTAATAGTAAGTTAACATTACTGAATTATCCTTGCAGCAAAACACATTCTATAGAGGTACATTAATCTGAATTTTTTATTATTGTGGCTCTATATTATTTTAACCTGAGTTTTGTTATTACCTCATTTAATAAACTGCAGCATCAGTCAACGTGATATCAACTGAGGTAAAGTAAGGTACAGATTGTCATCATCTGTTCTTGTATCAATAATTTGCATAACTTTGATTGCTCAAATATTTGGTTGCCTAAATATTGACAGACAAGGAGCAATGGTATGTTATCTATCTCATTAAATTATCTCATCTCATCTTTTACCCAGTCTTGAGTTAAAGTTTATCATTCACACTGATCTTATTTCATATTAGTCATTTTCTAAGCTTGTTATATCTCCAAACATTATTTCCATTTTCTTCACTGAGCTCAGTTTAAATTATTTAGCTTTTTAAGTCCATTCTATTCATTGAGGATAAGGTAGAGTCAACCTTGTTAGGTCAAAAGTCAACCCAAACTCAATACAAGTTTGAAAAAGTCAACTTTAGCAGAGAGCCAACTCTAGGTCAAAAGTAAACCCAAAGTCAATAGAAGTCAAAAAAGTCTAGTTTAGCATAAAGTCAACTCTAGGTCAAAAGTCAACCCAGAGTCAACAGAAGTTAGAAAAAGTCAACATTAGTAGAAAGTCAACTCTAGGTCAAAAGTCAACCTAGAGTCAACATTAGCAGAAAGTCAACTCTAGGTCAAAAGTCAACCCAGAGTCAACAGAAAGTCAGAAAAAGTCAACGTTAGCAAAAAGTCAACTCTAGGTCAAGAGTCAACTAGGAGTCAACAGAAGTAAGAAAAAGTCAACTATAGCAGAAAGTCATCGTTAGTCTGAAAAGTCACTTATTTAGGTAGCAGGAGTTACAGACATACCATTTTAGATTCATACACATCTAGAGGATGGGAGTGTCTCATTTGTTGAGACGAGGAGAAGTCTAGACCTCGAGAGCGAGAAGACCGAGTAAAGCCTAAAGACGAGGTATTATTTTGCCAGTGGTCGACGGTACTAGCAGAAGAGGCATGACATGGCGTGAAGGGACGAGCGATCGCATGGAGATCGGCCTGAGGGAGTCAGGGCGTCTGGGAGCCGAGGAGGTCGAGGCCGAGTGGGTAGTGTCGTAGGGTCAGGTAAAGGTGAGTGTTAGGTTTGCCATAGGGGGCAAATCTAAACCCGTGTATTTGAATATTGTCCTTCACCCCTTGAGGGGTGAGAGGATTAGGTTTCATTTGGTGAGGATTGAGGCTCCGATGCTACAGTACTGGGATTAGATTAAGGAGACATTAGGTCCCCCAACCAGTATAATAATTTTTGGTGCATCGAGAGGAGAAGAAGGGAGTGATTAACCAACGAATCATAGTAAATAAATAATTAGAGATTAACAATTATAAATAACACTTAAACCTAATTCACCCCCCTCTTAGGTGAAACCACCGCCCTATTGGGACTTTTCAAATGGTAATGATATAAGTATGCCAAATAAGATATTTTAAGAATTTAGAAGCGGATTTGACGAAGAAATATCAAAAGTCAAGGTCAAAACATTGACCTTGACATACTGTTGACTCTAAAATCAGAGAATAAAAATAGCTTTAAATATTACAAAAACTATATATTCAGAAACTAGAGAAAAAATGAAAAGTTTTTGATATATAATTTGTGATTTTTAAAGAAGAATTGAATTTATTATGAATTATTGAAAATCAAAGATCAGAAAATTCGCGAAATGAACATTTTGGTGTAAATCTTCAAATTAACTAACAAAATGATATCCAAATCTTGCAATCAATATATAAATAGAAAGCTATCAACCAGAGGATTCCAAAGAGACTAAAATTGTCAAATTTTCACCATATATTTTGAGAGTAGTTGCCCCTACATGGCAACACCCAAATTCGGATTGAAAATGAACAATTGATGGTCAAACATCAAATTGAAGGGACAAATGATAATGAAATTTTACGATTTTTGCTATCCACGGAAAGCTGATGAAATAAGGAATCCAATGAAACCAAAATTGAATGATTTGGATCAAAGATCATGGAGAAATCCTTGTTTCAAAATTAGCAAAAATCCGCATCCAATTTGAGCAAAAATGAAAAACAATTCGATTTAAAGGATGAAATTAACTACCTAAATCTAATCTAAATTACAATTTTTATAAGATGAATAATCTATTCACACTACTAACTCGATTGACGTGAAGATTGGGCTCCAAATCGCATTGATTGAAGTGTATTTGATTGGTTTCTTCCTCGGCGTACGTTTGGCATTCAAGGGGAGAATTTCGATCAAATGTTGCAATGATTCGTGATCAATTTTGCCTCAATCTGATCAGAATTGAGTCTAGGACGCATAGGGATCATGAAAAACTTAGGATTTTTGCTCCAAAATCGCTTAATCTCTTCACGATTCAATCAAGAGTTGTTTTACAAAGGAGAAAGAACACCATTTTATAGGAAATTTTCTTCGAAAAATGTGGGCCGTTTGATTCGGAGAAAACGGATCGACGGCCATGATCGCGCAATCATCGTGGGCCACGATCCCACGATCCTGTGAAAATCATTTGTCTGATCTTTCTCGAAAGATCCTGAAGCATCCACATGTCGTTCCATGATTTATCGAGTAACTGATTAATTGCGACCATCCGATTTCATTAATGAAATCGACGGATCGCATTAACCACGTGCGTTGATGATGATCTAGTGGAACCCGGTTCACGCGATCGACGTGTCTTAACCATCGCGATCGCATCCGAAGCGCCACTCGATGCCACGTGTCCTGCAAATTAGAAATACAGGGAACATAGTCCCACACAGAAGAAAATCTCAGAGTACGCAAGTATAAAAGGTGGGGCCCCCTTAAGCAAATGTGTCAACGCCCCAATTAACGTACCTGGGCCCACTAACCCATGGGCCCATCACCTGCCATCCTGAAGACCCTCTGCACCATGTCACCTTTGTGAGTCCTGCGCAAAAATCCAACCCTTTTTGCTATTTTTTTAAAGTAATAAATTCCGAAAAATTCCTAAAAAATCAAAAATAAATTCCAAAAAAATCTTGAAAATTCAGAAATTAATATCTTCAAAAATATATCTCTTTTTACTCAAATTTTCTCCATTGGCTCACAAATTTATTCATTTTTAATATCATGCCATCTAAAATAAATTAAAAGAAGAATATAAGATGAATTCAAAATAAACTTAAATAATCCTTTAAGAAGTGTATTTTATATCATCCAAACATTCTCTTCTTGAAATTAATTCTTCTAATCATCTACAAAAGTCAAAGTACATCAAGGAAAGTGATTAATTTTTTTTATTTAACCTTGCAAAAGATTAAACATCAATAAAGCACATAATTATCCCTAAATAATGCATAAATATGGACTTTAGTAAAATGGCATACCAATGGAGAAAATTTCATAAAACTATGATAACATGCATCACAATCACATAAAATAAGCATGAATATTAGTTAAGTAAGACAAGAATTTAAGTTAAATATGCATGTTGTCTGGCAGCAGCTAGATTTATTTCTTAATCAGCTAATCAACAAGATCGCGCCACGTCACCATCAAGCCAACTGCCGGATCTTCGCCACGTCACTTGCACAGGTAAATAAACAAATAATATAATTTCAAAAAGCAAGTTAGAGGAATCTGAGATGATTCATTTCGCCGCAAATTCTCTTTTTTAAGCGCAAATAAGAGAGCGCCACATCACCTACGCAGGTAAGTGACAAAACGACAAAAAGAGAAAAGATAAAACCACGATTTGTGGCGATTAATTTCGCTGCAGATTACACTCTTAGCGTGAATAAGAGAGCACCACATCGCTCTCTTATTCCACCTTAAAGTCAACTAAGACTGCACTACCAAATTGCGATGCATGTCACGATCTAGTGGGTGTCATATGATTTACCTTTTCATAATGGAAATTTCCATTTATGCCAAGCGATCTCTGGAATGTAAATTAAAATTGCATTTTACCCCTCGATGATATTAATCTATTTAGAAACCTTGGAGAACTAAGAAGTTATGCTCACACATGTCTAATAATGTCAGATAGTTACATTTATGCCCCTAACGCTGATAAATATGCAGAAAATGATTAGAATTAGAAATATATCTTCAAAGTACTCTAAAATTCATTTAAATCATTTATAAAATCCAAAAAATGTATTTTTCCTTAAAAATTCATTTCCTTGTGAGTTTATAGTCTAAAAGAAATATTCAAATATTATAAAAATCAAGAATTATCACAAAATCATAATGAAGTCAAAATTAAGCAATTTAAAAATGACAACACACAAATATGTTCATTTTAAGCTAAGTATTCATGCAATATACAGAGTTTAAAGTCATAAATTCAAGTTTTATCAGGAAACATCTATCATCGAGGGAGATCTTGATCCCTTGTTGGCAAAGAGAATTCCCTGCTTCTTCTGAGTGCCACGAGCATGACCACGATGGCTATTTCCGTGGGCGTCGCATAGAGGGTATCGGTTTGGAAGTTCCACATCCTTGAAAAGTCCTACACAACATCAAGTGGTCCTGTCAATAGCAGTGGTTCCATCTGGTGGACTGTTCTTCATCGCGAGCACCACCTTGACGTGAATCTCCCGTGCCCGTCCCGTCAACACCTGTCCTAATAGGCGCGACTCCGTCCGTGTGGTGCCCATGATCAGTCCTCTGGTTGCTTTTGAGGGAAGATCTTTTTTTATTAATTATCCAAGTGAGGAGGAGTTAAAGCTTGAAGGAGTATTATATATGCCTAGGCTTAAGGTAAATATTAAGAGTTTCCAAAAATTAAACAATGACAGTTTTACATCTCCTCTGGGGGAGGGTATTTGTCCATTTTTGACAATGAGGGCCAGTAGTTTGCAAAAATTAAGAAGACAAATGACAATATGTATCTTCCTAAAATGTGTCTCTGAATTTTGCCAACGCCCTTGGGAAGAGGAAAAAGAAGTGTGGCTGAGGCATCATTAACTGTGTCATAAAAAAATTTTAGCCATTGATGACATGAGAAGAGGTGAAATGGTATCATGATTGCCTAAGTTTTTCTTTTGTGATCACTTATGCAGGAGTTGTGTGGCTGGAAAGCAAATTCGAAGAGCTTTTCGAAGTGCATAAGAATTTTGATATTCAAAGAGGCTTGAGTTAATCCATAGTGATTTATGTGGCCTGATTCAACCATCAACATTAGGCGGACGAAGGTACTACCTCTTAATTATTAATGATTTTTCACAATTGATGTGGGTGGTTTTTCTGAAAGAGAAGCAAAGGCATTTCAATCTTTTAGCGATTCAAGAGGCTAGCTGAATTTGAAAGTGGTGAGAAATAAAGTGTTTTCGGTCAAATTGAGGAGGTGAATTCAATTCATATGAGTTCAGACATTTTTGTGAAGAGAATGGCATACAGATACAGCTCACTACCCCTTACTCTCATCAGCAGAATGAAGAGGTGGAGAGAAAGAATAGGACTATAATGTCCTGTATGAGAAGCATGTTGAAGGAGAAGAATCTACCTCGCCAGTTGTGGGCTGAGGCAATAAACACTTATGTTTATGTTCAAAATTGATCTGCCACAAAGAGTTCAGAAGGAGTGACTCCATATGAGAAATGGAGCGCGAGAAAGCCTAACATGGAGCACTTGCAGGTATTTGGATGAGTGATGCATGTGAAGACCACTAAGAGAATGAGCAAGCTTGATGACAAAAGCAATGTGAGGATTTTCATCAGCTATGAGTTGGGCACTAAAGCATATAGGTGCCTTGGTCCTTGTACTTTCATTGTATCTATCAGTAGAGATGTGGGTTTTGATGAATATCAGTGTTGGGTCTTCAATCAACAGGGTGGTCAATGTGTTGATTTCACCTTTACTTCGGCCATTGACTTGGTAAGCTCATCTGAAGTCTCAACAGCCAATCAAGACTTGAATTCAGCATCGGACATACCCCCATATGAAAGTGTTGACCAAGGTCAACTCTTTGATGTAGAAGAGAGACTCGAGAGACCTTAATCAATTCATTCGATCTATGCGGAGATACAGGAAATAGAGAATGATGAGGTTTTTTTATTTCTGAAATGCGATCTATGAAGACCCCATTTGACATGACTGATTTCGGTCTTCTAAATTCATATTTGGTCATTGAAGTGATACAAGGAAATTATGAGATCAGACTATGTCAAAAACTCTATGCATTGAAGGTACTTGATGAGTTTAATATGATAGAATGCAATTCATCCAAATCACCGATGGAATGGAGTCTAAATTGAGTAGAGAAGGTGAAAGAGCTAAAGTGGATCCCACTCACTTTAGAAAATTAATGGGGTGTCTGAGGTATCTTACTTTAACTCGATCTGATTTAGTTTTTTTTAGTTATTTGAGCCACTTTATGAGTAAACCGAGCTCGGATCATATGGTTTATGCTAAAAGGATATTAAGGTATGTGAAGAGAACTCTTGGATATGGGCTTGTGTTTGGATCAGAAAGGAATGTCACTTGTTTGGGTACTGCGACAGTGATTATACAGGAGATTTAGATAACAGAAAGAGCACATCAGAACTCATTTTCTTCTATGGGTCTAAGCCAATTGCGTGGAACTGCTGCAAACGAAAGGTGATTGCTCTGTCGTCTTGTGAAGCCAAGTATATAGCCTCTACATTGGCAGCGTGTCAAGGGATATGGATAAGCATATTTATATGTGAGCTACTTGGAATTGACTACAGGCTTTTTGATTTGTGTATTGACAACAAGTCTGCTATTGAAATTAGCAGAAATCCGGTTCATCATGGGCTAACCAAACACATCGACGTCCGGTACGACTTCATCCGAAATTGCGTGGAAGAGAAGAAGGTGGAGTTGAGATATGTATGCACGGATGACCAGCTCGCCAATTAATTTACTAAATCACTGGGAGATTCAAGATTCATTGAATTTGGCCAGAAAATTGGACTCGTCCGAGTGAAACAAGGCTCGGATCAAGGAGGAGTTCGAGAGTGTGATCCAATCCGTCAGATCTTCATCCAACGGCGTTTTTATTCTGACCGAAGGAACATAATCGTGGCCGTCCATGAGATCGCGTTATAACAGTGGAGATGAAAAATGGTGCGCGAGTTGTTTTCAGTGGACAATCTTTTGTGAATTTGAAGTGTTCCATTCCTTGAGTTGATCATTCAAGGCAGTTTGTTCCTTGAGAGCTTGTTGCTTACATCTTGTCTTTCTATGCGTAAAACCCACGATAAAGGGAAAAAAAAAGGAAAATTAGAAAAAGGAAAAACCAAAATAATCATCCATGGTCCTCCGAAGCGCGCAATTTGAATGGCACTCCATCAATCGCTGATGTTTATTTTGATAACATCTGGATTGCGAGAATCGAAAAAAGGGCCATTTCTCTCAAGACGGAGGGACAGATTATAAATGGGATGGGCCACAAAAGGGTGTAAGGGGCATAGAGAACTTCATAAATGCTTATTGGGAGTCTGAAGAGCTACTTTTTACCTTCGCAGTTTTCACAGTGATTGAACTATAGTAGGACATAACCCCCTTTAGTTAGCTCATTGGAAACTTGGCGGACAGCCACCTTAGTCGTTGACTTCATTGGCAGCTAAACCGTCGGCTGCCCCTGTTTCTTCTGGAAAAGGTTGTAAAGAGTTGAATATTTCAAAATTTGAACCTTTGTCAATCGAACTTGCGTTTCTTTACCAATCCAAGTTCGGTACCTGTCCAGCGCTACCAGGTTTCGATGAACGAGAAAGGTCTATTAAACCCCCTTGTATGCACCCTAAACTTAGAAGTTTAGGGCAGGAATCGGAAACTTACCACAATGGTTTTCAAGTTTTCTCGGAAATCAATACGCGCTTGACCCACCGCCAGGGCTGACCGATCGTGACAATTCAGATGAACGATACTTCGTTGACTAATAGCACATTGTCGGCACAAACAGATGAACCGCGATGAAAAAAGAGGAACATTTTCACCATTACCGTCAACTCTGCGTTATCTTCAGCCGTTGTCCTCCTCGAAATGTACGAAAATAAGAGAAAAATGATCTCGCGTCAAGGTTCTGTCTGACGTTCCACCTGCCTGGAAATCATTTCGACATTAGAAAATTAAACTCCGAAAGGATAACGATAGAATTCCCCCTCTGTCATCGTTTGAGGTATGGCCCTTCGGTTCACAATTCGTCAAGCACTTCGTTTAATCGATGAGGTCTTTGGTCAAATTCCCCCTTCTAGGCTCACTACTCTGTGAAAATATGCGGACAGGTGGGTGACAGTGATTGAAAGTTCTTATATGGGGACGACCTAACTTTGATGGAATTTTAGGCTCACGTCGTTCTCCTGCCTGATGTAGACCGTAGGATATTGGAAAGGATGTCATTGCGCGACTGTACGCGTTCACATTTCCGCTGGGGTGCTAAGAATCTTGTAGAAGTCAAAAATACAGTACTTTTATACCTTGATCGAATATTTGTAGAAACTTGAATCATCTTTAACGCTTCAAAATTAAAGCTGATTTTGAAAAGGGTGTTTTTCCAGTAGATTCCAATTTACGCGGGGAAAATATGTATAACTTTCGATCCTTGCATTATGTTAACTCTAGCGCATAAAACCTATAGGAGAATGATAGTTCAAACGGGCTATTTGGCAAGTATACGATTGTTCAAAACTCTCGTGAGGTTCTACGGTGTTTTCTCGGGCAGCATAGCATCCCAAGAGTTTTCAAGTTATACCATTTTTCAAAAAGCCATTCAGATCATTTGAGTTCAAGAGTTTCACTGTAACTCGCGGACTACGCTAGGAAAAATAAATCAGCCCTGGCTGAGACAGAATGAATTGCTGATAGGGGAAACATCCACAGGCGAGACATCCAGACAGTGTGAATGCGTGAACAGAGAGATGCACACACCTCCGGTGATGGACAGTAGAGTGGTATGCCAGCTTGTCACTGAACAGTTAAAGCCCCTTGTTTTTGAAAGTTTCCGTGTCCAACTCATCTATCTACCGCCAGAATAAAAATATTCCTCTGCGCGTCATCTATTACGAGTCAACGACGAGTACAGTGGCTAACATCCCTATAAATACCTGCGGGAGTTCTGCCTTCCAGGTACAGCAAGTCGCACTGAAAAGAAGAAAGACCATGGGTAATCTCAAGGTAGTGGCGGTGATCTTGGCGGTCATGCTATGCTTGGGCATGTCCTCAGCCGCTAGGGTTTTGACGAGTGGAGGCGGTGGTGGAGGACAGGGAGGGGGAGGAGGCGGGGGAACCGGGAACGGCTCCGGAAGCGGCTATGGTTCCGGGTCGGGCTACGGTTCTGGTGGTGGAAGGTATGGGTCTGGCGGAGGTGGGGGTGGGGGTGGTGGTGGAGGCGGCGGTGGTGGAGGTGGACAAGGAGGTGGTAGCGGGTCCGGTTATGGATCTGGTAGCGGATCTGGGGGTGGCAATGGTGGCAGCGGAGGCGGTGGTGGCGGCGGTGGCGGCGGTGGCGGCGGAGGTGGGAGTGGGTCGGGATACGGATCCGGTTCGGGCTCGGGTTATGGCTCCGGTTCTGGGAACGGAGGTTCTGGAGGAGGTGGTGGAGGCGGCGGTGGGGGAGGAGGTGGAGGAGGGGGAAACGGGTCGGGATCTGGTTACGGATCTGGTTCTGGGTCTGGATCTGGCGGCGGTGGTGGCCGACACCCTTGAAGGAAGTCGTATCCCCAGGTGTCTGCTACTCTACTTGGTGTCATCAAAAGCTTCGCATAAGTCTTCTTATACTCAATCATGTTCTTCATATAAGTATGGGTATAACACGTGTGTAAAAGTGAAAGGACTTATGCAATATAATAAAGTTTTGTTCGGTTGATATGACGGGAAGCTCTTCTTCCAGGCCAAGATTAGATGAAAGTACGGTCAATATTTACGAGCATTCTAAGGATCAAACCCCTAAAATGTACATATTTATTTTCCTTGTACTTCTCGTTCCGGAGGGGTTCTCCTTCGCGTCTCCTTCGTATTAAGAGGATCCTTTCATGCTGGTTGAACCTTCTTTGGTATTTATCACGACGTGTATTCGAATGAATTAAGTTCCGTATCTTTGAGCTAAAGAACGTCTCCGCTGATTGCCAACCCAAATCAGTCGTTATCGTGGGTTTGAATCAGTCTGTGTCTCCCTCTTTCAACGTCTTTTATAGCTTATCGGGGAATAACATACCTGCATCTTTACCGAGACTGATTTCGCTTCTTCCCCCTTTACCGTGGTTCAGTTGTAATGAAGGTATAAAGAACGCACGAACTACACATCTCGCTACCATTGACGTGTACTATCAGGCTTCGGATTTCATCTGTGGTCTGTAGCTTTCATGCAGAAGCATATACTAGTGAACTTTCGGCGTTTCGCTACGACACGCTTGCGAAACTATAACGCTATAGCGCTACACGGACTTGGACTTTTAGAAGCAATGGGTCAATATTCCTTCTACAATAATTGAAATGGACTTTGAATGATGAAGATATCCGTGAAAAGAGGAGGCACAGTAATGTGAATTTGAATTTTCATTTGCATGAAACTGTCGGTAGTTTTAAATACCCTAGATCTGCCTTTCAGCCTCCTCTTATATACCCTAGTTCAGTTTTAAAACTGTCGGTAGTTTTATATATATTTATATAAATATAATCGATCGAGAATGCCATGATTCAACTTAAGTATTAAGCGATTCGGCTTCTAAAGTTTCCTTCATTGTCGTGAATTACTGGGGAAATACGATGTGTCGCTCTTTCTGTTTGGACTTAGACTGGTTGGCTGGTTTGCTAAGGAAACAACAATGTACGTCAATGAAAACAGAACACGAATAAATCACGAAAAGAGTACAAAGTCTCAAATATAATGGATCTCTTCTGTTCAATCAAATGAATGAAGCCAAGATAAGTGACCAGGTTCATACTGATAAATGTAATCTTTTGCAAAAATTCTGGCTCCTCAAACCACATCGTTGAGAAACTTTTTCAGTGATTGAAAACAAATTGTTTTCATTGATACACGCTTGGCCCACCAGAAGTCATTAATGGAAGACAACCCAGACGAACGAAAAGTCTTTGACTTAGAACACACGGTTAACACGAAAGGACGAACAGGAAGAGATAAAGTAATTATTTTATTTGCTAAATTCCCAGACCATTCACTCTGCATTACTCTCAATCGCTATCCATTTCGGAAGGTGCCAAATAATTCGAAAATGCCAGAGGTTCCAATCTAGACCACAAGACTTTTATTCCTGATATAAGAAGATTATGTTATAACAGGAGAAGGATTCTACTGAAAGATATTCGGTCATATTCGAGGTACTGGTTTGTTGTTCCACGAAAAAATATATGAAATACACACAATTGAGGACATTTGGAGATAGTGATTGAATGCTCTTTGACGGACACGTAACTTCTGATGGAATTTTACGCTTACGTCGTTTTCCAGCCGAGTACAGAGCGTAGGATATTGAGGGAGAGTAGGGGACAAGTGTGCGATTCACATTTCCCGTGCGATGCTAGAACTCTATTCTGCAGCAAAATACGTCACTTATTCATACTTTTTCTCCATCTAAATCGAGAAAATTGAATAAACTTTTTGGCACTGCGACCAATATTTGTTAATTTACGTTTTTTCATGGTTAAATGACCAAAACTCTACTTCATGATAATTCGACGCGGTTTTTCGAAAGTACGTGGATGTTGGAAAGTCAAGTCAACCAATTTCATTGCGTTGTATCGGGCCACGTAGCGTCAGTGTAGTTTACAAGTTACGCCATTTCCCGGAAGACCCGTCAAGCAGTTGACTTTAAGTGTTTCGCTCTTATCCTCACATTAGTCACATACTCCAAGTGACGCACCACAGAGTCTTGGCCAGCATGTCACTAAACTTCTCTAAAGTACAAGAATCAGGAAGGAAATGAGGCACATTCGTGTGTACTCTCGTACTTAGTTGGTGACCTCAATCGGATTGAGGCGGATATATAAATTATTTATGTTTACAGCAGAACAGTTTCTATAGTTAAGGTAGAGCCATAGAGGATAGTCACTTTCATTCACAAGAACAACATTCTCCACATTGCTGACAATGTTTTCCCGTGTTCCCGATCGCAAAATAAGAGATTTTTAACCCTGGAATCCAGTCTTATGCTTCACAAATTGTACCAACTTCTCTCTCTAGGAAAAGGAAAATTCGTCAGACCATCGCGTCCGATCGATTCACCTGACTTTTATTCGATCGTGGGATACAAGAAGGGCTACCCCTCAGATCAACTGAAACATAGTTTTATTGCACTGCGGACGACATTTTACTTTTACAGATGTGTCTATCCGACACTTATGCAAACACGAGATAGAGGATAAAAACGCGTGCAAAGCATTTGAGAACACAACGCGAGATAGAGGATAGTGACTGCACCCCAGAGACTTTCCTCAATGGTGTCGACCACCTCCGCCGCCAGATCCGGACCCATAACCAGATCCGTAGCCAGACCCGGACCCGCTTCCCCCTCCACCACCTCCTCCGCCACCACCGCCCCCACCGCCACCGCCCCCAGAACCTCCGTTACCAGAACCAGAGCCATAACCGGAACCGGACCCGTATCCCGAGCCGCTCCCGTTACCTCCTCCTCCTCCACCGCCGCCGCCGCCACCACCACCTCCGCCACCCCCGTGACCTCCATTGCCACCCCCGTATCCAGATCCGCTACCAGATCCATAACCGGACCCGCTACCACCTCCTTGGCCACCTCCACCGCCGCCACCTCCACCACCACCCCCACCTCCGCCAGATCCATACCTTCCACCACCAGAACCGTAGCCAGATCCGGAACCATAGCCGCTTCCGGAGCCGTTCCCGGTTCCCCCGCCTCCTCCCCCTCCTTGTCCTCCCCCGCCACCACCACTCGTCAAAACCCTTGCAGCGGAGGACATGCCCAAACAGAGCATGGCAGCAAAGATGACCGCCACTACCTTGAGATTTCCCATGGTCTTTTTTCTCTCAGATAGAGGACAGCAGTAAAACTTGTTATGCCTGGAAGGGAGAACATTCGACGATATTTATAGGGATGTTCGCCACCGAACTCGTCGACTTTCCCCATGAACGCACGTAGTAGATGACGCGCAGGGGGAATATTTTTATGCACTCGGTAGGTAGAGGAGATGGACATCGGAGACTTTCCAAAGCAAAGTGCCTCATTCTGAGGTCCGTCACTGGGAAGTGTGTGCCTCTCTCTGGTCACACATTCAAACTTGCAGGTTGCTTCTACTGCAAAACATTTAAAAAATCATACTCCAAGGGAAATGTGAGGATAAGACAGAAACACCTACAGTCAGCTGGTTTCACGGGTACGAGGCCAGATACAACGCCAAGAAATTTGTTGACTTGAGTTTCGTATAATCATGTACTTTCGAAAAATAGAGTCGCATTATCGTGCAGTAGAGTTCTGCTCATTTAACCATAAAGAAACATAAATTGATGAATATTGATCGCGGTGCATAAAAGTTTCTTCAATTTTCTCGATTTAGATGGAGAAAATTATGAACAAGTCATATATTTCGCTGCAGAACAGAGTTCTAGCATCGCACTGGCAGTGTGAACGTACGCACTTGGGCATTACTCTCCCTCAATACCCTACGCTCTTTACTTGGCAGGGAAACCACGTAAACGGAAAATTCCATCAGAAGAATCGTCCCCGTCAAAGAGCATTGAATCGCTATCTCCAACTGCCCGCATTTCTCTGTATTTTTATATTTTTTTGTCCGAACAACAAGCCAGTACCCAGAATATGACTACTTATGTCGCCCACAAAACAGAGTTCAAGTAAAGCCGAGGGCCATCCCTCGAGCGATGACCGAGTGTCAGTAGAATCGTTATCCTTTTATAACATCATTTTCTAATATCAGGAGTAAAGATCTTACGGTCTTGGTTGGAACCTCATGCATTTTCCTATTCTTTTGGTTCCTTCCTAAATGGATTACGATTGACTGTAATACAGAATGGATGGTCACGCGGAAAGTCGTCCTGGAATTTAGCAAATAAAATATTTACTTTATATCTTCGTCTTCATCCTTTTGTATTGACCGTGTGTTCTACGTCAAAGACTTCTTGTTCGTCTGGGTTGTCTTTCATTAATGACTTCTGGTGGGTCAAGCGTGTATTGACTTCCGCGAGAGCTTGAAAACCATTGAACGCCGCAGCACGTCTCAGCTGTCTCGTCAACTTGTTTGTGGTAGGCTGCCGAACAATCTATCAAACTTTCTAGTCAACGGGAACATACCTGCTATTCTTCAAGCATTTCCCGTTCATCAAACTCCACGCGTATTGGACAAAGAATCGAACTTCGACAGGCAAATAAACGCAAGCACGATGAAGAGAGGTTAAAGAAATGGTGTATTCACTTCTTTCTCCTGACAAACAAAGGCGGACGCATAGAGAGAAATCTGTGTTCGGAGATGGTGCTTCATTTCGGAAACTTTCATTTTAAATATCTAAAGTGAAGAAGAGAGTCAGGCAAGATATGCATTAAAAGCAAGTATTAGGAAAATATTGGAATCCCTAATCTGCTCAGATCTTTCCACAACCTAGCAGAATCTTTGTTGTTTTTCAGCTCTAGTAACGATGTTCTAGATAGGCAAAAGCTGAAATTCCCTGTCTTTTTTCAGCGAGTTATTCGTCTATTCTTTTTTCCGCTCTGAATAGAACAAGGCTTACGCACACTGAAGACAGTAAGAACGATTACATGGGAAAGACAGATTGATATAAACAAATAAACGGAGGTTAAAGGCTAAGTCAATGCCACGGGGGAGGAACATAAATCGCCAATTTCGTGACTTTCATGTTTTGCATATTTGTTCCGGAACTGCTCTCGCGAATTTACTGGAACCGGGAAAGATTATCTATTTCTTTTGATCGATTATAAAATATGGGAATCAAATAGACTCGAAGGTCGTTCTTGTATCCATTACACTGAATAAATTCGCGAAAAAGATTATCATTTTCATACAAATATTTACGAAAAACTGCGCTAAAATTCGAAATTTTCCAAAAATATAAAATTAGTTTAGGCTCTAAATTAGAGAAAACGAAATATAAAGTTATCTTTGTTTTAAGATTACATTTACGGATATTAGCGCAATCTTTTTCATTCTTGCTGTAAATTGAAGTTCCCTAACTTAATGAGGAAATAATTAAGAGGATGAGTGAATTAGTTTCTTTTGCAAGTTTATGTTATCTAATTACTCTCATGAATTCATTGATTATCACTCAATTTCTCACGTCATTCATGCAAGATTTTGTATACTAGATGTGGTATTCAAACCCCCTATGCTATTTGCAAGAGGAGATATTCCCCTTAGAGTCACCCCTTACCTTATTAGTCCCTAGTATTAATTACTAACTTCTAGTGTTAGTCAAATCAAAGTCCACATTCACCTGACGATTTTCTGCTCATCCCTAGTATCAATTACTCTCTATTAATGACATCATCCCTCTGGCATGCTTTGAAACATCTTCACTCATCTCGCATCCCACAGGCGAACTCTTACAGATCCGCTCGCCGCTTGCTGCTCCTCATCATGCTAGCTCACCTCCTCGTCACTTCCACTCAAACTCACCAACAGTGCACCCCTTACCCTCATAGGTAAGTATGACTCACCCAGAATCCACCTCATGCAAAGGAATGGTTCCAACTATCTCTTGTTCTAATGAATCACACAATATAAAGATAAATTAAAATTATTTGAATTAATTTAAGATAAAATGAGTGTAAATATGATAATTATAAATAGAAACAAAATGGGAGGAGTAAATCAAATTCTCCCTAGTGTGTTCACTATGATGTTCTTTGTTATTGACTTTGATTTTCTAAAGTTGACTTGGTCTTAAGTGGTTCACTTCAACATTTGGTGTAAATGCAAAGGCCAAAATGTACCTTTGATTATCCTTAGTATGTCTAAATGATTATCCTAATATGCATTAGATGATGTATGACTATGGATTTGAGTTACCTAAAACTCCTACTCAATGTCATTCTTAATCAAAACTAGATAGGTTAATTCTCCATAGAGGTGATAAATAATTACAAACTGATCTATCACACAACCTTCACTAAATTATTGAATTCACTCAACTTTCAACTTTAAGATCACACAAAACCCAACCTGCTATTAACGTTCATACCAAAATGGATTTTATCTTTATATTAAATTGGATTTGGAATTCATCTTAAAATGGATCTCAATTCCACCACTAAAATACCCATAAATCAATCTCATATGATTCACCTACCTTTGAGTTTAGTTTTCCCTATAAATTAAATAGAGCAAATAAGGTTAGACAATTATTTGTTTTGAACCTGATGTAGATGGCAAAGAATCTAGTTTAGGGAAATTACTAACTACCTAGAACAAACAAAGATTGTTTTAAGTCTTAAAATAATTCAAAGACATCTCATCATGAAATCATCATTCAATAAACTTTTATAAGTTTTGGCATGTCCTTATGCATGCGATACTAGAGAGGAAATTCAATAAATAACGCAACCATGATAGAAAATCAAATAGTTTAAGTTGTGTGGATATATTTGAAAAATCAACAGAACTTTCTATGCGCCTTGTCTCACTCGAACAAAAAGTTATTATTTATTTGTGAGAATGCCCATGGAATAGTAAGGTTCCCAAATCACATATAGTTTAAGATGATAATTAGTTTTGCATTTATCTTAGAAAATCATCACTCACTCATGTGGATGCCATCAATTGATTACACTGTGCATCATGAAAGGAAGCATGAGGTCATCTGGAAGTGATCTCCCAAGAGGACTAGAAATACAAAGATTTTTACTATGGATTTTAGGTTTCTTGAAAGCAATGAACTTGTGTCCTAAACATGCAAACAAGATGGAATTCAACCCATTGGGTGTGGTTGGAGCATACCTAAAGAGGGACACGGTTGATAGAGCAGGAGGTAGATTTGCACTTCAATACAATGTTGAAACCCTCTAGAGAGGCCAAGGTCATTTTAATCTTGAAATTTGGGTATTTTTAAAAATTTCATGTATAGAATTTAGAGGAAAAAATCTTAAGCAAGTAATTAACGGTTGAATCTTAGCATAATCCTTGAACCTCTTCTTCAATCCTCTTATAGACTCAATTCCATGTCTAGGGAGTGCTTTAAATTATTGAGGGAGGAGGAAGAATTTGCTGCTTGAACTCCACTTTTTTGTTTTTTGAAATGCGGATGAAAAGCCTTGATCCGGCAATTTATTAGATCATTTCAAGCACGATTTTGGGTTAGATTACGAGTTTTCTACATAATCCTTTATCCTAAAATATCAGATTTTTAATTTTTGATTTATACATTAGTTTAATTTTACGCCATTTCATCATTTTCCCTCCCTTCACGATTGATTTTTCTCTCCTTTGTTCTTTAATTTCTCCACGGATATAAGTCAAAATTGAGTGATTCTTGATTTCATGTATTTTTCTTTGAGTGTTCTTTCTTAAAATATGTTATAATTCCCTAATTTTTTTCACCTCAACTAATTTTCTAATTTCATTGTATTTTTAAGATATCAAAAATTTCCCACTATAATTTGTGGATTCAACCCTCACTCATCATAAATGCTAATTAATTCTCAATTAAAACCTTAATTGAGTGAGTTTGAAACTTTTTTTGACGTGTGACATGTGTTTTCGATGACCACATGACAATGCCCTGTCAAAGCTCACAAAAGTAACAAAAATTCACAAAAAAGAAACATTGGGTTGCGCCCATAAGTGTTATGTTTAATGTCTTGAGCTAGACGAAGTTGAGGAAAACTTACAAGGAATGATGTGATGGAGGCGATGTCAATGTCAACTCCTTGGGCATCTACTTGGGAAGATGTAGATCGATAGTATGCATCGATGTGACTGGTTTTGATGTCAATTCAAGTTTAAGGATATGGCTATTAACCTTGAATCACTTACCAGATTTGGTGTCAGAAATAATAACAGATCCCTTTTCAAACATATTCTAGAACCACGTACAAACCATCTTATCATGAGCTTAGCTTTCCAAAGAAGAGTTAAAGGAAAGAAGTATCTAGCTTGACCTCGTGATTGACTTGAAAAATTTTCCCTTAAATTTTCTTGACATGAAAGGCCAAATTTTTTCCCTTAGAAATTTTAGCATTGATGTAATCATAATGCCTTAGCTCTTCTAGTTTCCATTGCAGGAGATGTCCATATTTCCTTGTGTTGTCCAAAAATAAGTTGAGCTCTTTGATGACCCCATATGCCTTGTGGTTGAGCTTGTGAGGAAGGTGGCATGTCTTTTCATAAATGAGACACAAAGGTGGCATTCTAATGGGTGTCTTATATGTAGTCTGATACGTCCATAATGCATCAATAATCCTAGTCACCCAATCCTTACCATGACATTAAATTATCTTCATAAAAGTATTTTTGAATTCTCTACTCTGCACTTCAGCACTCCATATCTCTTCAATAGTGCTTAGAATTGTGTACTATTGAAGTCCAACCCTCCGTCAATGATTATTATCCTTGGACGGTCATGTTAAAAGAAGATGTGCTGGATATCAAACCCTAAGCACCTCTTGATGGCCTCTAGTCCTAGTGTTAGTGAGGATAGCCTCTACCCACTTAGGTATGTAATAAAATTTTCCTTCAAAATACAAAAAGGTCCCATAAAATCAATATCTCATAAGTAAACTATCACTACTTCAAGGATGGGCTAAAGTGCCTTCTCGTTCAAAGATATTTAAAGTTGATTTGAAGTTAAAGCATTATGTATAGTAAAGGTGGACTTCCTTGAAGATGGTGACTAATAAAAATTTCTCTAGAGAACCTTATCTCCAATCTTCATTGCAACAAAGTGCCCTCCAAACACATGAGTGAGACACCTTCTTGCTCCCTTTCTAGTACAAATCGCTGAATGATATGCCTGTAGCCGAGATAGAATAAGTGTGATTTCCCAAAAATAGTACTTGAGGTCATACAAGAATCGAGGATTGATCTAATCAATATTAAATTGATGACGTGTGGAACCATGGAGTCTTGGTAGGTCTAGCACGAAGATGTTTATTAGAGAATGCATTGGTTGTCTTTTTTTCCTCTAATTTGGAGATATAAAAGGTGATCTGCCACTAAGTTCTCATTGTGCTTCTTATCCTTGATCTCAAAGCTGAATTTCTTGAAAAAGCATCACCCATTGTATCCATTGTAGCTTTTCCTCTTTATTGGAGAAGAAGCAGTTAATGCCGCATGATCAATCTAAATAACGATCTTACTCCACAAGATGTATGGTCAAAAACTTTTCTAAGTCATAGATAGCAGCCAACAACTCTTCTTCTAAATTCGTGTAGTTCATCTTATCATTGGTAAGCATCTTTCTAGCATAACATATAGCGCTTGGTTTCTTATCTTTTCTTTGTCCCAAAATCAAAAGCATCACACATGATCTCAAATAATAATCCCTGGGTTAGGACTTTGTAGAGTTGGTGTTTGGATAAAGGCTTGGTTAAGAGTTTGGAATGCTTGTTTTCTTTCCTCTTCAGTCATAAACTCCTTATCATCGCTAAGAAGAGTGGTCAATAGCTTTGAAATTTTGGCAAGGTCTTGTATGCATCTTGTAAAGAAACCAACATGCCATAAAAAACTTTAAACTAGGTGCACACGCTTTATTGCATCTCGTACCAAAAGGTGTGATTTCTCCTAACTTGAAACTAAATGTTTCATATTGGATTTTTTTAGGTGAGTGAGACAGTCATCAAAGTCATCCTAAAAGAGTCAGAAATCATTTAATAATTCCTCTAGATTGTTGCCTAGAAAATTAGAAAATATAAATGGCATGTGATAAAAGCATAAAAAGTAGTTATAAACACTGAGGAGTTGCTTTTATTTAATTCTATTAACTGTTGAACATATCATTAAATCTACTATCTCATGAGTAAATAGTTTTATAATATAAGCACATCAAATAGAAGTCCTCTACATTAATTTTATTTTATTTTATTTCAGGAACAAGAGAAGAAGAGCACCTCCTCAAAAGCAATGACTTAGTGGGTTGTCATGGAGAAATAACTCAATGCATTCTCCCGACCCACTTGAAGTGAACATGAGAAGAAGACCACTTCCTCAAAAGCAATACTTAGTGGGCTGTCATGGAGAAATCTTAGGAAATCCCTTCTCAAAGAGCCCCACAAAATGGGAAAAAAGCACTTTTAAGGGGGGGCTTCTGTTCTGCCTCGTCTCTCTCCTTCTTCTTCCCTTTTTATTCCCTTTTCTTTTCGGTTGTTCTTTCTCTCTCCTAGGTTTAGAATTTCTTCAGCATCCTCCTCAGAATTGTTGTTTAAGATTCAGAATTGTTGGTTAGAAAAATCTTGGTTGTTATTGTTGTTTTCATTTTCTATCTCTCGTAATCTTTTCTTCCTCCCCCGCTCAACATCTCTCGCGTTCTCTCTTTTCTCTTCTCTCCCGACACCTTTTTCGATCTCTTTTTCTTTCTTCTAGTCCAAAATCCCTCTTTTGCGATCTTCCCTTTTCGTTTGAACTTCATTTTCTCCTCCTCGACCACTCCTCTCTCTTTCGTATTCGCCCTCTCCTTTATGTAACTTTTCGTGCTTTTCATTTTCTTTTAGTTTTGTCATTTCAATATTCTCCCTCTCTCTCCCATTTCTTTGTTAATCTCTCTCCCATTCTCCGCTAATCTCAACCTTCATTCCTTCATTTCTGTCCGTCCTCTCATCTCCGTCCCGGTATTCCACTAAATTACTTTCCCATAATCACTCTTCTTTCTTCTCTCTCCTCACGCCCTCCTTTCTTCAATTTATAGTATTCTCCTTCTTCCATTTCCGTTTTTGTAAACTCTCTTCCCCGATTTTTTTATCTTTCTTTTTCACTCTACTGAATCACCTCTTTCATTCTTGCCTTCTCTCGTAATCCCGCACTCTCTCTCTCTAATTTTGTCTCACGATCGCTCTTTCTCCTTCTTTCTAGAATTTCTCTGATCTCCATCCCGCTTCTCTCTTTCTTTTGCATCTCTCTCTCTTCTGTATCTCTAAATTTTCGCTTCTCTCTTGTATTTTTCTCTTCTTAATCACATCTCTTCCCCTGAATCTTTTTATTTTCGATCTCAACCGCTTTCTTCGTCTTAACCTCTCATCTTCTCCCTCTTAATCGTGTTCTCTCTCTCTCTCTCTCTCTCCCTCTCTCTCTTGATTTCTTTCTTTCCTCTCTCTCAATCGCCTTATCTTTTGCTCTCTAAATTTATCTCTCAATCTCTCTATTTACCTCCTTCTCCCTCCTCGGTTTCTCTCCTTCTTCATTGCAATCACCGTCCCGCTTGCTACCATCTCCCCTCTCTATCAATTCTTTTTTCGTTTCTAGTTCTCACTTTCTCGCAACCTCTCTTTCTCTCTCTCTCTCGTGTCTGTTGACCCTCTCTCACCCTCTCATTTTGATTTCTCTCTTACTGCTCTCTCTCAATTGGCATTCTCTCTCTCTCATTTTCCCTCTAAATTTATGTCTCTCTCTCTCTATCCATGTTTTTCTATCTCTCAGTTTTCTTATTTTGTCGCTTTACCTTCCTTTGTTGAAGAATCTAATCACTCTTCTCTCCCCATATTCTAGTTGATTCTCAGGTACTTACTAAACACTCGACCTGATTTGACATGCAGTGTGAATTACCTGAGCTCGGATTGCTCATGCACCTGCTCAGGTAATTCACACTGTATGTCAAATCAGGTCGAGTGTTTAGTGAGTACCTGAGACTCCCTATCAAGCTTCTAAACCTTGATGGATTCACTTCATCTTTTCCTTTTTCTATTCCCTAGTTTGAAACGAGCTTCCATAGGAGTTTTCACTGAATTGCATTCCCTCATTTTGAATGAGTGAAGGATAGTTTCAATGTAAGACCTTTGATTAAGCCATATGTAGTCTTCTTCATGTTTGATTTCAATTCCTAAATAGGAACTGAGAATGCCCAAATCTGTCATTTCAAACACCCGTTTCATTCCTTCTTTGAATTCCACTATTTTGTGAGATTTTGACCTAGTGATGATCATATCATCCACATATACCCCAATTATAATTCTTTCTTGAATCTCTGCTGTGTAATATACACCATAATCACACTTGCTTCTCACAAAACCCTATTTGAGTAGAACTTCATTTAACTTTGAATTCCAAGCTCTAGGGGGCTTGTTTGTAACCCATAAAAAGCCTTCTGCAACTTCAGTATGTGATCCTCTTTACCTTTTACTTCAAAGCCTTCGGGTTGGGATTATGTGAAATATCTTCCTTGATTTCTCCATTCAAGAAAGCAGTTTTGACATCCAAGTGATGTAATTCCCACTTCTCTTGTGCAGCAATTGCAATCAAGATTCGGATGGATTCCATCCTTGCAACAGGGGAGAAGATCTCACCAAAATCGATTCCTTCTCTTTGTGCATATCCCTTCACTACCAATCTAGCTTAATGCATCAAAATTCTTCCCTTACTGTCTTTCCTCACTCAAAACACCCATTTAACACCAATCGGCTTGACATTTCCCTGTGGTTTGACCACAGTCCACATTTTATTTTTCAAAATTGCTGAGATCTCTTCCTCCATTCCCTCTCTCCATACTTCTTGTTTCACAGCCGAGGAGTAAGAAGAAGGCTCCTCGGTGAGGAAAAAACTAAATTCACTACACAATAGGTTAGTCTCATCATATATTTGATTGTATAGATCTATACCTCATTGAATCTTCATCTTCTAAATTCTCTGATTGACTGAGGTTTCTTTCACTTGACTCATTCATCGCTAGTTGTTCACCTTGTTCCCCTGATGAATCTCCTTCACCATCTTCTAAACCTATGATTTTAAGGATATTTGAAGAGCATAGAGACAGCTTTCCCAATTTACCTTCTTCATTGATCTTGAAGATTTTTTTCTCATCGAAAAATCACATCTCTGCTGATGTGAATCTTGAAAGTGGCAGGGTCAAGACATTTGTAAGCTTTTGAACCCACTTCATATCCTATGAACACCATGCACTTGCTTTCTGTCATCTAATTTGGAGAGTCTTCCAATAGTTTTAACAAAAACCAAAGATCCAAAAATTCTCAGGTGACTCATATTGGGCTTTCTCTTATTCCACCTCTCATAGGGAGTCTTCCCTTTCACTCCTTTTGTAGAGGATCTGTTAAGCACATATACACATGTGCTAACTGCCTCTCCCCATAATTCTAGAGGGAGTTCTTTCTCCTTTAATGGGACCACAAATATCCATATGAAGCAATTCAAGGACACTCAAAGCTCTATATGATGAAGATAAGAAAAAAGCTCTTGAGTGTTTACCTGATATGCAGTGAGCACAAACTTCATTCGGGTTTCGGAATTGAGGTAAGCCTCTCACAAGATTTCCTGTAATCATTTCTTGTGGAGTATAGAAACTCTGATGGCAAAATCTCTTATGCCATAACCATGCTTCACTTTCTTCTTCTTTGATCAAATTGCACCCCTCATTGATGTTGATCTTCATCTTGTACATATTTCCTGAAGTCTTCTTTGTCTTCGTGAGTAATCTCCCAACCCTGTCATGAATGGTAAGGAAGCCATTGCTTAAGGAGATTTTGCAACCTTGATCATCCAACTTTCCGAGGATCAAGATGTTGGTTGACGACACTAAATCATATGGTCGTTGAATGCACACGAATTAGTGTCAAAATAAAGTCCTAATATTACCAATTTATGATTAATCAAAGTAATTAATTAGTATAATGGTAATTAAGGGTCGAATCCACGGAGAATTAGGGAATTTTGAGAGATATCTTTGAAATTCGGTCAAATCGGACAATGAATTGAGGTTAGAAATTGGGCGTTTTGATATTTTAAGAAAGATAAGTCAAAATCGAATCCACGGAATCAAAAATCAGGTGATTTGGTGGAGAATTCGAAGAGAAATCTAAATTTGAAGAGAGGAGAAATTTTTGTTTCGAAAAACGATTAAAAACCGAAATTAAAACTAAAATTAAACTAATCTATGATCCTAAAACTAAAATTAACACTAAATGATGAAAGATAATGATGAATTTACGCAACCTAACCCAAAGTAGCCGTCGAAATCATCCAATTAATCGCCGGATGAAAGGCTATTCATTCCGAAATTTTCGAAGACGAAGATGGAGTTCAAGATGTAAATTCTCCCTTCTCTTTCAATCAAACTTTGCATTTAAATTCTCAATAGAAGCGGAAATGAGTTTCGATCACAGGGAAAGAAACGGTTCGCGAAATGATTGCGTAAACAAGGAGAATTTGGAGAAGATTCACGAACACGTCCTTTCGCCGCGAAGAACTGGTTTTATAAAAACGAAACTTCATGTGGGCCGTCAGATGGGGAGATGATCGTGATGAATGGCTCTGATGATGCACCGTTTCGTGAATCATCGCGATCAGATGTGGAACGTCCGATCTTCATCGTAAGGTTGAGATTAAATCGGGGATCATTTTCGTCGATTAATCTCAACCGTTATAACGGATCTGATCAATGGTGATGATCGACTCACTTAAGTGAGTTTTAAGCCACCTGCATGATTTGATGATCGCGTGGACCGCGTGTCCACGCGATCGACGCCTCTCGATCGTTGCGCTGACGATCCGATGAACGAAACGATGCCACGTCACCCTAAAAATCAAATAAAAGAAAACAATTTAGTCCCACATTGGATAAATCGAGGGAAACATTCAGTATAAATAGTAGAGTGGTTAAGTGATATTAATCTATTGTCCCCATAGACACGGGGGACCCCTATACTATATATATTATAAATATATAATACGCGATATAAGATGACGCGTGTCACCATCGCCTGCCACGCAGGCCATCGCGCCCGTCCACGTGGCACCGCCACGTGTACACGCGCAGGTAAGTTCCCCATTTTTTGCATTTTAAAAAATAAATTAAAGCTTTAAAAATCGAAATAAAATTCAAATAAATTCAGAAAAATTCCAGAAAAATTCCTAAAAATTGTAAAATTCATAACTTTCAAAATATAACTCCAAATTAATTCAAATTTGTTTTGTTGGATTCAGAATTGAATAATCTATCATTTTAAAAGGTCAAATTATTAAAATAGTAAGAGACTTAATTTCTATTAATTTTATACATTTATGTATTATATAAAATAAATTCATATAAATACATAAATGTAAATAAAAGTATTTTCTCTTATATTTTCACTCTTAAAACATGATTATAATCTTAATTATAATTTGGATTAAAGATTATAATGTTTTAATGATGCATAATAATCCCTAATTTAATGTATTTTAAGATCATAACATGATTTTTCACAAAATGATAGAAATATGCCTAAAAGATGATAACATGCATGGATTTGTGATGATTAATGCATTAATTTGCATTAGTATCTATGTAATTACATGCATAAATAGCATGTTATCATTGGTCTTTAAGTCAGGTAAATAAAGAACGTTTCAGATTAGTAGAATTTCACCATTCTTAAGAGTAACAGAGACGTTACCCTTCCCCTCGTATGGAATTGTAGATCCATCACCAAATCTTACCCTTCCTTTCATATTATCATCAATATTATGAAAGAATTCTTTCTTACCTATCATGTGACTGCTTCCTCCCGTATCAAGATACCACATACGATCGTTATGTGGATCATTCATACCTTGTAGAAGCATTTCTCCACACTCATTTGATACGACCATTATGAGGGCGGATTCCTCTTCAGTTTCCTCAGTGACATTAGCTTTCTCTTCTTTCCCTTTTTTCTTTATGTCTGAATAGCATTCATCCACAAAGTATCCCATCTTTTGGCAATTGTAACACTTTATTTTTGACTTATCAAACGGCTTTCTCTCTTCTTCCTCTTTGTCATTCTTGGAAGATCTGCCTCGTCCACGGCCTCTTCCTCTCCCTCTGCTTGTTCCTCTTCCTCTTGAAGAAGATCCTCGATCGGTCTTCTTGGACTGATTATAGGCTCAGGAAAGTAGGACTTGCTCTTCTTCCCTCGAATCTCTCTCTTGGAGTCTTTGTTCATGTACTCTCAAAGACCCGATCACCTCATCAACACTCAATCCTCTCATATTTCCGAATTGTTCAAGAGAAAAGGTTAGAGAGTCATACTTCACCGGCATTGATCGGAGGAGCTTCGCCACTACTTCTTTCTCCACTAATCGCTCTCCCAAATCTCTTAATTCAGAGATAATCTTGGTGAAGCGAGACGAGAAGTCACTTACCTTCTCATCTTTCTTCATCGCAAGGTTCTCAAATTCTCGCCGCAATGATTGGATCTTGGATTGAACAACATGATCAACCCCACATGGAGTATTCTGATTGTTTCCCAATTCTCCTTCACGGTTTTCTTGACATCCAACTGGAAAGATACAATCTCGGAGACGGAATTTACGATGGCCGAGAGAGTGACATGTCATTTTCGTGCGTCGCTAAAACACAAAGACGATGGTCAAAAAAAATTTATAAAAGCAAACTCACAAAGACAAGATATAATAATCAAGAATTGGGTAAGTATCGGGTCGATCCACAGAGAGCAGAGTTGACTTTAATAGCAAAGTTGACTTGGTCAAACTTAGGCCTAAAAGAAGTTTTAAATAAGAGAAAATAAGCTTTAAGATATGGAAATGATATAAATAAGGTAAATAAGAAGTTTTAAGATTTGAAGTCTCGGATTTGACAGATAAAAGTCAAAAGTCAAAGTCAAAGCGTTGACTTTGACCAGCAGTAGATGTTCTGCAAAATCAGAGAATCAAACAGAGTCAGAAGATTACTAAAAGTAAATATTTAGAAACTAGAGAGCAAATGGAATTTATTGATATATATTTCGTAATTTTTGGATAAGAAATGGATTTATTATGAATTATTGAAAATCAATCATCAGAAAATCCTCGAAATGAACACCTCAGAGGATATCTTCAAATTGAATGCCCAAATGAAATCCAAATCTTGCAATTTATATGTCAATGGAAAGCTAAGAACCAGAGGAATCCAACAAGACCAAAATTATCAAATTCTCATTTGTCAATCAAAAGTAATTGACCCCGAAAGTCAACATTTGACTTTTGATGAAAGATGAACAGTCTGTGGTCAAACGTTAAATTGGAGGGTCAAATGAACTCGGAATTTGATGCACAGAAATCTGATGAAAAGAGGAATCCAATGAAATGAAAATCAAGTGATTTGGAATTATAATCGGGGAGATGTCCTATTTTCAAAATCATCAAAATTTCAGACCGAAATTTGGGGAAAATGAAGAACACTATGAACTAATTTGCAAAATTAAACTTCTAAATCTAATAAAAACTCAAATTACCTCTTGATAATCAATCAAATCTCACTACTAACCCGATTTCCACGAGAATTAAGCTCCAATTTGCACGAATTGGAGTGAATTTGCTCGAATCCTTTCTCACGGACTTTCGGAATTCAAGGGGAAAATTCGATGAAATCAAGGAGGAATTCGCGATCAATCCCGCTCCAATCCCTTCGGAATTGAGTCTAAATGCGGGGGGATCACGATGAACTAAAGATCTTCCTCGAAATTTGCTTAATTCTTTCACGAATCGATCAAATGTTTTAAAAACAAAGAGAGGGAAATACATGCTTTTGAAGAGGGAATTAGGCCCGAAATCGTGGCCATTGGAAGTGGTCGTGGGCATTGTTTGAAGGCGTCGTGGGAGCGGTTCTTTGGGGCGAGGATGCCGCTTCAATTCCGCACAAGATTGACTTCAATTTTGCTTCAACGCGAGCCCCGATCGTGGCACGATCGGGCCACGATCAAGCCATGATTGAGCGTCGATCGTGGACTTGGATCTCGATCGGCCGCCGTCTTCTCAAGTTAGGATGATTCCGCGACGAAAGGAGGTCCAATCGTGGAACGATTGAGCTCCGATTGCACCGCGATCGGGTCACGATCGGGCTACGATCGTAGTTCTTCGTCGTGTTCCGTCTGCCATCCGATGAAGGTCTGATCGTAATGAAAATCCGACGCGCCAGATAGTTCCATGCGGCTTCAGGGGATGTCGTTAGATCGCGATCATGCGATCTTCATTTAATGATGATCGGACGATTCTCCAGTCGCCACGTGGCCATCGCGTATCCCTCCGATCGCGGTCACTTAAGCTAAGTAATACACACGTGCTTGATTAAACGATCGCGTGGACTCGGGTCCACGCGATCTCCGCCGCTCTGATCCGATCCGACGCCCGCCAAGCCGCCACGTCACCTGCAAAAGAGAAACCGTGTGGGAACATAGTCCCACACGGAGAAAATAGAGGGAAAGAATGCGCTTAAATAGGGGAACGGATTCCCCTATTAATGATCTTCTTTCTCCCTCTAAATCCAGCCACACGTGTCGCCCCACATGGGCGCCCACGTGGCCGCGTGGCCTCCCTGACACTTGGCGCGCCCCGTGCGCCTCCTGCGTGGGCCACACGCGTCCTGCCACGTGGCCTCAGTGCCGCGCGCCATGTCAGCCACCACCTGGGTACGCCTGCCACGTCATCAGTCAAGGGCTTGTGGACCAAAATACCCCCCATTTTTGCAATTTTAACAAGAAAATTAATAAAAAAATCACTTTAAAATTCAAATAAAAATAAGAAAAAGGGCTAAAACTTCAGAAATTCATATTTCTCAAAATACAACTCCTTTTAATCCAAATTTTCGCCATTGGATCACAAATTCTCTTCTTTTTAATATCATGTCAATTAAAATATATTTAGAATGAAGACATCAAGATGAATTAAAATTTACTTAAATCATTTTTCATTAAACACTTTAAATCATAAATTCATCTTGAAATTATCTTTCCAAATGTTTACTAAAGTCAAAAATCATTCCATAACAGAGATTGACTTCTATTCATTTAAACGAAATATTAATCATCTATTAAGCATGAAATTATCCCTAATTTATGCATAAATATCAACTTTAGTAAAATGACATGCCAATGGAGAAAATTCCTAAAAAGTATGATAACATGCATCATATTCACATAAAATAAGCATGAATATGAGTTAATTAAGATAAGAAATCATGTTATAAATGCATGTTATCAGAGAGCTTGCCAATCTTTCTTTCGGTTAGTCTCGGTTCCGGTGATGGATTCCCATAATCCGTGAGCGTCCAGGTAAACTTCCATCCTCATCGCCCATAGGCGATAGTTAGTGGATGTCAGGGCAAAGATTGAAGACATCACTGCTTCAATTCTTGGCACGAGTTCTTGAATAGCGATGTTTGCATCACTTCCGGACGAACATCCTTTCTTCGGCATTCTTCGGCATTTTTGGCGATAAGACGAGATTAGGATCGGAATGGAGAGGAGGTTCGAACACACTTCGATCGAAACAACAAAAACACACAATGTATTCAAGAAATCAAAACACTCAAGAGTTCGTAATATCGCTCATAACATCGACATTTCGTCGAACACCCATTTATAAGAAAAAAAGAAAGAAACCGTCATAACGGCTTCTGTCCACGTGGCGCGCGCATCACCGTCATAACTCCACTGCGTAAACGGCTACGATTAAATCTCTTTGGTTTGATAACGCCTCCACCGTGGATAAACGCATGAACAGCTGGATTAAACTCCTTCAGATTCTTCTCTTTCGCTCTCTCCTCCCTAGTAATTTCTTTTGCCATGGCGTTCTTCCGCTTCTCTGTCTGACATCTTCTCGGCAGATTTATGTGTTTCGGTGTTTCCTTTCGTCTTCTGCATGTCTCGCCTCTTTTCATCATGGTTCTTTTGTTTATCTTTGTTTCGTTGTCTCGGTATTTTCCTCTCCTCTCTTCCAGGTCTTCTTTCTCATTTCTTTCCATCGCTATAATCCCCGATTCCTCTCTCTCCATCGAGTGGCCTCTCTCGCTTCCCTCTTCCACTTCCTCGTCCATTTCCATCTTCCCAGCACTCTCTTTCTCTATCTCTCAATTTTGTCTTCTTCCGCCTAACCCTCTTTTCACGATCAAACCATTCCTCCCTCGGGTCAATATTCTCTCGGTGTTCTCTTTCTTGCTTTTGTCCCTTTTCTATTAATCTATTTTCATCAGTCTCTATCTCTATTTATTCTCCCTAAAACAGGCCCTCTCTCTAGCTCTTTGTTCCCTCCATTTCTCTCTTTGTCTTCCCCATCTTTCCTCTAATTTCCCTTTCCCTAATTTTATTTTATTACATCTTATCACACATCATCTTTCCTAAGTCTTATCCTAACTTTAGTATTCCTCTATTTTGCATACCTTCTAATTGTCTTTCTGATTGATATGACTTAATTCTGAGGCAATCTCCTTTCTTACCGCCTATATTGACATTCTCTCGCCCTAAAGTCCCTGTGGATCGACCTAGGATACCCCATTTGTTTCATAGTTTCCTAGTTTATAAATTGATGTAGGATATCTTGAGAAAACGATATGTATGTAGATGAGAACGTGAGTATGAATATGTGATGAAGAGAAGAGTGAATTATGTGATGATTATCTACTGTTATTAATTATGTAATAATCCTACAATCTTATGAAGGACCTATGAATGATATCAGTGAGGAATAGATGTATAATTCAGAGGGATATTGTATGGGTTAATTCAAAATTATAGGAGTAATAGTGAAGGTGAGGTTTATAATTGCGTGAAGAAGAGAAGAGGATGAGAAGAGATATAATATTGATATAAATGAGGGTTTTAAAAGATATATATATCAGTGAATATGATTAGAAGAATAATTGGGATAGATGAATGTACGGATAAAGGTTAAGAATGTGGACACGATAGAGAAGAAATAAGAATAAGATGTAAGTATTTAAGTGGCAAAAGGAAGATTAATGTTGAGAGGGTTTAGGATTGATAATACGGATGAATTAAGGTGTAGATTAGTTAATGTAGGAAGAGGATAATGTGTTTAGCAGAATGAGATGATAATGAGAAGGATTGAGAGTATGAGGAGAAAACAGAATGAACGAGATAAGATTTCGATTTATGGGGAGAAGAATGTGGATACTCATAGGAATATTAGGAGATGATAGAACGATGATTGGGGTTATCTATTAAAGAATAATCTCGGATAGTAGTGAGAATAGAGAGAGGAGATATGAAGAGAAGAAGATGTTGGACTTATGGATTTAATACTAGAACTATCATTCACGATAAAGAGATAAAGGATGATACCTTAACTCGACGTGAAGTGGATGCTCTTTGAGATCATCAAAATGATCCAATACTTCCTCTATTGCTTCTTAACTTGAAATGGATGAAAGTGACAGAACGAGAGGGAGAAAAGAAAGGGAGATAGAACCTGGGATGAGGTTTGGAAGGGAGTATGGATAACATGAACACAAGAACACAGTGATAAAAAATAACCAAAGGAAATGTTTCATTCATCAATAAACAACTTTTTTTTCTTTCTTACAATCCTTCCCTTTTAAAGGGTGAAGAAGATAGAGGAGTAAAGGACGAAAAGACGCCTACAAAGAGAAGAAGGCAGTTATGGCAGTTATAAGATTTTTTTTCGGTATTAGTCTTATGCATTCTATGAAGATCCATTTGGCAGTGACGTGGAGGCACGTGGAACTTCATTGATTCCGTGTTGATCTTCATCAGTTGGAGTAATTATGAAGGCAAACTTTTTGGATCGGCTGACCTTCATCTTTTATTTACAAGACTTAATATCATGTAGATTCTGAAGATGTTTTCATGGCATGTCTCTTGCTTTGCATTGCTCTTATGACAGTCCAATGCCTTCATCTTCGTGGAGGCTGTCTTGTATCTTCTCTGTCCCACGTTAGTAGGAATAGATTGCGTGGAATGATCAATCTTTAAATGTCTTTATCAGTCATAGAAGTATTGATCACGTGGAAGGTAGTCTTTAATGTTGAAGTTTCACTTATGCTGTTCATAGTTGGGTCATATATCTTCATTGCTCTCATGATGGTAAGACGAGTAAATGTCATTTTCTTCTTCAATTGTGGAGATGATGCTTTTGTAGTTAAATCTCTCATGGTGACCGGTACAAGAGATATGGACTGTACACTGATCTTAAGTTCTCTTGAACCGTGCTATCCATCATCTCTTCGTTTTCAGTTTAAGTCTTTATAAGCTTGACATTCTTCATTTATGAGGTTTCCTTATGTTCTTGAGATGATCTTGGAGCTCGTAGATGATTTGGAAGGATGATCTTCATGACTGTCTTCCTTAACATTGGTTTTCTTCTTGTTGATTCTCTTCATAAAGGCTTTGATCTCAGAAGATATTATGCTTTCATGATGAAATAGATCTCCTTTACACCACTAATTATAGGTGGTAGATCAAAGAAGAGAAATTAAACAAAGATGTTCCTACTGATTTTTTTTTGTTGAGATCAGTAATCATACAAGGTGCCTATGATATAGTGGATATGGTTTGGATAATTAGGAACATATATCAAGGTAAGAGGTGGTTGACTTGGTCTATTCAAAGAATTCTAAGTATCTAAGGATGAGGATTCATTTTCTTTTGACCAAGTCAATATTTGGATCAATATATAATTGGAGGAGGAGGGAAGATAATTCCCTTATGATCTACACTCTCTTTCAATGTTTTAGAGAGGTCTTCTTCCTTCATTTCATGAATGGTGAGTTTCTCAAACTTATGAATAAGGAGGAGTATGCCATTTTGTTGCTGTTGAGAATGATTTCTCTTCCTTAAGTCATATCTAGGTTCACTTGGAACCCTTGTGTTCATGTGATGTGATAATTCTCCATCATTAATATTAAGTTTCTCGGGCTTAAAAAACAGGAAAACTTTGAGCTCAACATATTTTGGCGCCTTTGCAGGGGATTTTAGGTGCGTAAAAATATCAATATTCTTTTTCCTTTTTTTCTGTTCTCTTCTCTGTTGTATTTCAGGTTAAAAAAAATTAGAAAAATCAGAAAGGTCAACAATATTGAAAGAAAAGGGCAGTCATCTCCAATCTATCGCAAAGGTCACGATTAAGAGGTAAGCCTAAACTCTGTGCATGCACGATAGAAGATCATTGAAGCCTAAACTCTTTGATCTAGGTCAGAATTCCTATTCCAAAGCCGAGTATCCCATTATAAATCCTCAAAATCAACCCACTCCTATGCCACAGCCTAACATAGCAAACCAACCTAAACTCTTTAAAGTTTATTTGAATCCTTAAATCGGAGTTGAATTATTTGATAAACCTTCTTGTAGTCACGATATCAAACCAGGAATTTTTCAAATCCTTCCAAATTTTTATGGAAATATAAATGAAGATCCTTATGATCATATGCAAGAGTTCTCCAAGATTTGTGCCACTATTAAAGATGCTGATGATGCTCTTAAGTTAGCCCTCTTTGCATTTTCTTTGAAAGGAGAAGCCAGCTATTGGTTCTCAAATTTAGAAGTCACTTCTTGGACTAAAATTTTCAATGATTTCATTACCAAGTTCTATCCTCATGGAAAGACTAATATGATGAGGAAATTGATTATGAGTTTTTCACATAATGGCAATGAACTATTACATGAATCGTGGAGTAGATATCAAAGTCTTTTAAGGAAATTTCCTCATCATGGTTTCTCCCGTTGGTAGTTAGTCCACTACTTTTATGAGGGAATGGATTACCAAAATAAACAAATCATAAATGCTTCTTGTGGAGGTTCTATAGCAAGCAAAAAGTGAAGATCAAGCATATAGAATTCTTGAGTAATTAAGTCAAAATTCTTTTAATTACACTACTTCTTCCACATATGATAGAGCAAATGTCTCCTTTAAGAAAGAGGGAATATATGAATTATTGAGACATGCTGATAAAAAATAAAGGGATGAGATTGGTGAAATCAGTAAGAAATTAGAGAAACTCTTATCATCCCAAACACCTAATCCCTCTCCAAAAAATTATGTATGTTCCTTTTGTTGTAGTCAAGATCATAATGAGGCTCAATGTGTAGCTTTTATGAATATGCAGAAAGATGTTAATGTCTTTTCCCAATCCTATCCTCATGATCCGAGCTGGAATCCACCAATTCCCTCTTGGAAAAATCATTCCAACCAAGTGGCTACATTCCAACCAAGTAGGTCCAACTTAAACTCTCACAACCTTTCAATTTCACATTATAAAATTTCCCAAACCTTCATGCATCTCAACATTCTCCGCATATACAAAACCCTCACATGATGACAAATTCTCATAGTCCTCCTAATTTTCAAAGTCCACAAATTTCTCAGCAGTCCTCATTCCAAAATCCTCCAATTCTACAACATGTCCCCGTAGGATCTCATCCTCATATGGATCCCACAATCCAAACCTTGAAAGAAACAACTAGCCAATCAATAACAAACTCTAGCACAAATGATGTCCCAAATACAAGCTCAAAACCAAATCATTCAAAACCAAGGAGAATTGTTTCAAAACCAGCTCTCTCAATTGTGTAAGGGTTTATCGCAAGGGCAAAATGTGGAATCAAATCCTAGGGGTCAACTACCAAGCCAACCCATAGCCAATCCTAAGCATAACTGATGGAGAATTATCTCATCACATGAACACAAGGGTTCCAAGTGAACCAAGGTATGAACTAAGGAAGAGAAATCATTCTCAACAGCAACAAAATACTATACTCCTCCTTATTCACAAAATTCGAGAAATTATCCATTCATTAAATGAATGAAGAAAGCCTCTCTAAAACATTGAAAGAGAGTGTAGATCCTAAGGGAATTATCTTCCCTCCTCCTCCAATTATATATTGATCCAAAGATTGACTTGGTCAAAGAAATTAAATCCTTATCCTTAGATACTTAGAATTCCTTGAATGGACCAAGTCAACCACCTTCTACCTTGATATAGGCTCCTCAACATCCAAACCATATCCACTATATCATAGGTACCTTGTATAAATCAATGATCTCAAAAATCACTAGGAAACATCTTGTTTAAATTCCCTTACTTCTTTGACCAACCACCCTTAGTTAGAAGCATAGGGGAGATCTATATGTGATAACTCATGGAACTGAATATCCTTGGTGATAACCTCAAGTCAAGTCCTTGCATGAGTAAATCTGAAGCCAAGACTGATCAAGACTATTATGAAGACAATTCAACATGAAGAGCATTTATATGTTGATCGTTATTCTGAAAGAAAGCTACCATTATGGAAGACAATCACGAGGATCATCCTCCTAACTACTTAGAATGTCCATGATCATCTAAAGGTCAAGGAGTTACACATCTTCACCCTCGGACATCAGGAGAACAATAAAGACATATGAAGCCAAATTATGAAGATCCTAAAGGAAACTCAAGCAACGAGGACTTCCGCCCACTTGATCCATACCTCTACAGCTAAAGAAGATGACTAAAGTCAACCACAAGGATTTGAAAGAAGACTGACACATGAAGCTAATCCCATAACAGAAAAACAATGGGCTATCACTAAGGATAACAGTTGCGAGAATTGATCTTACCTTCTCTCCTTGAGAAACCTCTCCACGACTTAAGAAGAAGGTGAGACTTAACTGTCTTGTCATCATGCGAGCAGTGGAGATATATGAAACCATTCTGAAGAACATGCATGAAGCTTCAACCATGATGACTACATCAAAGAACTTCACGGTTTCTGAAGTTCATGAAGAACCTTTGTATGTGATAATTATGCTGAAGAGAGCTAATATCAAAGAAGACTACCTCCCATCTAAACAAAGCCTTCACAGCTGATGAAAAGAAGAAACTCAGTCTGATATCTACCAAAGGACAGCCTCTTAATTGTCACCATATTCCACGATTTTATCTGCATCAAGAAAGATCTTCACGGCTTTGAAAGAATATGGAGACGTGAACTGATTATTACTAATCGACCATGTAACTGCCGTTTTCACGTGTGCAACTGCCAAATAGCTTCAGTAGATCCAAATGATTACATGCATTCTCTCTCTACTGATAGGGAACAATGAAAAGACATGAAGATCTCCACGAAGAGCAGTTATAACGGCCCCAATTATCACCAGTCAACACGGGATTGAAGAAACTCCACATATCTCCACTTCATTTCTGAATAGACTCTCGAAGAAGACTAAAGACCCATCCCGAAATAGTGTTATAACTATCTTAAGTGCTTACTCCCTCTTCGAAGCATCGTTTCGTTCTGAACTTCTCTATGTTCTTCACCCCTTTAAGAGAACAATTGTAAGAAGGAAACACATGTTTTTTTAATGAAATGAGTTTGTTTTCCTTGGTTGGAAAAGTATTGTGTTCTTGTGTTCATCGTTATCCTTCTCCCTTCCAAACCTCATCCCGAGTTCTATCCTCCTCTCTATTCTCCCTCCACTACTGTCCTCTTTCATTCACCTCAAGTTAAGAAGCAAATGACGGAAATCTTGGACCAATTGGTGATCTCAAAGGCATCTACTTCACATCGATTTAAAGGTATCATCCTCTCCTACTCTACCGAGAATGATAGTTCCTCCAATAGATCTGTAAGTCCAACATTGGTTCCTTCTTCTTATCTGTTCTCAATCTTATAAATACTATCCGAAACTATCCTACATCAGATAACCCCAATCATCATCCTATCATCTCCTAATATTCCTATCAGTATCTATATTTTCTCCCCATAACCGAAATATTGTCATTTTCATCCAATCTCTTCTCATCGCATTCACATTCATCATCTTATCTCATATTCATCTATCCGATTTACCCTCCTTATATACTCATTAATCTAGACTAATAACCTTTTACATTATTAATTCTACATGATCTTTACATTATAGAATCATCATCATAATAATCATTCTTAACCATTAAATAACACACATCATCCTATCCATCTCCCTCTCACTCGACTCAATCTTATTATCCTCCACTATACTAATCTCTTATCTTCAAAACCACCATACAATATTTCCTCACTAATATAAATAAACATTCCCTCGTGGTATCATTCATAGGTCCTCTTCATATTGTAGGATGTAAATACATATTCACCTATTTTATCAAGCTTATCTTAGTTCACCCATCCTTCTATCATCACTATTCATTCTTACTCACCTCTTCTTATTTATTCCACCTTCTTATACTTATCATCATCATCTAAAATATCCTACATCAATAACCCACCAAGTTTTACTCCCCTTCCTAATGCTTCCATGGTTCATACCCAAGCAAGCTCAAGTCAAGGTCCTCAAATAGCGGAATTTAAGGAAATCACTAGATTGAACAAGCCCAAAAGAGTGCTTCCTAGGTTGGGAAATAAGGAGGAGAAAGGGGACAGTAATGAGCAAAAAGAAAAGGAAAAGGGTAAACAGAAAATTACATTGAAGGAAGATTCTTTTAGTGATAAGGATGATTCAATGAATGAAAAAGAAGAGTCGCAATAGAATGAAACATCAAATAAACTCATAGACTCTAAGTACGATCCAGCCCAAACCCTTTCCTACAACCCTCATCCCTAAGCTTACACCTAAAAAATCAATGTGCAACCCCAAGAAAAAAGCTAGAACCATAACTCTATCAGTTGAGGTGAGTGCTTTCATTTCAAACACACTTCCAAGAAAGCAAAAAGGCGTCTAGTAGATGATCATCGGTTTCATTAGTCTTGACTTTGGGTCGATTAAGTGCTTGAGGATAAGGCACGGGAGGCTTGTATGTATTGGGGGTTAGGTTTCGGCCTTAGTCTGCTCTTCCTCGTCCTCTGAATCGCTATCGTGCTCGATAATAATTCGTACTTCTTCTTCTTCAATCGGACCTTGGTGGATAGGATGATCCTTATATGGATCCAGTAGGTCTTTCCCACTTTGAAAGTTTCGATATCGCTAGTGCCATTTCCAAAGCCTCCTCGTCAACATGTACATGGTTGATGTTGTGCATTTGGCTTGATGAGACCCCTTGATTCCTCGGGTTAGCTGTGGCCTACGAGGGTAATTGGTAAGTAAATGTTTACTTGCTTACCCTTTTTATCAGTCGTTGCCTAGACGTTATCTTGACAAAGTCCTATATTTCATCCAGGCATGAGTTTCATCCGCGTCATTTGCTCCATTAATTGCGAGATTGCGCCGAGGATCGGGTCGGATGCCAGCGTGGTCTAGCATGGGGCTTGCGTGTAGGCTTGCAGTTGAGTCGGCGGGACTAAACGTGTAGTTTTCGTGTGTCGTTAAATCACAAAGACGATAGTCAAATAAAATTTATAAAACCGAACTCACAAAAAAAAGATATAATAATCAAGTATTGGGTAAGTATCGGGTCGATCCACAAAGAGCACGGTCGACTTTAATCGCAGAGTTGACTTGGTCAAACTTAGGTTTAAAATGAGTTTTAATTAAGAGAAAATAAGATTTAAGGAATAGAAATGATATAAATAACCTAGAATTGAAATCTCGGATTTCACAGAGAAAAGTCAAAAGTCAAAGTCAAAGCATTGACTTTGACCACCAGTATGTGTTCTGCAAAATCAGAGAATCAAATGGACTCAGAAGATTACGAAAATTAAATATCTGGAAACTAGAGAGAAAATGGAATTTATTGATATATATTTCGTAATTTTTGGATAAGAAATGGATTTATTATGAATTATTGAAAATCAACTATCAGAAAATCCCCGAAATTAACACCTTAGAGGAAATCTTCAAATTGAATGACTAAATGAAATCCAAATCTTGCAATTTATATTTCAATGGAAAGCTAAGAACCAGAGGAATCCAACAAGACCAAAAATATCAAATTCTGATTTTTAAATCAAAAGTAATTGACCCCGAAAGTCAATGTTTGACTTCTGATGAAAGATGAACAGTCCTTGGTCAAACGTCAAATTGGAGGGTCAAATGAACTCAGAATTTGATGAATTTTCCATCCACGGAAAGCTGATGAAAAGAGGAATTTAATGAAATCAAAATCAAGTGATTTGCAATTATAATCAAAGAGATATCCTATTTTCAAAATCAGCGTCTTTTCGGAATAAAATTTGGGGAAAATGAAGAACACTATGAAATAATTTGCAAAATTAAACTTCTAAATCTAATAAAAACTCAAATTACCTCCTGATAATCAATCGAATCTCACTAGTAACCCGATTGCTACAAGAATGGGGCTTCAATTCTCGTGGATGGAAGCGAATTTTCTCGGATTCTTCCTCGCGGAAGTTTGGTATTCAAGGGGAAAATTCGATGAAATCAAAGAGAAATTTGCAATCAATCCCGCTTGAATTGCTTCGCAATCGAGTCTAAATGCAGGGGGATCACGATGAACTAGAGATCTTCCTAGAAATTCGCTTAATTTCCTTCACGAATCGATCAAAAGTTGAAGAACAAAGGGAGAGTACATGGCTTTTTAAAGGGGAAATTTGGCCCGAATTCGTGGGTCAGCCAATGCCATGTCACCCTGCTGGTAAAACCCCTTTTTGCAATATTTTTAATTAGAAATTCAATTTATAAAATCAAATAAAAATCGGAAAAAAATGCATATAAACTTCAGAAATTCATATTTCTCAAAATACAACTCCTTTTAAGCTCAAATTTTCTCCATTGGATCACAAATTTCTTCCTTTTTAATATTATGTCATTTAAAATATATTTAGAAAGAATAAATCAAGATGACTTACAATTTACTTAAATCATTTCTCATTAAACATTCTAAATCATAAATTCATCCTAAAATCATCCTTCCCAAACATTTACTAAAGTCAAAACTCATTCAATAACAAAGATTCACTTCTATTAATTTAAACAAAAGATTAATCATTTATTAAGCATGAAATTATCTCTAATTTATGCATAAATATCAACTTTAGTGAAATGACATGCCAATGGAGAAAATTCCTAAAAATTATGATAACATGCATCATATTCACATAAAATAAGCATGAATATGAGTTAATTAAGATAAGAATTCAAGTTATAAGTGCATGTTATCAGGGACGAACGACGATTGTCGTTGATTTGCGTAGGGTTGATGTGGTTGTTGCTGACCATTGTATGATGGAGGATAGGTTTGATCGTTGTTCCTCCTAAATCCTGCATTCTGTGTAGGATTATTGAAAACAAGGGTATTATAATAGTTAGGGTATGTACCCGAATAATTAGATCGCCCCTGTTGAGTCGGTCCTCCCGATGGACCTTGTTTAAACATGCCCTGCCCTCAGATTGCCATTACTGAGCAATATAATTCGATGTGATCGAATCTTGAGCAATTCGCACACGACGACTCCTCTTGAAGTGAGACGGGGGCGAGTCCTTCAGAACCGTTGTGGATATTGAGTCGGTCCAGTAGCAAATTCTGGACTTCCGCCATTTTGTCAATTCTCTCGAAGAGCATCCCCGTCTCTGCTGATTTCGCGTCGACATCTTTCGGCATCGCACCTCTTCCAAATGGTTTTGCCACATTATGGTGGCTATTTTACTGCGACCATCTCGATGAGTTCCATTGTGTCATCTTCATATTTGCTCTAAAGTTGCCAACACTTGCTGCATCTAAAAGATATCTATCTTGTGGGCCTAACCCATCATAAAATATTTCAGTTAATTTCGTGGTTAGACACTCCATGGTGTGGACACTCCCTAGTGAGGTGTCTAAGTCGCTCCCAGGCCTAGTGGAAAGTTTCACTCGTGCATTGGGTAAACTCGCGAATGGCTTTTTCGAACGGAGGTAGTTTTCCCTATAGAATAGTATTTTCTCAAAAATTCTTCCTCCATCTCTATTCAAAAAGTGAATTCTTTCCCTAATTTTAAGAACCAATCCTTGGCTCTGGTCTCTAAGGGTCGTAGGAAATAGTTTCATTTTCATCGTGTCGGCGGGGACATTCTGAAGATGATTTATCTCACATACTTGGGAAAGCTCGTCTACGTGTCTATATGGATCTTTCGGAAGGTTTACCATGGAAGATAGGAAGCATACTCATAACATGGGAATCAATTCTAAAATTTGGCCCTCTATTTAGGGGTGCGTGAATTCTCGTGACATGTCTCTGGAGGACGGGCCTTGCGTAGTCACTAAGGCATGTCCTTGCATTTCCCTCGTCATTATGAATTATTTCACACTAATTCTATCGAATCAATGATGGTGTCGGTCTCGATACTATCGGGGGATTGCCAGGATTGCTCAAAAAGATCTACGTTTAAAGGATTATTCCGTAATCTCCAGGTCCTTTGTCGTCGCATGGAACGGTGGATCGAATATGTAGATGGATAAAACTTATAAATACAACATAAAATTATCAAAAAGTGAAGTGGATCGTACCTGAATGTCGGTATCCATGAGAGTTAAGCGTTCTTAACGCGAATTTGAAAAACTATCACCCGTGATCCTTTGAAAAGGGGCAAAATCACTTCATCTTATCGAATAAAGGATTTCGAAGATGAATTTCTGCTTTGGATCACTAGGTATACGATTGATCTACGGTTTCAAGAAATTAAAAGAAAATCCATGTTGACCAAGACAAAATTGACTAAATTGAGCAAAACTTCAGCTTAATTCCCCAGCAGCGGCGCCATTTGACGGAGCAAATTCAATGTGGTCATTAATTGCACACCGATCCGTGTCAAAATAAAGTCCAAACTTACCAATTTAATGAAAATAACTTGAAATTGAGGGGTATAATGGTAAATATGGGGTTGAATCCACAAGGAATTAGGGAAATTTCATATGATCTCTTCGAATTGGATCAAATCGAATGATGAATCGGTGATAGAAATTGGGAAAATGGTATTTTATGAAAGAGAACCTCAAGACGATTCGACGAGAATCAAAAATCATCCAATTTGACTTTGATTTTGCGGATAAATTGAAGATCGAAAGAGGGCTCGTTTTTCAAAAACCGAAAGAACAAATTAACAAAAATAACGATGAAATTAAGCTAAATTACTAATCTAAACGGAAATTAAATGGTAAGAGATGATAGATTATGATAAAACACGATCCCTAACCCACAATTGCGATTGAATTGATCCAATTAATTTCCGGAATCAAGGCTTCTTATTAAAAATCCAAAAATCATGATCGTGGAGTTCAAGTGTCGATTTCTTCCTCGTCGATCGTCGAAATCTTGATCTTTAGCACTCCGTGGACGCGGAAATGGGTATAGAAGTGATTGGGATCAAGAGATCCAAGAAATTTGGTGTCTAAACAGTTCAATTTGATTGAATTTCTCTCGAATGCTTTACAAACATGAAGAACATCTCAATTTATAGGAAATTTTGGGTGTAACCGTCTGACAAAACGTATCAACGGCTCTAATGAAACACATGATCGTGAATCGTTACCATTAAGTCGTGGCCGTTGGATCGTGATCGTACACTCAAGATGAAGCCACGTCGCCGCGCATTATAAAACGCATCAAAACGCCTGTCGTTGGATTGCGATCAGACGCATCAGATGCGTTTTCTACCAATTTTATCAGAGCCATTACAACTCCTCAGAGCAACGGCTCTGATTAAATCGTGCATATAACGATTCGCTGACTAATCATGTTGCGCCACGTACCCCCCTCTCTTTAAGTGAAAATCAAGGGCTGAGATCTAACGCACGATCGGACGCTTCTCACGCTGCCATGTCACCTCCTCATCGTGATTGTTGATCGCGATCTGATCAAATGGCTCTCATCGCGCCACATCACCTACACGCTTTGGAAAATTTGAAAAATCGATTTTAATTAGAAAATTTGATCTTTCAATTCTGGAAAATCCTTAGAAATTTATTAAAAATTCCAAAAAATTCTGAAAAATTCTGAAAAAAATTTTGAAAAATTAGAAATTTCATAACTTTCAAAATATAACTCCAAATTAACTTTCAAGAGATTTAATTTTTATTTCAAAAATACATTCATTTCTTTAAGATTTTAACTTTAGAAAATTAAATGAATGTTTATAAAAATGATTTCTCTCATTATTTAACTTTAAAAACCACTTATAATCTCAATTAAAGATGGGTTATAAAATTATTTATCTTTAATTCATCAAAATTAACCCTAAATTAAAGTATTTTGAGATTATAATGACTTTTTCATAGAATGATAGATAAATACTCATAAATTTGATAACATGCATAGGAATGAAATCTTTTATTCCTTAATATGCATTAATCATCATGTATTATCATGTCTAATTAGCAGGTTATCACTAAACCCACTAGCTATGAGGTATGAGGAATATGATATTCACGTTAAGCCAAGAATCTCCTTTTTTGACTTCTTCCCATGATCTTGGTTTTCATTCACTCAATAATCTCTGTTTTAACTTCTTCCCATGATCTTGACATTAAGTCACATAAGAATCTCTTTTTTAACTATTTCCCATACCTTAGTATTTACCCCCCTATAAGCTTCTTTGATGGGTCTAAATCTTCCATGAGGAAGATTCCTTTTTATGTGGACTATATGTCAAATCATATTTTTTTATCTCTCTTTTATATTCATTAAAATGAAATTTATGCATTTTTATTCTTATGCAATGTTTTTTATGATGTCCAGAGCATATATAATTGAGTGAATTATGATGAGATCATAACATATTAATCACTAGTTATGAAACATAGTTTTTTTACATTCCTATTCAAGGAATATTATAGAAGGATATTGAATTATCTAAAGAGAGTAACATTATCTTTTTATACTCATATGTTGGGTACGACTGAGCTGGTGGCCATCAGTATAGAGACATCAAAGCTAGATATCAAGTGCTTTTTGGAGAAGAACTCATTGAATTCATCTGTATGAACCCCAAATGGTATTATGCCTACATGTCGAATAAGTTTATTCATTTCAAATTTCTTTTTGTGATCCTTTGACCTAAGACACAAAAGACATCTTGTGGATAAATGATCATGTTTTGATTATGACTTATAGATTACTAGCCATGAGATTTCCAAAACGTCATATATTAGATGTAACATAAAGTCCTCGAAGCTAGGATTATCCACCCTTGGTATAAATTATAATTTATATCAAACTGCACAAAGAGAAATACTAATTGGATGTGACAAGAATGTTCATTTCTAATCCACACTTTAAAGCATATGAGTCCCAATTGCCATGGGCTGTAAAGTGTTTTATTCAAGCTAATATTCTCCGAACCGTGGTGGCACATAGGCACCACTTGGGTGTCACATGGCAGCCTTAGTCATTGTACCATGTCTCCAAGTAAGCATGTGCTGCCATGTCAATTGCTTGAAATCGGCCTCATTTTCAGCTATTTTTGCATAAATACATTTTAAATAAATTGAGAATGGTTCTTAAAAATCCCTAAAAACTTAAAAAATTCAAGAAACTCCTTTTTATGAATATTTTATAAACTAAATAAAAATTGGATAACCTAATATTCTTTACCATTTAATTCCTAAATAATAGGAGGATAAAATTATTATGCCTGAAGTTCTCCAATGTTACTTAGACAAGTCACACAAGATCAGTTTCAAAGGTGATTTAAAATGAATCTCTCCCTTCTATGAATTGTTCATAGTTATATTCATATCAAAATTTAAGACTCAAAATCTCATGAAATGAAGTCAAAATAGAAAGAATTTTGATATTGAATATAATTTCATAAAATTGTCCTTAAATTATGCATACAAAGTTTCATGATAGATGGCTTAGAATTCTTGTGTTTCTAGAAGATGATATTCACAAAAAAGACATAACACCACACATTAGGAAAATAGACACAATAACCCCTTTTGCTTGCAAAAATACCTGACAATGACTTCCCTAAGTGCTTCAAGAGCAAGTTCTAAATGAGAGACAAGTAGTGGTCTTTCAACTTAAAAACATAGTGGAAACAACTCAACTCATGTGAGAATTATCAACAAAAATTAAGAAAAAAATGCTTTCTACCATTTAGTGATGGAGTCTTCATTGGCCAAGCTTCACCTATAGGAAAAGATTGGGTATGTTGCTTGCCATAAATGCATCCTTCACATGTGCACTTTATTTTCATTCAAAAATTATAAAGCATTTTACTAGAAGTGACCATATCTTTGGTGCCAAACAGAAAACTCATTCACATTTCAAGTCAACATAGCAAACCCAAGAAGCTATAAAATTCTTACTTGAAACTTCCTTCTTCCAACCTTTGGGGTTGTAATAAAAGACAGTTTTGCTTTCTTATTTCCAATCATGCATTCATCATCCTCAAAATGGGAGTTAAAGCCTCATAGACTAGTTTTTCCAAAATCAACAACTTATGATTTGATTTTAAAAACATAAACATCATTGAAAACTTTCGTGTTTCTAGGATTATAATGAGCCTCAATTGTCCCAATGCCTTTAATTTGAGTTTTCCTTCTATCACCCATTCAAATTGGAACCCTACTTGATATTTTCAATCTTTTGAATAGCTCCTTCTCATGTGCCATATGATTGCTACATTGCAATCCAAAAAGCCATACATCACCTCCAACCATTATTGATTTGGTGCATGATAAAAGTAGATTATCTTGGTTGATGGCTGTACTATTGTCTTGCTCATTTGCTTTTTTTGCCAATAGTACGCTTCAATGTGCCCATATCAACCATGATGATGATATCTCATTGTCTTGTAATTTTGTGTTTTAATTACCATCATAATTTTTTACTTTCCAGTATTGACTCAAGTGATGATGAATACCTCTTCCACAATCATCCCATCCTCCACAGCCACGTCCACCATTTCAGCTTAGATTTACCTCATATTGGCTACTTCCTTGCACCTATTAATTATGATGACATCCACGGCCTTCTCCAAAAAGGTTTCCTCATCCATGAAAGTTGTTGACCAATCTAGATTTCTATGAATTCAAAGCTTTAAAGTTTTATGATTCTGATGGAGTTTGGCAGTAAAATTTTATGTGCTCATGCATATGTTCATACTCTGATCATGTAAAGAGGATGAAAAAGATTAGAAATGTTTTACCATTTCATAATATGCCTTTGGCATTGGCTAACGAGAGAAAATAAAGCTGTGACAAATTTTCCTTTGTGATCAAGTCATCATATCTAAATGAGTTTCTTTCTTTTTTTTCTTATTCCTCGTGTCGGGTGTGGGAAGCTAAGTCCAGCCCAGAATGTAGGGCTCATGAACAAGTGATTGAACTAAGAGTATTGCTTGGGTAAGATCTTGATCGTGAATAGATGTGGATTTCATTTCTCTTTACTTCAAATCTTATCATTTTCATCAAAAAAGTTTAAAATACCATTTTCATCTTTAATTCAAGGTATTCTGATCTTGTTTAAGAGATTTGAGTGTTTTAGATCGTCGCTCGCATTTTACTTGTTAAGAGATTTGAGTGTTTTGCTCATTGCACATTACTCATCTTTTCCTCAATCAAATCCTATTTGACTCGGAAGTTGGGTGCTAACCTCTTAAAGGATAAGGTTAACCATACCTCATTGGATATCCATGTAAGGTTTGCTTCTTCACCCTATATTTGGAAGTGTGGAAGATCCATTAACTCTAAAAAATGCATGTCTTATAGTTGCCTAAACTTTCTCTCTCCTAATTTGGTTTTGGCTCTCTCTTTGCATAGGCAACCAAAAGCACATGGTGAGGATCATGACCCTTGGCTTAACATGTTTTGATGTTCAAGATTGTTGTGAAGAGGAGATCAAGGGGTGAATCAACACATTCAAGTGGATCAAGCATCACTTGGCTTGGAACAAGCAAGAAAACACGGTTTGTGTGAAGATCCATAAATGATTTTCCCTTGTAATCCCTTGCATGGATAGTGTAGAGACACTTTCCCTTTCTTAGTTTTGGTTGTGCTCTATTTGAGCATATATTGATTTTCCATCATTCTCTTATATTTGCTTATTTATCATTCTCTTATATATGAAGATCCCGATATGGTGGTGAAACTAACTAAAGAGGGGGGGGGGGTGAATTAGTTAGTTGTAAGTCTATGTATTTTCTTATATTCTTTTTGGATGATTCATGATTTATCGCTCTCCACTTTCGCCTCACAGTGCTCAAGTAACTTATACTAGTTGGGGGACCTAATGTGCCTTAATCCAATCCCGAGTATTGTTGTCTCGGAGCCTCCAATCTCACCAACACCTAATCCTCTCACCCCACAGATGGGTGAAGGACAATGTTTATATCGATTAAGGATTCGTCCCCTATGGCGACTCCAACTCTCACCGTAACCTTGTTCTGCGGTACTACCCTCCTGGTCTTGCCTCCTTCAATGCTGAAAGCTCCCTTCTCCCCAAGACCTCTTCTTGAGATCACACGTCCCTGCAACCCACGTCACGACTCCTCCAATTGTGCCGCTGACCTCAGGCAAAGTGAGATTGAACACTTCTGTACCTCTTGGTCTTCTTGCTTTTGAGACTCCTCTCCTTCTTGTCTCAACTAATGAGACTCGTCTGATTCTTTCAAGTGTATGTGAGTATAATTCGGACTAACCAAGTATAACTAGAAGATTCTAACTAAACAAATTATGGTGAGATAAAACAATCAAAAGAACAACAAGGAAAAGGCTTATTCTACAGAATGGTTGTCACCTAACTCCCGTAGGTAATCCTTGAAGTAGTAGGTTAGCTAGGATAGGATTGACTTTGACTGCTAGGGTTGACTTTGAGTTATAGGGTTGACTTTGACCTTATTAGGGTTGACTTTGACTTCTAGGGTTGACTTTGACTTCTAATGTAATTGTTAACTTCTAACCTTCTCATAGACAAGTTGACTTCTCTCAAATATTGACTTCCTGATTGACTTTGAACTCTCTGATTGACTTTGATGATTAAAGAACCCTTTTAGGAACAGTATTCCCTAAGGTAGTTAGAACTATGAATGATGGTTTCTAATGGACTCTCTGCTACAACAAAAGGAACTTAATGCCTAAACACAAACTAGTTGTGCAAGATATGCTAGCCAATCAACTAAGAGAGTATGAAGGTATTAAGAACTCTATCACCAGATTTAACAAAATGATGATGTTCTTCTAAGATTTTCACAACCGAGAATGAATCAATTAACTTACTTGACAGACAGAGGAAGAGTATTATTGAATGGGATTTGACAAGTACTGAAATCAGACTAGATGACAGTAACTCACACAATAGCAATTAATGCAATTAAGTTAATAGACTGAGTAAATAAAATTAATACTATCTTGAATTTGGCAAATTATAAAATCAGATTAAATCACAAAAAATAACATAGTGAGATTTAATGCAACTAGATTGATAGACAAACTAAATAAAACAAATACTAACTTGAATCTGACAAGGTATTAAAATCAGATTAGATCATCAAAGATTTCACAAAGTGAGAGTAAGAGAGAAGTAAAACAATAAATGCTTGGGAAAGAAGAATATACCTAAAAACATATATATGGAAGAAAAAAAGGAAACTAGTGTGTTCCAAAGATTTCAGAATACAGAAGAATAGAGCGAGATTTAGATGGATAAGGTAGAATGAAAATAAATGTGATGTTAGAACAGTTTGTTTCAATTATATATCGATGAAGATAAAAATTTGAAACAAGGTGAAAAAAAAATGATTTTCCCTAGAAAAACTGTAGTGTTAGTAGAATCTGAAAAATCAACCACTAAACAGAATAGAAATCTATGTGAAAAAGATATTTATACCAAAACTTGCTACAAAGATAGAGGAAAAACTTTACGATTGAGAAATATGTCGACTGAGGATGTGAGGATGACGGAAGCGATTTGAAGGGCGTTGCAAACTTGATTGTGTGCTGTGACAGGAGCGTTTGAAGAACTGATCGCTGATTTGAAGCTATCTCCACTGTACGTCAAGATCTTGAGGGACTTGATTCACTTCAAGGTGTCGACTGCTGAGCAAGGAGAACCAAAACTCGAGATTGCAGATAAGAGAATTAGGGCAAATTTCTAAGCTCGTGGTAACCTCCCTTATATCCTAATCCCCGTGAGACTTAAATGAAAAAGTCTTAAATAACTTTTCTCTCTTTGTATAGTTAGTTCTATTGTGTAGCATATGCATTAAGATATAAATATTCATGAGTATCCTAAGTGTTAACTGGTGTAACAATGATTCTAGATGACTGAGAACCAAGGATTTCTATAATTATGATATATGATGCAAACTACTAGTGCCTGCATCATTAATATGCGGTACTGATATAAGACCTGCAACATGAATTTGAGTCTTACTTAAGCCTTCAAAATAAAAGACAATGCATGATTGCTCTGAACACTTTAATAGGGTTGCAAAATCAACAGTTTGGAGTTAGATAAGATACTAGATTAAATGATTGCATAAAAGTAAACACTTTAATTGATCATGTTCGAGACATCAATTCAAAGTAAGTACCTACATCAAAAAACCTAACTCTAACAATATACCATAATCCTCATCTCATCCTTCTATTAGAAAAATAAGAGTTTGATGAATTAAATACTGATGCATTGATAAGTATGAAGTTATGTCTTAATTTAATTTAGATTAATAATATATTGATCCAAAATGTGTAAGGAAGGTATATGTTTACAGTTGCATGTACAAAGGAGTCATGGGGTCATGTCGTTGTAAAGCAGGTGATAAGTCTGAAATATTAAATTCAATATGTAGTTGTATTTGTGTTCAGACTTAAACAATAAACTGTGTATCACAGAATTTCCCTTAAAATTTGCAAATATGAAAAAATTGTGGCTTAGTAAGGGGTCGAATCCAAGGAAGGCTATACAACTACTCTCTTTTACCCTAATTCAAATCAGAATTTTTTTAATTCAGTTTTATTCAAGAGGAAAAAGCTTCATCTTGAATGTCTTGCAATTTCAATATGCAAAGTGATAATGGTGAGGAAGTTATTAACATTCCACTTTCAGACTTATTTTATTTATATTCATTTAAAATTATTACCTCAACTAGTTTATTTTGTATTTATTAAAACCTTGTTAAGCAAGTTTAGATCTCTGATTAAGTTTCTTAAAGATTTGTTCAACTTATCTTTCAAGTAGCTTCTTCAAAATTCACTATTATGTCAACCTATTTCTTTGTCTCAATCCAATTCTGAAATATGTTTCTATCTTGGTATATATGTTGAGTACAAGATGTTACTGATCTTTGAATGCACAAAAATCTCTTCAGTCGGCTTACTGAAATGATAATTTGTTTTTCCTTTACTACAGAAAACTATTTAGGTAAGAAAATGATTTAAGAACATATAGCAATTATTTTATTTCTTTGTTTTTATCTCACTAGTAAAAATTATATTCATGTGATCATAGAATACATGAGACTAAATGCATGATTGAACTTGAATTATGTTCACTGACTGAACTAATAAAAGATCAGATAAATTTCGAGTAGAAATCAGCACTTACAGTGACTGGAAATGATTCACTTTGGAAGAGAAGAAATAAAGAAAAAAAAGAAAGAATAACAGCAATACATCGAATCCAAAATGCAACAGACATAATCTTCTCCTAGCTATTAAATTCGGGAAAATAACAAAAAGAAAAAGAACAGAAAAAAGAAAGAAAGAAAGAACGACCTAAAACAACTAGCTTTAGAAACACATCATGAAGTATCTAAATCGAAAATTTCAAATCGGAAGAAAGTAGAAGAACGGAAAGAAAGAGAAACATAACCTAAACAAAATTTCGGACTAAACCTAAGTCAGCAAACCTATTTTGCAGATTTTGATCGGCGAAATCAGTGCGTCTTGAATGCTCATGATCAAATCTGCTTTCGGATTGGAACTCCCTTCCTGCTGTGTCCTCCCGGCCGAGCTCCCTCGGGCGAGAAATCAAGAACACCGGATTTTGCCGATCCTCCTCTCCTCTTAAAGCTTTTCAAAATAGTGAAATTAGTTTTCCCCATTTTTTTGAGTTTTGTTGAGTCGCTTGGTGCGCATCGCTTTGCACACACGTCAATACCCCATGCTGCGATTGGTCGACGTCATGTCCTCTTCCATTTGATTGGTGGAGGGCGACTTGTGTGTCTTCACCGCGTACTCCTCCAGGTGAGCTCACTTTTAGCTGGGTACACATCACGATGTACTCAGCCATCTTTTCCGTTGTGTGATTGGCTCACATGATTCACCTATATTTCCTGTCCATAATACCTCAAAAAAACACATAAGTACAAATCGGCCCATTAAGGGCATTATTGATATAAACCAAAAATTAAAGAAGCTTATGAAGGTGATTATTTCTAAAAAAAGAAATATTATTTCATTTAAAGTAAATGCTAAAAAAATGTAGATTATCCTGTCCAAAAATTGCTAATGAGGTATTTATTTCTGAGAGTAATTATTATTCAAAATGTCTCATAACAGCTCTAATTATTTTGTAATTAACTACTCCTGGTTAAAGTGCAATGAAAGGGTTAATGTCAGGCAAAACATCATGATAACATGCAAAATAATTGTTGATTTAAAACATTCAATGACCAAAATGCAAATAAAATGGATGGTTTATAATATTCTTTTGCTTGTTATCAGCAGGCATTTGAACAATCACACCACCATCTCTTATTTGTACTTAATAACTATTCTTTCTAACTCAACTGCGATCAGTACCTACATAGGTATAGATGTTGGCCTATATCCAAACTATTCAGAATACTATCCCATTTTTGGCTTATATCCCATTTTTCATTTCAAAATAATTGCTAATAGCTATTTGACCTATAAGAATATTAGGGCATCATTGAAGAACCATCACTCTCTTTTTCTCACACAATAGTAGGGGCATCAACTAAATGCCTTCCGGCACTCAAAGCTCTCATCACTCTCTAAGATCTTAAAACTAACTATATATCTTCAAACTCTCTCAATCATGCCTAACATCAAGGTCCCTCTCATCCAGCATCAAATCTCAAAGGATCTTTAGTGACTTATTCTTGTGTCCTATGTTTGACATCCATTGAAGTGTTCTTCTTTTGATTTTTGGTGTTCTTGTTTTCATCGTAAGGTCTTTTTCTCTTTGGCATAATGTTTTTGTAATGTGTTGTGTCTTTTTGTTTGACAGGTTGAATTCTTGAATAATTTAGGTCTGATCATGAGTTTATATACATTTTGGTACTCACTTTAACATGGCAGGGATTTAAACATGATCAATTTGTTCATGTTTTTTGGCCTATTTTGAGCTCACCCAAGATTTGATTAAAGTTCACTTGCTAAACTTTTTGGACAATATTTAACGTAAGTTTTAGGAGCATTTATTGGTCATTTTCAAGGCATTAGATTGATAATTTCTAGTTCAGCATTCACTGCTTTTACAAGGAATATTAGATTGATTAATGTTAAATTACAAGTAGTTTAAATCACTCTTTATGGTTTCTTGAATCAGATTTATTTTGAAGTGTGTTCAAACCAAAATTTTAGACTGATCCAATTCTACATAGCAGATATATATATATATATAAATTTAGAGATTGATATAGTTATTTATATACACCACCTTTATGCCTAATTCTGCATATTTAGTTTATTATTATAGAGTTAGATATTGACATAAATTGATAACCATATACCTCCGTATACAGAGATTTAAGAAGGCCTATTAAAGACAGTGATACGATAAATACTAATAGGTAGGGCCAATGAAGAGCATTAAGAAAGCCTACTAAAGGCAAATAGACAAGCCCATTAGAAAGGCCCATCAGGGTAAATTAGAAAGGCCCATTCAATTCCAACTATGAAGGCCCATTAAGGGTAAATAGAGAGGCCAATTAAAAGATATTAGGAAGGCCTATTAAACGACAACTAGCAGGCCCATCGAAAGGCAAATATAATCTCAATAGAGGCCGAATAGCAGGCCCATTAAATGTCAACTTAATAGCTCATTTTATGACCCAACATCAGCTCTACTAAAGGGTTAGTAGAAGGTCATTTAAAGGCTAGGTAGAAGGGCCATCAAAGGCCAAGTAGTTGGCTCATTGAAGACCAACTAGCAAGTCTAGTCAAAGGACAAGATCAAGGTTCCATTCAAGGATCATCGCAAAGTCAAAGTAAACACTTAGGATCATCACCAAAGTCAAAGTCAACACATTTGAAGGGTCACTACTAAAGTCAAAATTCAAAAACTTTGAGGATCATTTATAACATGCCATTGATATGTTCGTTTTTATCACTATTAGTACATTTTAATGCATAATTCTTGCTAATATGATGCACACTATCATGTTTCTAAAATTCTTTTACATTCAACATATCATTCTACACATATGCTCATTTTGAATCTATTAAACATTAATTTGGTGCATAAATTAGCTTTCATCTTTTCCAAGGTCAAATAAGTGTGAATAAACCTAAAATGAGTGTAGACAATGAGGACAAAAATGAAAACAACATGCAGAACTGGGTTTGAAATTAAAAGTTGAACCAAGTTTGTTAGAATTCATGGTATTTTTTTATTTTTTTATTTTTTTATGCTTTTCAATAAGAAAGAGAACATAGTTTGGAGAAAATTGGCAAAAAAATTTATGCCAAAATGATCGATAAATTTGAAGATATGAATGTTTAGAGTTTAGGGACTTTTTTGGAATTTCTTTTTCCATTTTCTCCCAAATGTATTTTGATTTTAAAGGGAAAATTAGCAAAAATGTGAGGGTAGCTAACATGGTTATGTTGTCATGTGCGAACATGTTTTCAACCACATGGAGGCCATGATACCTCAACCACACACATGACCCCTTCATGTCATGTTGATGCATTGGGAGGCTTGCCACGTGGGTTGACAACATGTCAAGATTTATGTGGTATGTTTATGTGGTGCCACACAGGTACTGAATATAAAGAATACTTTTCTTTAGTTTTTGCATGCATGACTCTTCTAATAGATATATAATATAGCTGATATTTTTTTAATTTTTCTCCATGAGGGACTAAATACACTTTCTGTTTTATAGGAGCTATGTGATTGGCGGCCCCAATTAGAGCTATTGGATAGGGTGTACACAATCAATAAAAGTGTCATTACATGAAAAGCTATGATTAGGGCTTGACATGTGGTGTGATTCCTTGAAGTAGTGATGGAGGATCAATGAATAGATGATGGATATTGAATTTTATTTTATCTCTCATTTCACTAGATTTTGCCACGTTGCAAAATCCTAGGGCTCCCACCTTTGATGAAAGCACATTGAAGGGGTTAATGCGACTTTTGTCCACTAGGAAGCAATCCAATGGCCAATATACTTTTGATCTTCCTGACGGATTGAATCGATGTGGTCGTCTGATAACATGCATTTATAACTTGAATTCTTATCTTAATTAACTCATATTCATGCTTATTTTGTGTGAATATGATGCATGTTATCATTCATTTTAGGAATTTTCTCCATTGGCATGTCATTTCACTAAGGTTGATATTTATGCATAAATTAGGGATAATTTCGTGTTTAATAGATGATTAATCTTTTGTTTAAAATTAATAGAAGTTAATCTCTGTTATTGAATGAGTTTTGACTTAAGTAAATGTTTGGAAGGATGATTTTATGATGAATTTATGATTTAAAATGTTTCATGAGAAATGATTTAAGTAAATTATAAGTCATCTTGATTTCTTCTTTCTAAATATATTTTAAATGATATGATATTAAAAAGAAAAGAATTTGTGATCCAATGGAGAAAATTTGGATTAAAAAAGAGTTGTATATTTTAATTTAGGAATTTCAGAAGTTTTATGCCCTTCTTCCGAATTTAATTTGATTTTATATTTGATTTTTATAGGTATTTTTATATTAAAAATCGGAAAAAAAAAAGGGGTTATTACCTGCAGGCTGACGTGGCGAGCGGGCTCAGGCGGCGGCTGACGTGGCGAGCGAGCCCAGGCGAGCTGCTGATGTGGCGCGCGGGACCGCCTCGGGGTGCGACGCGGCACTGAGGCCACGTGGCAGAGCCCTAGTGGCCCGCACGGGACGCAGGAGGCGCATAGTAGCGCGGCTACGTGGCAGGAGGCCACGCGACCACGCAGGTACACGTGGGCGCCCGTGTGGGGCGCCACGTGTCGCAGAGTAGAGAGGAGACATTAGGACAGTTAATAGGGGAATCTTCTCCCCTATTTAACCGCGTCCTGCCTCTTTATTTCTTCCGTGTGGGACTATGTTCCCACAAGGTCTTACCTGTGCAGGACGCGTGGCGGCACGGCGGGCGTCGGATCGAGGCGGAAACCCTCGATCGCGTGGACCGAAGTCCACGCGATCAGCAATCAAACACGTGCTGAATTCGAGGAGTAAGTGAAGATGATGAACGGCTCACCTTTAGACACGTGGCATCACAAGAAGCTCCCGATCTTCATCGAACGGTGAACGCTCCATCGGGCGATAGATCTCCATCAGACGGCCGCTGCAAGTTGATCAAAAGCGATAAAGATCGGACGGCTTACCTGATCGACATCGGACAGCTCACGTGATTCTCATCGAACGGCAGAGAGAACTCGTGAAAGAACTCCACGATCGCGGCGCGATCGAACCGCGATCGCGGTGCGATCGAGCTGCGATCGTGCCCCCTTCAGCGTGGAATCGAGCGGCGAGTGTCCTACATGTTCGGACCGGAGTCGTCGAAGCATCCATGCCACGATCAGCGCCCGATCGTGGCGCGATCGTGGCTGATCGAGGCGAAAAATGTGGCTCGATTGTGGGGTTTTGGAAGCTAAATTGAAGCGGAATTGTAGCGAAATTGAAGCCACGCTGCCGCACGAACGAATCGCTCCCACGACTCCGCAAAAACCGCCATCACAACCGCTCCAATTGCCCACGATCCTCGGGCCAATTTCCTCTTTAACACCAGTGTATTCTCCCTTCTTTTCTTTTAACTTTTGATCGATTCGTGAAGGAATTAAGCGAATTTCGAGAAAGATCTTTAGTTCATCGTGATCCCCCTGCGTATAAACTCAATTCCGAAGGGATTGGAGCGGGATTGATAACGAATTCCTCCTTGATTTAATCGAATTTTCCCCTTGAATTCCAAAAATCCGTGATAAAGATCCGAGCAAATCCACTCCAATTCGCGCAAATTGGAGCTTAATTCTCGTGAAAATCTGGTTAGTAGTGAGATTCGATCGATTATCAAGAGGTAATTTGAGTTTTTATTAGATTTAGAAGTTTAATTTTGCAAATTAGTTCATAGTGTTCTTCATTTTCCCCAAATTTTGGTCTGAAATTTCTCTGATTTTGAAAATAGGATATCTCTCTTATTATAATTCCAAATCACTTGATTTTGGTTTCATTGGATTCCTCTTTTCATCAGCTTTCCGTGGATAGAAAATTCATCAAATTCCGAGTTCATTTGACCCTTCAATTTGACATTTGACCAAGGATTGTTCATCTTTCATCAGAAGTCAAACGTGGACTTTAGGGGTCAATTACTTTTTATTGACAAATCAGAATTTGATAATTTCAGTCTTGTTGGATTCCTCTGGTTCTTAGCTTTCCATTGACATATAAATTGCAAGATATGGATTTCATTTGGTCATTCAATTTGAAGATTTTCTCTGAGGTGTTAATGTCGGGGATTTTCTGATAGTTGATTTTCAATAATTCATAATAAATCCATTTCTTATCAAAAAAATTACGAATTATATATCAATAAATTCCATTTTATCTCTAGTTTCCAAATATCTAATTTTCGTAATCTTCTGAAGCTTTTTGGTTCTCTGATTTTGCGAACACCTTATGGCTGGTCAAAGTCAACGCTTTGACTTTTGACTTTTCTCTGTCAAATCCGAGATTTCAATTCTTAAAACTTCTTATTTACCTTATTTATAGGATTTCCATATCTTACATCTTATTTTATCTTATTTAAAACTCCTTTTAAACCTAAGTTTGACCAAGTCAACTCTACGATTAAAGTCAACCCTGCTCTCTGGTTATCGACCCGATACTTACCCAATACTTGATTATTATATCTTGTCTTTGTGAGTTCGGTTTTATAAATTTTGTTTGACCATCGTATTTGTGTTTTAACGACGCACGAAAATGACACGTCATCGTCCATTGCACACTTATTCGTGTTAACATAAAGTCCAAACTTACCAATTTAAAGAAAATAACTCGAATTGAGGGGTATGATGATAAATATGGGTCGAATCCATAGGAAATTAGGGAAATTTCTGATGATCTCTTCAAATTTGATCAAATCAGATGATGAACCAATGATAGAAATTGGGGAAAATGATATTTTATGAAAGAGGACTTGAAGATGAATCCACGGAATCAAAAATCAATGAATTTGACTCTGATTTCGAGGAGGAATTAACGATTGAATAGAGGGGTATTTTCTTAAAATTGGAAGAACGAAATTAATGAAAATACGATTGAAATTACTTAAATTAACAATTCTAAAATGAAATTAAAAATTAAGAGACGATAGATTAGGATAAAACACGATCCCTAACCCACAATTCCAATCAAATTGATCCAATTAACTGCCAAAATCATGGCTATTCATCAAAAATCCAAAAATCACGATCGTGGAGTTCAAGAGTCTATTTCTTCTACGTTGATCGTCGAAATCTTGATCTTAAGCACTCCGTGGACGCGGAAATGAATCAAGAAAAGATTAAGATCAAGAGATTCAAGAGATTTGGTGTCTAAACAGTTCAATTTGATTGAATTTCTCTCGAATACTTTACAAATACGAAGAACATCACAATTTATAGAAGATTTGGGCATAACCGTCTGATGAAACGCATCAACGGCTCTAACGAAATGCATGATCGTGAATCGTTACCGTTAAGTCGTGGCCGTTGGATCACGATCGGATGCATCAGATGAAGCCACATCATTGTGTGTTATAAAACGCATCAAATCGCTCGACATTGGATCGCGATCGAACAATCTTGATGTGTTTTGAATCGGTTTTAATCTCGACCGTTATAACTCCTTGCGATCAACGCTTGAGATTATATCGCATCCGGTGAACCCGATTTCGACACGTATCCCCTCTTCACTCAAGAGAAGATCAACAAGCTGAGATTTCATGCGCGATCGAACGTCCCACGATGCGCCACGTGCATCACGCTCCTGATCATCGATCGTGATCGATTGGACACTCCAAATTACGCCACATCACCTGCGCACTTTAAGAAATCTAAAAATATCAATTTTAAATTGAAAAAATTTATTTTTAATTCTGAAAAATCCTTAGAAATTCATTTAAAATTCAGAAAAATTCAAAAAAATTCTAGAAAAATCCCAAAAAATTAGAAAATTCATAACTTTCAAAAGATAACTCCAAATTAACCCATTTTTTTCATTTGATCAGAAATTTAATTATCTATCATTATAAAAAGTCAAATTTAATAAACAACAAGAGATTTAATTTCAATTTAAAAATACATTCATTTCTTTAAAATTTTAACTTTAGAAAATTAAATGAATGTTTATAAAAATAATTTTTCTTATTATTTAATAATAAAAACTACTTATAATCTCAAGGAAAGATGGGTTATAAAATAAGTTATCTTAAATTCATAATAATTAACCCTCAATTAAAGTATTTTGAGATTATAATGACTTTTATGTCTATCATAGAATGATAGATAAATACTCATAAATATGATAACATGCATAGGAATGAAATCTTTTATGTCTTAATATGCATTAATAATCATGTATTATCATGTCTAATTAGCATGTTATCACTTACCTCTCTCACTCTCTCTCTCCTATCTTCCCTTATTAAAGGGGGCAACATGATCAAATCTTGGCCATTGTGTCTCTTTAAAAGAACAATCAAATGACTACAAATGGTCACAGTCCCCCTTTCACTCTCTCTTTTTTTATTTCTTTATCTATATCACCAATTTTTTGTCCTTATTTCGTGATTCTTCAACCTTTGGCTTGACCGGTTGATCCTTCACGCTGTTCAGTGTTGTATTGAGCAAAAAAACTCTCTTGATTGCATTGAATGAACCCCAGGTACGTTTTTTGTGGGATAATTGTCTCATGAGCTTTGGAGTTTTCTTTGAGCATTTCATCAACTAAAGCCTTGATATAGTAGGAATAGGATCACTCATTGGACATCTCTAAGGTTAGGGATGAGAAACCTACTTGGAAGACGTAAATTTAGGTTTTATTTTTGTGTTTTAAGGTAGATAACTAGATCTTAATTGACCTTTCTATCTCCTCGTACATTATTTTCTCTCTCTAGCTTCTCCCTACAGTATATCCTTTGATCTATGCCCAATTTGTGCAATCTTCGCCTCATTGGAATGCCCATTTCATCCCCCTTCCAAAAATTTATCCACCTCTATGAATTTATGCATCTTAATTTTTGAATTATCAAATATTTGTCCAAGTCTTATTCATTCATTGTGCTTTAAACCTAATTCATTGTGTATTTGACCTCAACTTGGTGTTATGCTAATTTATTTTGATAGTTTAGTGATTTGAGTTTTTATTTCTTTGATACATAATTTATTCTAATCAGTCATTACCAAAGCCAGCGTCCACACATTTAAGGGTTATCACAAAATTCGAAAGTCAACCCAAAGTCACATAAACATAAATCAAAGAATTTCATCTAAACCTGAATTTTATCTACACTCATTTATGTTTAATTATATGTCTATAGTTATTTTTTTACTATTTCTTGAGTCATCATATCACTTGGGTTTCTTTGGATTAAGAACACACAAATAATTAAAACCACCTCATACATGCACTTATCAAACTTTAGGTGAGTTGTACTTATCGATGAGGGTACGGATGGAATTGTGGTAAGCTGGTACTGGACGGCAGACAACTCTAGGGAGCTGACTAAGAAGTCAATTTAGGCTGCATGGAGCATGTGCATGGGTGACAAGGCCGAGGACTTTAGAGAGTGAGGAGCTAGTCCAAAGGGAGTAGGATGGAGCAAAGGATACTAAAGCAGTGTGGTCATTAATCGAGAGTGCAAGTGAGTCAAATTGTAAGTTTGTGTGTGGACCCCGATTGGACTACCACAACCAATCATTAATTGTCACAAGGGGACTAGCAAGGTGAGGAGTGACTTCAGGGGTACTACCTCCTCATGGGGAGTGGCATGGGGACTTTTGATACTTTTGTCCACTATAAAAAATTGTTGAATCAGTGAAGTGAGGAACTTGAGTGAACAACCATAAAATCAAAAAAGGGTCTAAGTAGTATAAATAGAAGAAAAAATACTAGTGCACCCCTCTCTTAGTTATGTTTTCACTATATTGAGGACATTCATCTTCTAGATTTTCCATAACCTCTTCTTTTATAATCTTCTTTTACGAAGCAACTAGTCTCAATAAATAGGCTCCCTTGCAAAAGTTTTGATTGATTGAAAAGCCAAGAATGCATACACCATTCAAAGAGAGATAGTATAAATAGACAAAAATTAGGTGTGACTCTTTGATCGATGCTTGATCTTCGATCAATGGTCTAGATGAAATGTGCAAAAGTCAAATCAAAGCCTTTAAGTCATGGCCATTAGATTTGCGATGAAGGGCACCGATTTTTCCCGCATGAAGACTTATCGTCATGTGAAAACTACCGTTCGATTTGCATCAAATGCTTGAGATGCCGCCACACATCCATGGGAGTCCATTAGGGAGTACTTAATCTCAGGCATTATAACTCTCTCAATGGATGGCTGTGATAAGTCAACATTTATAAAGCAAATCAACATCCAATGAGGTATCGCCATGTACCCCTTGCCCTTAAGTGATTTTCAATGGCTTGGAGTAAATTAGGTATCACTCTAATCCAACGCCTCTAAGCACGCCATGTTGCCTGCATACAATAGTCCTGCATTGGAAAAAAATGGCATGATCGCATGCATATGAATAGCATGACATTTAAGTGAAATAAATCAGCACATTAAGGGCACTAAGCACTCATTATATTCCTCATGACACACACCACACGTGTTCCACATGCGTAGTGTGGCACTCACACATGTTGCCACATGGGTACACATAATCGTGGGCACCACATCAGCTGCCATATCGACGCGCACTTTTACATATTATTTTTAATGACTTTAATTAGGATAAATTGAAAATAATTCAAAATAAATTCAGAAACTTTTTTAAAAATTCCTAAACATTAAAAAATATCTAACTTTCAAAATACAACTCTTTTATAATTGAATTTTTATAAAAAAATTAATAATATATCATTCTTTGGATTTTAATTTAAGGAATAACACGAAAATAAATTTTTAAATAAAAATACACTGATCTTCTTTCAAAAATAAAACTAGAAAATTAGATGTGTACAAAAAAAATATTCTCTTACTATTTGCATTTAAAACTCAAGTGAAATCTCAAATATAAATGGGGATAATCTATTTTACAAATTTAACTTTCATTTTTTTGCATGATTAAACCTTAAAGTAATGCATTTTGAGATTTATGATTGAAATTGCATAGAATGATGAATATGCACTCAAAGTATGATAACATGCATAAGAATAGAATTTTGTATGATAACATTAATAATCATATAATTATGGTTATAACCTGCATGTTATCAAGCTTATTTTAGTGTTGCCTAAACATGGAAAACAATGAGACACTATGGAGATATTGAAATAAAATAGAAAATCCCTTGGAACAAAGCATAAACGTCTAAACAAGTTTTCTAAACCAATTCCTCCTATACTTATTATTACTATTTTTACATGCCATACATCATGATTTTTATGATGTTATCATGTGCATGATTGCCATGATCACGGTAGGAATGTTAAATCTTATAACCTAGCATCAATCATTATGAACTAAAACTTATAATTTAGGGCCAATGTCATCCCTTGGATTTAAGATATCCCTTCAAAACCTTGTACATAATTTAGGTCCCAAAAATCATTTTCTAAAAAACCTTCAGAATCTTTTCAAAAATCTAACTCAAGTCAACAAGTCTCTTGTGATATTCACTTGACCTTTAGATATTTACTTCTACCCATAAAAATTGATAAAATTATGAAAATATTTTGATACCCTAGATAATAAATGATGCTCTAGAATCAATCATTTAAAATTTATGTCGTGGAAAACCAATTGAAGTGAACATTAGACAAGCAAATTTGTATCCAATCAATTCTTCAGAATGCATTTGTAAAGTACATGATGCATCAGCTCTAGTAATGTTAGTATGAGTAAAAATTGATGAGAGTGTGGATGAGTAAAAACCAACTACAAATTTTTGGATAGTTGTTATAGGGGACGACATTTCCTATGGATGGTTGATATTACTAGTTATGAGCTTCCTCTAAGTGAAGGCCATAACATTGAGTAGTACTATTGCCATATACATTTCATAGTTTCATATTGAAAAGTAGGCCAATGACATCGATTTCATATGTGACAGCTTGAGTTTTTATGGCCATGCATTCAGCAAAGTGTATCCTCCATTTCCATGTAAGGCAAGAAAAACTCTATGCTTTGGCACATGATGACAATGCTTTGGCGAGAACAGCAATGCATAAAAGCTATAAGCCCTTCATTTCATAAAAACTCCATAACGCCTTCATAAGATTAAATCAAAAACCATTTTTTTCATTGTAAGATTATATGACCTGAGGAAACCAAAAATAGATGTAATAAGATAAATCAAATACCTCCAGTTAATACCAAAAAATATTTCTTGTAAAGTTTCGCGGGTAAAATCTTCCATATAATACATTATATATATATATATATATATATATATATAGAGAGAGAGAGAGAGAGAGAGAGAGAGAGATAGAACTTGTCAATTTTGCTTTACAAAGACTGAAAGAGTAAATGGATCATTGCTTCACTTACTTGAAAATAGCAAACAGTTTGTTTTAAATTTCATTCAAGTTTGATAATTATCTATAAAATTATGTATGAACCATTACTCTAAACGGTGAAAAATGCATTTTTGAAATGGGTTGAAAAGCTGACTTTTAGAGGTTCCGAATGCATCAGAAATGATTGAAAGCGTGGAATAGAAGAGACCTTGATCCATGAAACCTTTTTGTTAGAATCAACAACGGTTGTTATAGAATTCATTAAGCGAGAAAAAAAACTCCCTTAGATGATTGCAGACGTGATTATCCGATCACTGATTATACACGACAATCATAAGTGCTTTCTCCAATAAAGTGATGCGTGAAAGTGCACCGTCAATGATTATGTCACTGCTATATGCGTGAAAATTTTGTGCCACGCGTGAAAATGCATTTCCAGCATGCCTCGAAATTTTTGGCAATGCTACTTGGAGGATACCAAATAGACTCTCGCCGTTTCACTGAAAAAGGATGAACTGTCCATTTTTCGTATTTCCACGCGTCAAACCCATGATAAGGGGGAGAAGAAGACGAAAAACAAACAAAGAACCAACAGAATTATCTGACGGTGCTCCGACAACTCTCGATTGGAGTCGCACTCCAGCTGAGACTAACCATCAATGGCTAATGTATTTTGGTACCATCTGGCTTGCGAGAATAGAAAAAAGGCCATTTCTCTCAAGACAAAGGGATCGATGGGAAATGCGATTGGCCGTCAAGGGGGTCAGGGGCCGAGAGAACTTCATAAATTCTTTAGTTGTATATACGAATGTTCAATCAATGAGAGGGTTACGAAGTCAGTAAGACTCGAGTTATTGATGATTACACTCGTCTTATTTTTATTTCCTGAAATTCGAATCAGTCGTGCGTTTGCTCGTGGAGAATATGAGTTTTTTACCATTGAATCTGGGGTAAAAACGACGGCATGAAGCCTCAAGAAATCAGTTACTAGATCTCGGTTTGTTCTGATCATTTGCGGTTCTGGATCCTAAGCTGATATCTTGATAATTTTTTAGATCAACAGTAACCCAATCTATGCAGATGATGAGAGCTTTGAACATTACGCCTTATTCTACGTAATTCACAGCTTCAAGATTAAACTAAGTCACTACTTCCAAGATTTTTAATTAAACAAAGTGGTGATTAATCTCTCTGTTCATCAATGTGGTCAACGCAATCGTTATTGTACCTCAATTTCTTGACATTGGAGCTCTTTATCACTTAATGTCTCGAAATTTCATGGTTATTTGTTTCCCTTGATCATCTGGGCAAACTATCTCACAATTAATAGGCTCTACCTGTAAAAGAAACAGCGCAGCCCATTTCTTGATCTTCTTCCGTGCTTTTAGGATTCTTCATCCGTCACCAAGAACATAAGATTGGCCGATCGATTGAATAACTCAAATTATTTGTCTGATGAACTTCATTTCCTTCGAGTAGATTTATTCTCTTTATCGGGAACATCTCGCCACTCCATGACAAGGGAGTTAACCATTCCCGCGGCATTATCCTCTCGTCCTTATCAAACCTTTAGCCTCCCATCGAACAAACCTAGATCTGGAATCATTCTTTCTCTGCACAGTGACCCGAATAGATCGCCTGACTTGGCTGCCGCGAGGCTGACGTGGCCCATAATTCAAAAGATAGTGGCTTCCCTTCTTTGATCCTCGATTCAACCATACATAAAGGTAAGGAATCCGAGCCAGGCTGTAAGGATATCCTCAGTACCTTTAAATACCACCTTCATCTCTACGTTACTCACCTCAATAAGCTCTTCTTTCCTCGAGTAATGGGAGGGTCTGCGGTAACGAGTGTGACCTTGCTGGTGATGCTTTACATGGGCATGTCCTCTGCCGCCAGAATTCTCACGTCGTATGGCGGCGGAGGCGGCGGCGGTCATGGAGGTGGCGGAGGGAATGGGTCGGGGTCGGGCGACGGATCAGGATACGGAGAAGGAGCAGGAGAAGCGTTTGGAGGTGGGTACGGTAAGGGAGGTGGAGGTGGCGGCGGAGGAGGACAAGGTAGTGGCGGCGGATATGGCCAAGGATCCGGTTCAGGGTATGGCGCTGGAGGTGGAAACGGAGGTGGATATGGTGGCGGCAGCGGTGGTGGCGCTGGCGGAGGAAGCGGTGTTGGTTCGGGATATGGCTCGGGAAGTGGGTCCGGTTATGGCTGGGGAGGCGGCGGTTATGGTCCTGGCCGCGGCGGAGGCGGAGGCGGCGGCGGGGGTGGAGGAGGTGGCGGCGGATCTGGATCTGGGTCTGGTTATGGATCTGGGTTTGGTTCCGGAGGTGGATTTGGCCACCCCTGAGCAAGGAAGGTTCAAAACCGACGAGGGCCGACATCAGCGATGAATGTGGAACTGCGTCTGTGTCTGTGTTGCTGCGAGGGCGGGAATAAGGTAAGTGATATATATACCGAGAGAGATATATATATATGCATGTATGTATTATATCATGGGGCAAGAGAGATGCATGTCTATGGTCGTAGCCGCCATGAATATCGTTAATTAAGCTACAGTTGCTAAGTAAACCCGAATCTCCTGCGGCACGCCTCGTTCCATAACTACTGTCACAATACCTCCCCTGGAAACGCTGACATTCCTGCCACCTACTATATCGTCCATGGGCATAATTCCTTCAATCGAAATCTCTAGAACGCAGTCATGTATAGGCGTCCACTGTTGCCACCTTCTGCCGACTTTTCAATATGCTCGGAAACCCCTCAAGTCCAAAAACAGTACCGTTCACTCAAATGGGGAGCGGAAGTAATTTTATGGATAAGTCACCCGTTTCGGACAAGTGGAAATCATCTTCCTTGGTTACTTGTTCATATAATTTATCCAAGGCAAATGGGTCCGAAACAGGATAGTAACAAGAGATTAAAATGTTGGCTTTAACTTCCTTGGTTGACAGATAGGTGTCATTGTATATCGTAAGCTATCCTTCATCGCAAGTGATTCATATTTTTTATGAAGGTGACCATGAAATTCCTTTTATGTCGGGGATATGCACGTGTTTACAATACTTCTCCTATTATAATTGGCATATACTGAAGAGTCAAGATATCTCTTGCCATTAAATTGGAACAAGATATCTCTTTGTCATAAATTGTTGAAATGCTCTTTTGAGCTTTTCACTACTTTAAGAGAAGTTTGATTCCAGCATATAGATCTTGAAGGTTTTCCACCCATTCTCTTTGATCTCACTATGACGTGAGGAATGATATCTTTTTTTAATCATAATATTAATGATCCATAAGATACCATTGCAAGTCTCATTAATTTCTTACTGGGGATATTATGGACAGTTAATTGAAGTCCTATTAAGTGATCAGTATTTCTTTAAGAATTCTTAATTTCTACTACATTTACGTTCAAACTTTCTAGAAAGAGACCTAATTCATTTTTTGTGGAATTTTCATCTTGTAAGAATATTTCTTTTCGGAGTTGCCAAGCCAAATAAAATTTGTAAACAAAGGACTCGATCAATAATTTCAGGTTAAAAGTTCAGGTTTCATGATTAAGAGGTGATTTAGGGTTTGGGATTTTGATGCAAAATCTAACCTAACACAGTAAGCAAATTAAATGTTGGTCAAAATGGATGTTGCATACTGCGGGTCTTACGCAATGGATTGGATCATATAGATCTCCCTTCAACACAACATAGGTCATCGAAAAGGTCTCGGACGACTCACCAAAGCATAAAGCTAGAATCTCTCAGAAAATGGAAGAGCAATTAGATTACTATGAGTGGATGGAAAAAAATGATAATGTTTTGGAATGAATTACTCTTTTGTCACCTAAGTACTCTTTTGTCGCATGCCATATCCATTTTGACATCACAACCATCTCATGAAGCATAGTGAGATGAATTGCCATGTCGTATGTGATAAGGTGTTTTAGGGAGTCATTATAACATTGCACTTATCTTCATTTGACTAGCCTATTGACATTTTGACTAAGTGCCTAAAAGAGATATAACATGAATTTTAGGCACCAAGTTGGGCATATTTGATCTATATGCTCCAGCCTGGGGAGGACTGCTAGATTATCGCCCAATTGGGTTTGCCCTTTAGATTCTAAGTCCCATTTGGGACATATCTCTTCTTAACTTATAATCTCCTCTCTATATTCAGGCTTATAGCCACTTGCTTACTTGAATCTATTATTAAAGGCTTTATCAAATTCACAAAGCTCCCTACTTTTTGTCTCTTGAATAAAAATAATGGTCCCCATATACATGAGATTATGTTCATTGATTATCTTCTCGAGCATAATATTTCGTGGATTAAACCCCTATTCACCATTTTTCTTTAGACAATTGATTAGTTGAGTGGATTTGATTTATTTTTGTAGCCAAACTTTTGCTTTTCATAATCACACATTTTTAGGACGCCATTCAATCAAGAACCCTTTTATTTTCAATATTATTACCTAGAGTGCATGCAAGAGAAATTTTATGTCTTCTATGGGGCACATTATGACACACGTCAATGGTTGTGACTCATTATGTGGACAATGAAGAAATCTGCCTTGTTATCACATTGCATGGGCATACTTTTCCTAAGCATAACACCCAAGTCTTTTAGAAGAGATCAAATCCACGTCATGTAACTCGTTGTGTCAACCATATCGCGATAATTAAATTCAAAACTAGAACAGAAAATGACCTTTTATTTCTACGAGCACCAAGTCGCTAGATTGTCACCTACATTTGTGCATTACCTTGTGATAAATATCTCGCTCCTTCTTGTCTAAAATATGCAAAGTCAAAATAAGCCTCAACTTTAAGATGACCATGAAGTCCATAAATAAGCCCATATACACGACTTGCTTGATATATAGGATTTCTCATTAGGCTTCCTTGATAACATGCAATTTATAAATGAATTTACATAATTATTAATGCAAATAAAGGTATTAATTGTTCCATTTGTATGTATGTTATCATATTTTAAGTACATTTCTATCATTTTATGTAACTTTATGATATAATCTAAAAATACATCATTTATGGATAATTATGCATAATTAAACAATGTAATTCTAATCTTATTCATATTTGAGATCATAATTATATCTTCATGATTAAATGATAAGAGAAAAGATTTTTTATTTACACTCATGTATTTTTCTAAATTTATTTTCTGAGAAAAATGAGTGTATTTATTAAGTTAAAATTTATTCTCTTGTTATTTTAATATTTTGAATTTTTATAATGATAGATGATTCAATTTCTGATCCAACAAAACAAATTTGAATTAATTTGGAGTTGTATTTTGAAAGTTATGAATTTTCTAATTTTTAAGAATTTTTTGGAATTTATTTAACTCTATTTTTAATTTTTAAATAATTAAAAATTGGATAAAAATGGTTTTATTTACCACGCGCTGACGTGGCAGGGTGACGCCATGTGGCAACGCATGGACGTGTGTTTGTGTGACACGTGTACACGCATGCGTGACGTGTGTGCGTGACACACGTGTGTGTGCGTGACATGTGTGCGCGTGATATTACTTAAGTGGTTAGAGCATCCATTAAGGATTTAAGCTAACCCTCTAATATCTCGTATCTTATATAGTCGATAAACTCTTATATTTTATTCCATGTGGGACTATGTTTATTTCATTTTGTTTCAGGTGACGTGGCGCACTGTGAGACGTCTGATCGCGTGATTGAATCACGTGCGTCGGATGTCACTTACTCACAGGGGGTACTGATAACACGCAATCTTAACATGATAAAACATGATTATTAATGCAATTTAAGGCATAAAAT
>CM044103.1:3699680-3733777 GCA_024174645.1 Lemna minuta | reverse complement strand
TCCTATTGGGCTGAAGCCCATTCTCTCTCTCCTATCTCCTCTCTCCTCTCTCCTCTCTATTTCTCCTATTCATGCATGTACTTGACACATCAAACCCTAGCCGTCATATTGTTTTTTTTTTGTCTTCTCCCTCTTTCTCTCACCTCTCGATCGTCTTCTTCCTCCTCTCCTACCTTTCAACATATGCAAAGTCAAAATAAGCCTCAACTTTAAGATGACCATGAAGTCCAGAAATAAGCCCATATACACGACTTGCTTGATATATAGGATTTCTCATTACGCTTCCTTGATAACATGCAATTTATAAATGAATTTACATGACTATTAATGCAAATAAAGGTATTAATTGTTCCATTTGTATGTATATTATCATATTTGAAGTACATTTCTATCATTTTATGTAATTTTATGATATAATCTAAAAATACATCATTTATGGATAATTATGCATAATTAAACAATGTAATTCTAATCCTATTCATATTTGAGATCATAATTATATCTTCATGATTAAATGATAAGAGAAAAGATTTTTTATTTACACTCACGTATTTTTCTAAATTTATTTTCTGAGAAAAATGAGTGTATTTATTAAGTCAAAATTTATTCTCTTGTTATTTTAATATTTTTAATTTTTATAATGATAGATAATTCAATTTCTGATCTAACAAAACAAATTTGAATTAATTTGGAGTTGTATTTTGAAATTTATGAATTTTCCAATTTTTAAGAATTTTTTGGAATTTTTCTGAATTTATTTAACTCTATTTTTTATTTTTAAATAATTAAAAATTGGATAAAAAATGGTTTTATTTACCACGCGCTGACGTGCCAGGGTGACGCCATGTGGCGACGCATGGACGTGTGTTTGTGTGACACGTGTACACGCATGTGTGACTTGTGTGCGTGACACACGTGTGTGTGCGTGACATGTGTGCGCGTGATATTAATTAAGTGGTTAAAGCATCCATTAAGGATTTAAGCTAACCCTCTAATATCTCGTATCTTATATAGTCGATAAACTCTTATATTTTATTCCATGTGGGACTATGTTTATTTCATTTTGTTTCAGGTGACGTGGCGCACTGTGAGACGTCTGATCGCGTGATTGAATCACGTGCGTCGGATGTCACTTACTCACAGGGGGTACATGGCGATATCCGATTAGATGAAAATTCAATTGAATCGGCATTTCATCTCAGCCGTCCATCTTTGAGTTATAACAGTTGAGATTTAACGTGCCTGATGGACACATCATTCATTGCAATCGTCTGATGACGATCCAACGGATGATGGTGAAACGACGTCTTCTCTTCACGTGTGACGTGGCTTACTCTAGATGCTTCATCACCAATCGAACGGATGCAACTTAATCACGTAGATTCATCAAACGACGTTTAATCTCAGCCGTTGATCGCATCAAATTGATGCATCTGATGGTTACGCCCAATTTTGCCTATAAATTAAAATGTTCTTCGCGACGAAAAACTATTCTTGGGTTTTTGCGCAAATGGAATTGTCTAGACACCACAATCCGAGAATATTTTGATTTCTGCATCTTCTAGACTCATTTTTGTGTCCAACGAGTGCTTGAAATCATAAATTGATCGAGAGAATCGAAAGAAATCACATCTTGAACGCCAAACTTCGTTTTCAAAATCGCGGAATGAAAAGCCTTGAATCTAGCGATTAATTGGATCATATTGAGCGTGACTTTGCATTAGATTGCGTGTTTTCATCATAATCTTTCATCATTTAGCATTAGATTTTCATTTTGAATCGCAGATTAAGTTTAATTTCGTTTTAATTTCAGTTTTTCAATCATTTTTGCAATCAAATTTTATCTCCATTTCAAATCTCGATTTCTCTGCAAATTCTAATCCAAATTTAGTGATTTTTTATTATGTCAATTCGTATTGGAGTTATCTTTCTTAATATACTAAATTCCCTAATTTCTCACCTCAATTCGTAGTCTGATTTGATCAAATTTCAAATATATCTCAAAAATTTCTCTTATTTCTCCGTGGATTCGACCCTTATTCACCACTATACTCCTTAATTTGTGATTTAATCCTTTAATTGGTGAGCTTGGAACTTTTTTTGACACGAGATTGTGTGTATTCAACGACCGCTTGAGAGCGTTTCGTCAATCCTCCTAATGCACCTTGTGAGGTTCGTGCATAAACTAGTTAAGAACACCAACAACATAAATAATATCTGTTAGTTTAATATAAGTTTGATGATTCACATTGGTGCTCACTTAATTTTTATGAAATATTATATTAAGCAGTGTTTTAGGTTTGGATTAAGAATGTTTAGCCGAAATGATTTGAGAGGGGTATGTCTTTGTTAGTGTAGATACCAATGGTTTGAGTGATTGACCCACTTCGACTTCGAAACACGGACGCAGCTGAGAAGAAGCTCTAGATTGCTTATTTTTTAATGTGTTATTCAAACATTTGAATATCATTATCATTATCATCATCTCATCATTATAATAAGACATAGATGACCCCAAAGATAGGGATTAATGGCACAAACAAATATTAAGTTTATCCTCATAAAGCTATTAATTATTATTATTATTATTATCTTATTTTCTATATTTAATTTACATTATCATCATTTTAGAACATCAATGTTAATCTTTATTGATAAAACATGTTTTTTTATTATCTCTGATATTTTCCTGTGTATTTTCATTTGCATTTTAGTTCCTTTTAATTAAATGTTATCTAACCTTTTTCTTTCTTTCTTTTTCAGGTACCATTTTTTAGAACAAAAAAAAAAAAAGAAAAAGAAAAGGAACTAACGACTTTCTCTCTCTCCCTCTCTTTAAACCCCCTATAAACAAAAATTGCTTGATCCCCCGACACCTGCGTTTTGAGCAAAAGAGGAAGAAAGGTGGAGACGACTCTCTCTCTTGTGGTGATCTTCTCCTCGGTGTCAGAAAATCAAGTGATTTCTTCATTGTGATTCAAGCTCTTGCACACTCTTGCCTCGTTGATGGTACTCTCCCTCTTCAGCAGGATTTCTCTCTATTAAAGGCAGTGGACAAGAACAACATTGAAACTCATTCCATTGTAGGTTCATAGTTGAAATTGTGTGTGGATCCTTCTGGGGCTCAAGAACTTTCTATTTTTTTTTCCGATGCTAGGTATTCCTTGAATTTGATTCCAGCTGGAACTTTTATTAGCTTTTGTCTGTCAGATTTGATTTGGTTTCTCAAGTGTGTTTCTAGAAATTTTCCTTCTATTTGAACCCTTTTTCATTAGATTTTAGTCTTCGGTTATTTTTGTTTTGTTTTGTTGAATCGATTCTCAAATTTCTTGAATCCTCTATTCATTAAAATCTCTTTCAAATTTCTAAACTTGATCTCCATTCTGATTTCTAATTTAACTGCATCTCAATCTCATACATTGCACGCATTGAAACCTGAAATTCTTATCCTTTTGGCTCAGTTTTTCTTTAATCCTTCTGTAGTTTCTTATTTTGTTTCTCTTATCAACTCTTGTTTATTTGTCTTTTATGATTTCCTGTTTTAGATTTTTCTATATATTTTATTTTAAATTTTTTTTTGAAATCTGTAGTGGACTAAATAAATAAAAATAAAATTTAAAATAGCTTTTACATTCTAGTTTAAAAGCTTCTATTGTGTGATTATCAAACAAAAAAATTATTTGTATTTATTTAAATACTATTTGTGTTTATCAAAAAAAATTATATTTATCTAAGGACTGTCTTTAATTTATTCAAAATCTGGTGTGCGTTCATTTACAATCCATTTTATCTTATCTAAATTTTGATTTTTTAAAAAAATATATATATTTGGTATATGTTCAATGAGTCATTACACCATTGATAAGTTGTTTCAGGTTTAGTGAGACAATGAGGCAAACCTACATCAAGGTCAGATTAAAGGTGTTCATTTTCAAGGGAAGTATTAATCGTTCATTAGTCCATTTATCTTACAAACGCATTCAGTTCATAGTAAGTATATTTAGAGGATCATTCTAGGGGTAGGCTGTGTTGTTGTGTGTGCTTTCTTAATACATTTAAGGGAGAAGTGACGAGACTACGAGGTCGTTGATTTCACACGGTCTCGTGTCAAAAATATTTCCGAACTTACCAATTTGATGAAAATGCCTCGAATTGAAGGGTATAATGGTAAATAAGGGTCGAATCCACAAGGAAATAAGGAAATTCTTAATATTTTCTTCAAAATTGATCAAATCAAACGATGAATTGATGATAAAAATTGGGGAAAATGGTAAATTATGAAAGAGAACTTCAAATCGATTCCACGGAATCAAGAATCATCGAATTTGGTCTTGATTTTGCGGAGAAATTGGAGATCAAAGTGGGAGGAAATTTTCGTACGAAGAAATCACGAAATTGACTAAAATTAAACGAAATTGAACTTGAAATCCTAATCTAAATTGAAATTAAACATGATAGGAAAGTAGATTATGAAAAACCACTTCCACTAATCCCAAATATCGATCAAATCGATGTGATTAAACCGCTTAATCGCCTAGAACAAGAAGAACGCGAAGAGGAGATTCAAGCGCCGATTTCTCCTAATCTATTCAACCAAATCTTGATCTCAAGGGATCCGGAGGTGTGAGAGTGTAGAACACAATGGGATCGAGAGAAATGAGAGGGGTGGTGCCTAAATAGATCAATTGCTTTGATTTCCAACTCGAATGGTTAAGAACATCGAAGAACACCTCTATTTATACACATTTTGGGCGTAATCGTCCGATCGAAACTATTAACGGTTATGATGAAACGGTCCATCGTGGACCGTTTCAAAAATATCGCAGCCTTCAGATCTTCGATGGAGGGTCCCGATGATCCCGTTGATAAGCGTTAGAAAAACGCATGAATCGCGCCCGTTGGATCACAATCGGGCGGTCGAGATGCGATCCTCGCCGTTTCATCAGAGCCGTTGTAACCCTTTTACTTTAGCCACATGCTCTAATTTGATCCGGTGGTCCGCGCGTCCATGTGATTGACGCGCGGATTTCCAATGCGTCGTCGATCCGGCGCTTCTCCCTTCGCCACGTGTCATGCATTCATAAAAACCGTGTGGAACTTAGTCCTACACGGGAAAAATTAAAGAGAAGGGTCAGGTTTATAACCTACAACGGTTTTAGAGGATTTATAATCTGTCTTCCGATAATCGGAAGACCTATATACATTATTAAACCTATATATGATAAATATCAGTAGCACCCACGTGTCACCTCGCTACGTAGGCGCCGTGTGGGCCCATGTGGCGCTGCCACGTCGCATCCACGTGGGTCCCGCGCGAAATAATAAAACTTTTTTTTTTTGTATTTTTTAATTTAATTTTAACATTAAAATCACAAATTTAATTCAGAAAAAATCCAGAAAAAATCCCTAAAAATAGAAAATTCATAACTGTTAATATATAACTCCAAATTAATCCAAATTTCTTTCATTTGATCCGAAATTTAATTATCTATCATTCTAAAAGATAAAGATTGATAAATAATGAGAGTTTTAAATTTTATTTCAAAAACACATTTATTTTTAAGGATTTTTAACTTAAGAAAATATAAATAAATGTTTATAAAACATTTTCTCTCATTATTTTCACTTTAAAAACCATCCATAATCTCAAGTAAAGATGGGTTATTAGTTTATTCATCTTTAAATTATCATATTAAACCCTTAGTTAGAGTATTTTTTTTAGATTATAATGATTTATTGTGGAATGCTAGAAAAATACATATAAATATGATAAAATGCATGGAAATGAAATTATTTATACCTTAACATGCATCAAAAATCATGTTTTATAATGTTTATTTAGCATGTTATCAATAAGTTGCAAAGTATCAATGTCAAGAAAAAAAAGTCAAAGTCAAAGTAGAAGTCAAAGTCAGAACAGAAGTCAAGGTCAAAAGCAGAAGTCAAAGTCAAAGTAGAAGTCAAAATCAAAAGCATAAGTCAAAGTCAAAAGCAAAAGTCAAAGTCAAAAGTAGAAGTCAAAATCAAAAGCAAAAGTCAAAGTCAAAAGTAAAAGTCAAAAAGCACAAGTGAAAGTCAAAGGAATAATTCAAATTAACTCTTTAGGGAGTTACTTTGATTTGTTTTATTGTTTTACATTTTCCAATACATTTCTTACTCATTTTAAATTTCAATAATCGGTTATTTATTTTTTAGTTTTGTTTTAGTTATTTTCTATCCTTTTATCTTGTGGGACTATTTTAGAAACTAGGGAAAATGATCATCACCTTCATTTACTATATTGACTCCGCGTGAGTCGTACTTACTCATGAGGGTAAGGGGGAGTTTATTAGTGAATTGGTGCTAGATGGGAAGAATCTAGGGAGTTGACTAGAAAGTGAACTCAAGGCACATTTGTTCTTCACCTTCCAAGATTACGTGGATTGAGGGACGAGAGTCCTACTTGGTGTGTGCGGTGGCCAAAACATAGTCAAACCAAAGGCTTCGGTTCAGTTTCGGTTTTCACTTCCAGTGTCACCGGAAGATTTCTCTTTCAGTTTGACTATTTTTTCCCCGTGCAATAGAATTTCTTCCCCGCGTGAGGGAGAGGGGGAGGGGGAGAGACATAATTTAATGGCTGAAGATAATGCTGCGGGGGGAGAAAGATTTCTCTTTCGGTTTGATTATTGTTTCCCCATGCGCGATAGACTTTCTTCCCCGCGTGAGGGAGAGGGGGAGGGGGAGAGACATAATTTAATGGCGGAAGATAACGTTGCGGGGGGAGAAAGATTTCTCTTTCAGTTTGATTATTGTTTCCCCATGCGCGATAGAATTTCTTCCCCACGTGAGGGAGAGAGAGAGGAGATGGAGGCGGGATAAAGAGAGGGAGAGCGGGAGCGAGGGAGAGAGAGGGGGGAGGGGGAGAGACAAAATTTAATGGCGGAAGGTAACGCAGCGGGAGAGAGGGAGGGAGGGAGGGAGGGAGAGAGGGCGGAAGAGAGAGAGAGAGAGAAAAGGGAGGGAGGGCAGGAGAGAGAGAGAGGGAAGGGGGTGGGAGAGAGGGAGGGAGGGAGGGAGGGTGGGAGAGAGAGAGAGAGGGAGGGAGGGAGGGAGGGAGGGAGGGAAGGAGGGAGGGCGGGAGGGCGGGAGAGAGAGAGGGAGGGAGGGCAGGAGAGAGAGAGGAAGGGAGAGCGGGAGAGAGAGAGAGAGGGAGGGAGGGAGGGAGGGCGGGAGAGAGAGAGGGAGGGAGGGCGAGAGAGAGAGGGGGCGGAGAGAGAGAGGGAGGGAGGGCGGAGAGAGAGAGAGAGAGAGAGAGAGAGAGAGAGAGAGAGAGAGAGGAAGGGAGGATGGGAGAGGGAGGGAGGGCAGGAGAGAGAGAGAGAGGAAGGGAGGGAGGGCGGGAGAGAGAGAGAGAGAGAGAGAGAGAGAGAGAGAGAGAGAGAGAGAGAGAGAGAGAGGGAGGGAGGGAGGGCGGGAGAGAGAGAGGGAGGGAGGGAGGGCGGGAGAGAGAGAGGGAGGGAGGGAGGGAGGGAGGGCGAGAGAGAGAAGCAGGGAGTGAGGGAGGGAGGGAGAGAGAGTAAGAGAGGGAGAGAGAGAGAGAGTAAGGGAGAGGAGGAGAGAGAAAGATAGAGAGATAGAGATTATTTTGATAGATGATTATCTAAAACTATATTCTTTATACTATTTTTTAAAATATTTTTAATAGTTAAAATTAATTTATTTCGGACTTTATCTTAAATTCTTGATGTATTACATATTTGTTATTGAAGAAGTGTTAATCTATTGTCTTTTGTTTGTGAAACATATATTTATATATTTGTGAATTATGGAGTCATAAAAATCTTATACAATTTATTTTTAGTTGAAAATGACAAATCACCGAAAGTCTAGGTTTAACCAAACCGACACCGAAAAATATCGTCATCGATACCGAACCGAAGTTAGGTATAGGTTTTGGTTCTCACAAAAACCGATACCGACACTAGAACCGGAGAACCCTAGTGACGAGACACGGTGACTTTAGAGAGGCAGGCCAAATCTGAAAAGAGAGTAGGGCATGGCACGCAGAGCTCTAGGGAGTCGGCACGGGGAGATGGGACGAGCGGCAGCATACCAAAGGACAGTAGCGAAGTAAGGTCACTAATCGCGAGCATGAGCGAGTAAGATCTAAAGTTTCGTGTTTAAACCTTGGTCTGAGTATCCTGTCCAATTAGTAATTTCTATTGGGGGATTAACAACGTGAGGAGTGACTCTGGGAGGACTGTCTCCTCCTAAGATTGGCGTGGGGGTTTCGGATACCCTGTCTAGTATTAAAAAATCTGGGGTACGAGTGATGTGAGGAATTGAGTGGATAATCAAACGAATTCATAAAAGAATTAGAAAAATGTAAATATTCAAAAGAAACTAATTCACCACCCTCCTCCCCCCCTCTTAATAAATTCACTATCCAATTAGGAAATTTCAAATATCAAGTCGAGTGACCATCAAATAGATCAACTTCCTCAATAGACACTTATATCAGTGGTCATCCCCCAACATTGGTGAATGAATATACTAGAACTTGGGTTGAGCATCTAGCATTGAAAGATTTTGATTCAAAGCTCAGTAACCCTACTTCCTCATGAATATCTTGGGCATACTTCCCTTGAGAGACGACAAACTTATCAAGCTAATAAGAAAATTTTGTCCCAAGGAAGTAATGTAGGGTCTAAAAGTCATGCTCACAAAGAGATAATGAACGTAGGCCTTCGTAGTAGCGATGCTCACCTCATCCTTACTAATTAAGAGGATAGTTGGTAAACTCAAAGAAAGTGACATTAGAAGATACGACATACTTGTGTTGATCTCGAGAATAGACACAATAGTCTTTTTCTATACACAATTAGCCAAAGAACACCCTTTTGATGGGAAAAAGTGCTAGCTTGGATCTAGTGGGAGTTTGGTCAGGAACAAAGACCACATAGCCAACCATGTGAGGAGGCCAAGTAAAGATATGGCTAGCAGGGTGGTGGCAACAAATGGGAACTCCACCACCAAGAGGCGAGGAGGGTAACCTTTTAAGAAGGATAGAAAAGGTAAGAGGCTACTAGAAGAGTGTGATTCATGTTGAGGAGATGGGGATGTTTGCATTCGGCCATGTTGTTATGTTGACAAGTGACAAAGCGTTTTCTGCGGTCGTTAAAACACACAAACGTCGGTCAAACAAAATTTATAATTCTGAACTCACAATGAAAAAGATATAAAATCAAGTATAGTGTAAGTATCGAGTCGATCCACAGAGAACACCGTTGACTTTTATCGTAGAGTTGACTTGGTCCAACTTAAGTTTAATTAGGGTTTTCAAGAAGTGATAATGATATATAATCAATAGATATGATCTAACTATATGAGATAAGATATTTTAAGACTTTAGAAAATCGAATTTTAGAAGAAATGTCAAAGGTCAAGGTCAAGGTGTTGAGATTGACCAACACTTGACTTTCTAAAAATCAGATAATAAAAAGAGCTTAAAATATTACAAAAAAATTATATATTCAGAAACTAGAGAGAAAATGGAATTATTGATATAAAATTTGTGATTTTAAGATAAGAATTGGATTTATTAAGAATTACTGAAAATCAAAGATTAGAAAAATCCCAAAATGAACACTTCAGTATAAATCTTCAAATTGACTAACCAGATGATATCCAAATCTTGAAATTGATATATCAATAGAAATCTAACAACCAGAGCATTCCAAAAAGACCAAAATTGTCAAATTCCAATTTATATTTTAGGAGTAATTGATCCCGCAAGTCAACACCAAAATTCGGATTGAAAATGAATAGTGGTTGGTCAAACGTTAAATTAAGGGGCCAAATGATCATCGAATTTCACAATTTTTGCTATCTATGGAAAGCTGATGAAACAAGGAATCAAATGAAACTAGAATCAAGTGAGTCGGAGTTAAGATCAAGGAGACATCCTTATTTAAAAATCAACAAAAATTCAAATCTAATTTGGGCAAAAATAAAGAACATAACGACTATCAAAAGAAAAATTAACAGCCTAAATCCAATCTAAACACAAATTATCGCAGGATGGACAATAAATTCACACTACGAACCCTGATTTCCATGAAGATTTGGCTCCAATTCATGCGGATTGAAGAGTATTGGCTCGGTTTCTTCCTCAGCGGACGTTCGGCGTTCAAGGGGGGAATTCGATCAAATCCAACGATTAATCACGACGAATCTTGCCTCAATCGGATCGCGATTGAGTATAGAATGCAGCGGAATCGTGATAAACTCAAGATCTTGCTCAAAAATCACTTAATTGCTTCACGATTCAATCAAGAGTTAAGTTTGTAGAAGGGAGAGGACACCGTTTTATAGGAGAAAGTCAGCGAAAATCGCGGGCCGTCCGATGAGGTGAAGACCAATCGATGGCTGCGATTGTGTGATGATTGTGGGCCACGATCCCACAATCCCCCGATCGCATCATCTTTCATCTGTTTGATGAGGATCGGAAGCTCCCGATGCGTCCACGTCGCTCGCAAATAGTGGACACGATCTCACGTCATAAGGTCCACGCTCTTCTTTAATTTCCGTCGTTCGATCTTTAATTGGACCGTCATGATGCATCCACGTATCTCCCCATGATGCACTGAAATCACGTTGAATCGCGTTCATTCGATGAAGCCATGTGTCGCGTTGATCTTTGCTGATGCACGATCGAATCTACGTTGTCCATGGTCACTTAAGTTGCAATTAAATCACGTGTCCTTATGATGATCTGATGGACCACCGTCCACCCGATTAACACTCGCGATTGATCCGATGTGCCACTGTTTTGCCACGTGTCCTGAGAACTTAGGAAACAGATTAGTCCCACATGGAAGAAAATTCTAGACTTGGCAAGTATAAAAGCTGGGGTTGCGTAACACCATTGCGTTACCGCCCCCAACTTCCTAATCAGGGCCCCACTAACCCGTGGGCCCTTCACTCGCAAGCCCAATCACTCTCTCTCACCACATGGCACCACCCGGGTGTTCGCATGGACTTGCGTGGCCCTGCCACGCGTCCGCGCCACCTCTACGCCACTCAGGCGCCGCATGGGTTCGCGGGGCTCTATGACGTGGCCTTGCGTGCCATGTCGTATCCGCGCAGGTCTCGTGCGCCACGTCAGCTCTGCGGGTTCTGTGGAGAATAAAACCCCATTTTTGCCATTTTAAATAAGGATAGAAAAATCAAATAAAATTCTAGAAAATCCAGAAAAATCTAAGAAATTCTAAAATCCATATCTTTAAAAATATAACTCCTTTTAAACTCAAATTTTCTCTAATGGATCAAAAATGTATTTCTTTTTAATATCATGCCATTTCTAATATAAATTAAAAGAAGAATATAAGATGAATTCATAATGAATTAAGATAATCTCTTAAGAAGTCTTCTTTATATCATCCTATCATTCTCTTCTTGAAATTTATTCTTCAAAACATCTACTAAAGTCAAAGTAATTTAAGGAAAATGCTTAATTTCTATTTCTTTAACCTTGTAAAAGATTAAACATTCATAAAGCACGTAATTAGCCCTAATTAATGCATAAATATGAACTTTAGTAGAATAGCATGCCAATGGAGAAAATTCATAAAATTAGGATAACATGCATCATAATTATATAAAATAAGCATGAATATTAGTTAAATAAGGTAAGAATTTCAAAGTTAAATATGCATGTTATCAACAAGCACTAGGTCATGCGATCTAATGGAGGATGCCAAGGGGAGGAAGAGACCTTACAAGGTAGTCTAAATAAACTCAAGGGCATTAGCAGGGCAAAGAATCTAAGGTGTTATCAAGTATCAAGTTGTGACCTCTTCAGTAAATCAACTAATATTGGACAAAACATCATTGCAATATTTGAGAAGGTACAACTAAGAAGTGCGGCAAAATCATCTACAAAGATGATTTAGCACTAGAATCCCAAGATAGAAGGGATCTAGAAGAGCCCCCATGGCGAAGCGTGATTATGCGGTAGTCGAAAACACATGTCCATTGATAACATGCAACTTACACTTATAATTACATGATTATTAATGCAAATTAAGGTATAAAACATATCATTCATATGCATGTTAACATACTTTGAGTGCATATTTATCATTCTATCCAATTTCAAAATTATAAATCTCAAAATACATTATTTTAAGGGACACTCATGATTATTAAAATTTGATATATTAGAATAGATTATTCAGATTTTAAAGTTGAGGTTATAATTCGGTTTTTAATACAAAATAATGAGAGAAAATATTTTTATACACTCTAATAAGTTTTATCTTCCAAAGAAAATAAGTATATTTTTGAGTTAGAAATTATTTTCTTGTTATTACTTAATTTTTAGAATGATAGATTATTTAAATTATGACCAAACAAAAAAATTGGATTAAAAAGGAGTTTTATTTTGAAATTTGTGAATTTTCTAATTTTTAGGGATTTTTTTAGAATTTTTATGAATTTTTTGTATTATTTTGAATTTATTTTGATTTAAAAATAGTTTTTAGAAAGGGTTTTATATGCGCGCTAACGTGGCAGATGACGTGATGATAATGCTTGTGTGTCAACAAGTGGCAATGTTTGCACGTGCCACGTGGTGCATGTGCGTGCACATCATTGGCATATGCAATTAGTGGTTAAGCACCCTATTAAGGGCATGAGCTAACCCCTTATGAGCATCACCCTTATATACCTATCACTTTGCCTTTATTTTTTCAATGTGAGACTATTTTTGCTTTTGTTTCTTCGCATGTGACATTGCATCATGAGGGGTGTTTGATCTTCGGGATTTAATCAGCGTCATTGATCTTCACTTACTCAAGAAGGGTACGTGGTTCACTCTAACTGGGCAACGATTCTTTTATAAAAGGGAACAAATCTCAACCGTCCTTCAAGAAAATTATAATGATCTAGATTCAATGTGCACGATCGACTCCTCCGAGCGACTCATGGCAGCATCGTGGGCATTCGTGAAAGCTCAAACGATGAGCATTTCATGACGCTTCGTATACACACGATGGTATAGCATGATCTAGACGATTCATCAAGAATGCAATGGAAATGACTTATTGGCATCGATTCGACACCAAGCATTACATCTAAGCCATTGATTGAAGATGATGACGCAGATTGAATAGCCATGCCCAATTTTCATCTATTTATACTCTGGTTCTTTGATAGTGTAAAGCATTCTTAGATTTTTGATAGCATAATCCTTAAATATTTTGCTTTCTTGCCCATTCTATGCTCATTTCCATGTCCAAGGAATGTTTGCAATCCAGACTTTGCCAAGGGAGAAGGAAGAGTTTGTCGCTTGAACACCAAATTTTCATTCATAGAAAGCCTCGATCCAATGACTAATATGATCATTTCAAGTGTGATTTTGAATTAGATTACGCATTTTCTTTATAATCTTTCATTCTATAACATTATACATTAATTTTGATGCATAGATTAATTTAATTTTACAAAATTTAGTCATTTTCTCCCTCCTTGTGATCAAATTTTCTGTCCTAATTTTTGCTCTTTGATTTATCTACGAATACTAATCCAAATTGAGCGATTTTTTATTCCGTAGATTTTTTTTTGAAGACTTCTTTATTAGTATATAAATTTCTCTAATTTCTCATGCCAATTCATTGTCCAATGTGATCAAATTTTGAATATCTCTAAATAAATTTCCTAATTATCTATGGATTCAACCTTTACTCATAGTTATCCTAATCAATTCTTGATTACTTCTCAAAATTAGTGAGTTTGAAAAGTTATTTTAACATAAGGAAGTGTGTTTCAACGACCACACAATTTTGTTCCGTCATCCACAAATCAAAAGAAATACCAAGCTCAATCAAATTCAAGAATAATTAAGAAATTTTAGTATAGAGGTTAGTAAGCGTCAAATCCACAGAGAATTAACATTCTTTTTTAAGATAGCTTCAAATCCAATCAAATTGGATGATGAATTGAGATGAAAATTAGAAAAAAATCTATCCATGGAATCAAAAATCACTCAAATCGAACTTCTATCCGTAAAGAAATCAAAGAGCAAAGTGAGAAAAAAATTCATTCATGAAGAGAGATAATTTTTTATGAAGAAAACTATCAAAGTTAACCTAATATAAGTTTTAAAATTAAATCTAAAGCTAATGACAAAAATATTAGGGTGAAAACTCAAAATCTAACCCAAAATCATGCTCGAAATGAACCAATTATTTGCCAAATCAAGGCTATTCATTCTACATTGTTTGAAAATAAGTTTTCAAAGTTCAAGTAGTGAATTCTCCGCAATCTCTAGTCAAAATCTTAAATTTAAGCACTCTTAGGACACAGAAATATGTGATTGATAGTTACAATTAAATTTAAGGAGTCAAATTGTCATCGTTATGTCCTTGTCATCAGATCTGAGATGGAGTGCCACAGTGAAGCCACACCATGATATAAGATTGATCCTTGCACGACGGCTACCATTTGATGATCATCGAAGACTCAAAATGATGTCACCCATCCACGAGAGTCCATTGGGCACATTTAATCTTGGTCACTATAACTCCCTTGATGAATGGCCATGATTGACCAATGATATACACAACGCCATGTGGAGATTAGATCTCCTTTTATAGTGCAATTCAACACCTCTAAGTGCGTCAGCATTATCTCCATAAAAATAAAATAGTCCCACATTAAAAAAATATTAAAAGAAGTTATCAAATATAAATAAAATTGTGGGTTTCTTAATCAATTTATGCCCATTGAAGGGCACAAAATGCAAAAGACTCCTCCCAATAAGCACCACATGTGTGTCATGCATGCGCCACGTGGTCCCTCTAATAGATATTATGTGGCCTTAAAGCCAATCACAGTTCTATGTATCTCTTTTATGTTCATTATAATAATATTTATTCATTGTCATTCCTATGAATGTTTGTAATGAACTTTCATGAGCATATGCAATAACTAAGTGAATTATGATGAGATCATAATACAATGATCACTAGTCTTTAAACATATGTTCTAAATATTCCTATTTATGGGATATTTGAGAGGGACTTCAAATTTATCCTAAAAAGAATAGCACTATATGATCCGACTCATATGATGAGTATGGTTGATCTTGTAAACATCGATATAGAGATATTAAAGATAGATAGAAGGGCGATCTTTGGAGAAAGAGTTCACTAAATTGATCTATATGAATCCCTTAATGGTAATTATACCTAACTTTCAATCAAGTTGATTCATGTCAGTGTTGTGTATGTGGTACTTTGACTTGAGACACCAAAGACATATGTAGATCGATGATCGTGTTTTGATTATGATTTATGAATCCCTAGCCACGGGATATCTAAAACATCAAATATTGGATAATACATAAAGTCCACGAAGATGATTGTTTGATCAAGATGGGATCATCCGCCTTCAATATTTTCAGGAGATTGACTTAAAGAATAAGATGCGATGAAATCCTTGGCCAAGGTAGTGGAAATATTAGAGAAGGAGTTCTCGATGATTTCTTACACGAATTAGTTCTAACTTGAGCAACCGATTAGGGTTTGATAGTTGACCATACCCTAAGTCATTCATGTGTCTCATGTGGATAAAGGATTATACATACATGCTAATCAATGATGGAAAGGTTCCATAAGAGAGTTCTTACATACTCTATATCTCCTTTGAGTAGATGGTATAGCTTGGTACCCAACAAGCTAGCAACTCAACCTATCGATAGGGTTAAATCGATCTTTGATTAGTAATCCATATATTGATGTAGATAATTAATTAAGGTTGACCAATAAGGTGTTCTTTGCTCTATACGAGTTATTAACTAGTGAGATATATTGGCCTATAGAGTTTACACACACAAGGTCTATGGATGATGGTAGATATAGACATAATTATGAGGGTTTTTTTATGAAAAATCTCACATGCCAAATGTCTAGGGGGACAATGACCACAACTGAAGGTGCCCATACAAGCCTTGTGGGAATTCTCTCATTTCTTCCCTTTCTCTTTTGGTGAAGAGCCTTGAAGAGGAGATCCAACTATCCGGAGACCGTGTAGATACGGCTAGAGGCTAGACACTTGAATAGCTTCAAGAAATCCTTCAAGGGAACCTTGTAAATATCTTTTCTCGTACATACTAAATGATAGAATCATCTATTCTTGATGCATCAATGTTTTGGATATTTAAGGCAATGTATTCCACTACATTTGATGTTTTAATTGAAATTTTTTTGAAGGCTTATCAACCTCAGAACCCAACAATAATAACTATAGGAGCAAGAGCAATAAGCGGCTACACTAGTAGGGGTGAAGTATCCATGGGCAAAGGGTTTGATGTGGACTCCTCATTTTCCATAATCAAAAGTTAAGAAAGAGAGAAAATATACTAAAATCAAAGATACATGTGGGAATTGGCATGGAAAACTTCAGCGGCTAGAAAGGATCATCCATCTAGCGGTAGTAGAATTGGCAAGGCCAGTCAAGGTAAGCGTTGTGATGTTCATTATATCACCTAGATTCATGTTCACTAGGTTCATGTTGACTAGGTCACCTTCATCTATAGCGGTAGTAGGTTCATGTTGAATAGGTCACCTTCATCTATAGCGGTAGTAGGTTCATGTTGACTAGGTCACCTTCATCTATAGCGCTAGTAGAATTGGCAAGGCTAGTCAAGGTTAGCGGTGTGACGTTAGTTATATCACCTAGCGGTGTCAGACAGCTCTATCATGTCAATTGGATCATGGCTAGCAAGCAGTAGTTGTATATGTGATCATATTGGCAAGCAGTTGGCGCCTTAGCCAGCCATTGCAGCTATATGTTGGCAGTTGGAGGCCAGCATCAAAGGCACAAACGACTAATTGATAGCAATTTTTTTTACTAGTGGCAGCTATTGAGAAGATGGGGAGGCAAGAGGGAAGGCGAGAAACTGAGACCGGTGATAGTGAGAAGGTAAGATTAATTGTCTCACCAACGATGACTACAGAGAAGGCGAGATGACATTGACGAAACTAGCACAACCACAAGAAACTCTAACCTTGCCAAAAAATGTGCACTTGCCAAAGTTGAGCATGACATGTTGAGCATAGGTAGAACGTTGCCAAAAATTGTCACATGCATAGACAAGCCTTGTATGGTTAAAGAAGTCAAGTACGGAAAGAATGGCATGTAGAGTGAAGAATCACTCAATGAATAATTTCCTATGAAATTTTTTGAAATCCCTAGGTAGAAGAGGGATGTGCCAAATGAAAGGGAAGCCATAGAGGCTCTGATACCATGTGGAAGCATTCATATAGGATACAAAAGAGAAGAAGGAGAAGAAGAACAAAAAGTGATAAGTTCATATCTTGAACAAACCCCTATACGATCTACAAAGTGAGAAAGATGGAGAGAGAGGGTTAAACAGAGAGAGTTAGAGAGAATTGCAAATATGGGACACTAATGCCCATTTTCACTCATAGTCAATAAAACCAAGAGGTACCACCATTCCCCTTGCCTTCTATAGTACAATGGTATCTACAATGCATTGAGTGAAGCAAGCAAACAAAGTTTCTTTGTCAGAAACATGCCTTGGAGGTTTTTCCACAAACACCTAGTCATGCAAGTCTCCACAATTAAAGCCATCAAAACATGTCATATGTGTGCAATGACTAACAATGTCTAATTGCAGTTCAATTGAACCACAAGTTAAATGTTTTTGTATAATTGGTAATATATGATTATATGAAGGTTGGGACAACCAACAGAGCCTTGTGAAAAGTCATAGAAGCACATTACTTAAGGTCCATGATAGCCTTCATTTGAGTCCATAAAGTGCTTTGAGGTGCATCTTGGGTAACAACTCAGAGGTCAAGAAAAGGGCAAAAGGAATGAAACTAGGTGAAGGAGGTCATAAAATATAATGTTAGAGAAAGAGTATTGAAGATTAAAGAAGCAACCACAAGTCTCTCTTTATAGTGGAAAATGAGAGAGAAACAAAAATATGACTCACGCTGGCAAAGCCCTCTGATGGTTTATATATGACAATCATGATGTAGCACAAATATGAAACATGCCCAACTAAGATTCCATGCAATCGTACCACACACTAATGAGGCTCTTGGCGAAGGTGTTATCAAACCATTAGGGCAAATTCTCTCTCTCTCTCTCTCTCTCTCTCTCTCTCTCTCTCACACACACACACACACACACACACACCGATATACACACATATACCCCTATTTCCTAAAATGTGGATGATTCTAGGGTTTTCTTTGATGTCTCTCTCTTTCCATTTCTACTGCCTATTCCATTTCTTGTCACTGTTAGTCTGCAAGCACGTCACTTGCGCCAATAGACAGCAAGGCACGGGCCCCTTGTCCGCTGCGGCCTCCAGGTGGAAGGGAATCCCATTTTTTTGTTCCGCCTCCATTCGCAATCGCCTAGCCTTCAACTATCGAGATCGTCTTGCCTCTAGTATCACAAATTCATTCAGCGCTACCATTCACACGTCTCAGCACCGCGCGAGACCACAAGTGATGCCCTAACGCCGTCAACACCTCAAGCGACATCCCCGGAAATGATAGCAAACCCTACGCGATGCCTCCATCCCAATCACCTCACCTCTAGCGATCCCTCACACATGGAATTGACGAATCACAATTTCATTGCACGATGTGCACCAACAGCCACCAGGATCATGCCCCCCTCATCTATCACGGCTCCATGCGCGTTGCCTACACCTGTGCAGCGTGGTGCCACCTCTTGCCTTTGTAGTCGTGGTGCCTAGCACCGAATGTGCGTGCCTGAGCGGGAACGTCGCCTTTCCCAACCCTTCAATATCTCTAGGGCCTATTCCGCTTGCGTCGGGGCCTCAACCTGAGCGCTGTTTCTTCCCTTGTGCCCACCTTCGCATCGTTAACATGACGTCATTATTTTCTTCCATGCCGACTGCCCTTCAATTTGATGTCTCTACCCTGCTTCTCATCGCCGACACTCCTGCTCCGGGATGTTCAGCTATGGCTTCGTCGAGGAATTCTACATCATCTTAACCGCCACATGCTCCGGGAGCAGACTCATCCTTTCCACCCTCACTTCTGCCACACATCCTTACCACTGCACCTCCCACCCTCACTCTGGCACCTATACTGAACATTGTGCTTTACCCGTAGGGTGGTTCCCCCTAGCATGCCAATCGATCATGGCACAACTCACTCGACTAGCATACACCTTTCATCATGGCAATAATTGCTTCTAGATTTGAGCTTTTCCAGATTTGGGCCGTGGGCCTCGAGACTTGGGCCTCCAGATTAGAGAGGAAATTACTGGAGGGTAAAGAAGGAGAATCAAAACTGTCATAAAAGAGAACTGAAAAGGGAAGAAGTGAATAAGGAGTATACTCATTGCATAACTGGGTAATTTTTAAAGAGCTCAGATCTACTTTCTCTCCACTTCTTGCATCATAATTTTGTTGTAGCTTTGATGCTTTTTGAGGAGTTCATGTGAACTTGCTTTTTAGTTTTCATCATAGCCAAAAATGTCAGCTCTCTTTTAGAGTTACTTTTGGCTCTTATGTGCAAGGCCTTTCCTTCTTTTGAATTAGTCAACATGTGGTCCACATGCTTTGTGGGCTTGATTACAGCCCCAAATGAAGTCCATTTTCAAAATCCCATTCTTGAACGATGTTCTTGAAGTGTTCATGGTTAAGTATTTGACCATTTGATCTCTTTTTGACTTCTATTTGACCACAAAAAGACCATTAATCAGCATTTTCTCTTATTAACACATGTCGTAGTGCTTTTCTTGGAAAATTCATAGAAAATTCAAAGAATGTGATAAATTTGTGAACTTGAATATGTTGACTCCACACACGATGAAAGATATTTTTTATTTTAAATTCCATTAGTAATAAAATTAATCTTCAATCGATAGAAAGAATTAATCTTCATCCATCTCAATTAAGTGTAATGCAATGGAGGGCATAACATATCATTTAAATGATTATTACCCTGGATAATATCTAATTAAATGACATTTTTAAGGATTACTTAAGAAATTATTAAATTCTCCTCATGCTCTCAAACTTCCTTCCCTCCAAATAATCTCATGTAATATCTGATGCTTGGTTAATTCAATGTTAGGGTTTCCTCTTCCACGAGGTCCTCATATAATGACTTGAATTTTGCATAAAAACTAAACACTTTATATATTTGTTCAAGCAACAAAGAGCGTTTATGTATATGACCTCTAGGCCTAGATACATATCCAATTAATAATCAAATATGCCCAACAACAATTGATTAGTTTATGCATTCAATTAGTTCAATATAGAACATGAATTAATGAATCATGGATAGATTTAACATAACTGGTAAGTCAAGTATATAGAACTCCCAATTATAAGGTTTCACTACCCATATATAGAGCATGTCTCTTAATAGTTACACTAAACTTATAATCCTCCATCCAACAGACACCCTTTCAAGTACTTAGCACGTGGTCAGTTGTCTAAACCTAGCGTGGAATTCTAGTCTAAACTATTTGGATTAGAAGTCATTTGGAAACTCCTTTTTTTTTTCCCTTTGCCTTCGCCAAGGACTTGTGCGCATCGATTCCGAGATTCTATCACCTATAAGTAACTAGATCAAGTGATGAGGTTGCGACCGCTTAAATTAAGGTCTTCATTCAGATTATTTAACATGGTGCCAGAGGAAATGTGTTCACGCCTGAACAAAACAGATATGGACATGTGCAATGAGAATTAGCTTCAGCACTACACTGTTTGTCGTGATTTTTTTTTTTGTGAACACCAAAGAGTGGATGAAAATTTGTTTTTATGGACTAATTGTTGGTGAATGTGGCTTCGCAAAATAGCATTACCCTGTTGGATTTTTCAACTCAACAGTATTTCTTGCCCGTTCAAGCTTTTCTTATGGCCTTGCACGCTTTGTGGCCCATTTTTTATTTCTTTTCCTAGGCCCAAGAATTAAAATTCCCAGTCAGTTGATTGAAGTAATAAATCCGATTCTAGTATCTTCTAGAAGTCCACTTGATCATAACTATTCAATCTAGTTGTAATATAACGGTAACAAATAATACACATACGGAAGAGGAGAATTGTCCCTATCTTCCACATCGATTAAAATAGGATTGTCAGAACTACCTCTGTCATTATGCGCATAAAACAAGGTCTGCAAGGTCTACTGTTTGCCCTTCATGGTGGTACACAAAACAAGATTTAGTCAAGAAGCCGCCACCAATTTGGCTGAGAAATTGAGCTCACGAGTTTAGCGAGGAAGGGGTGGAAACCAAGAAAGGAAATGAGAAGGGACAATCTATGTTCTTGAAAAATCAATATGAATTGGACAGGACTCAAGACAGGACAATTGGCTATGATGATGGATACAGCCTAAATCTACAGACGTGTAGACTTAAAAACTATGAATAATCTGTGCTGTGATGTGAAGACGAGGTCTAAACTAGAGGGAAGCTGCTGATAAATGGAGGGCATGGAAGGAGTCCTGCATAGGGTGAGAATGAATATGCTAGATTAAATCAAACACATGTCTTTAATTGTGAACATTGAACACTCACAATTACCCTATGCAGGTTGTATATTAATAATATTATGGAGCATAGAGAAGGGACTAATCCTAGTAACTACAGCTGCACACAGGATAAACTTGACCAAGCTGCACATATGTTACGTTGGTATTCTGCCTCATGATTCTTCTAAGTTAAAATCCTAGAGCTAAAATGTCAATAATCCTAGAGCTAAAACCTGGTGAAATAATTCCGCCATAGAGAGTGAGCATATCAACAATACTTGAAATTCAATTTTCCTAGAGCTTAATGCGGCATGAATATGTTGCCCTGGAAATATCATGAGTAGAAGACTAATGACATTCTAGAACATGATTTCTTCCCTAGAGACTACAAAATTTGAGTCGGATAGGATAAGAAGATGTTACCTACAGATACTGCAACAAGAGTTCTAGATTATCACAAATGAACAACAATATCATTAAGACTAAGCATGTCAAAAACTCAAACCACAAAATGTATGTAGGAAAAGAAGAATTGAGAAACTGGCACTTGGAAATTCCGGGGTAGTAAATTTTGTAACATAAAACTCCATCTGGCGATTTGACAACACAACATAAGCAATATGCAAGACCCTACTCTCAGAAGTTTCTCGTCAAACTCTCCATACGATAAATTTAATGATGCTGTAAGCAGACTAGAGGGATACCTATCAGATCAAGTACCTAGCCTCATTCCTCCGCTACAATGTTGCCCCTCTCACTTACATAGATACCATCCAAGAATTTCCGAATATCCTTGTTCTTCACATGGCATTTCTGATGAGGAAGTGGATCAAAAGTTAATCAGGCATAGAAAAAGAAAAAAAATTCAGAAATGGGACGTGTTAGAAATTCTGGAGGAACCTGATTGATTAAGGCAGCGGAGCGAGAAACGAGCTCGATGTCATTGCCATCAAGCACAAGCTCGTCCTTCACCTTCTCAGACCTGACAATCTTTACCCCTTCTAGCATTTCAATCTTCCGAACCTGAAAATCATGGTAAAGAGAGATTTAAACATCGAGAGGCAGAAGAAATTGACACCCAGAAAAGATATTTGAAATATACACCCAAACATGAATATCTAATTATAACAGAGGTTCTTATTAAGAATAATAGATTTTGCGTGGATAGTTCTCACACGACAGACAAAGACCGAATTAGTACACCAGGAAGGATGAAATGAAATTTCAAAAATAAAATTGTGTACGCTGTATTTAACTCTACTGAACTCAGCCCAGGTATAATCAACGAAATACGTAAATTGTGTTCAACATTTAACATCGAACTAGCAATGAACCTGTCAAATTATAAAAGCATCCATGCACATCAATTGACATACTCAACGCAGGAGGCCCACCAAACCGAAATCAATTCCCAAATTACGACACACACAAATCAACTCCGTGATAAATTAGATTTCAACCGAAAAATAATGTAGTAAACAAAATGATAAAGAATAAGCAGTCCTGCGACCTAAATAATCCCAGAAATAAAAAAATCAAAGAGGACAATATAAGCAACAAAAGATCCGATCGTGTAAGGAAAAGGGACCATAGCTTACGAATAGAAAAACTCATACCCTCTTCTCTCCTAGAAAGTTTCTGATCTCGATCGATGAGTTACTATTGGTGATGCTGGCATTAATCGGAAAATGAGCATACACAAGCCTCATTTTGTAACGATACCCAGAAGTGACTCCGGTGATAAGATTCTGCACGTGACTAATAGCCGTTCTGATGGCAGCCATGGTTTTTCGGGTACCAAACCAAGCGTCCACCTTCAACTTTTTCCCATTCTCAATGAGTTGGAAATCCAGGTTAAGGTGTTTGAAGTTCCGCGTTAACTTCCCTCTTGGGCCCTCCACTTCGACGATTTTGGCGCGAACCTTGATTTTGACCCCTTCCGGGATGTCCATCGTCTGCGATGAGAGTATTGTCTTCATTGCAGCGGTTTCTCAGGTACACCAAGCTCCTCTCTGCTGGCCCTCCGCCGCCGGCTTGTGGTAGCAATGACGCCGTGTGCCTAGGGTTTCATTCATGTCAAAAAGAGAGAATATATAGCAATAGGCCGGGCCGGGCCGAGATTGGTCAACTGCGTCGGGCCCGGAGAAATGTAGATACCCGGCTAGATGCCGCCACGGCGGCTCTGAAGTTCAGAATCTGAACTGGTATTGAAAATTTTCGGAAATTTTATTGTATTTAATAATTCGATAAAAGTACGTATGTGAATTTACATTCATTCATGTATTTAATAATTCATTTATTTTATTGTATTCCCTTCTATTAACATTCATTTTTAATAAAATGTCAATTTCTTGAAAAAAATGATTTAATATATTTGACACGTGATATATATAAATCAAACTTTTAAATATTTAATGTTTATTCATGTTTATCTATTTAAATATCTTCAAAAATTGAATTTAACATATGCGACATATATGATTTAAATGTTTATTGATCAACCACAAATGATTCAAATAAATACCTTTAAAATTGACTTATAGATAATCTCTCCTAAAATAAGGGAAAAGATCCTAATATGAATTTGAAAATTCCAATTTCAAAATAAATTATATTATTATTCTATTTTTTTAGGATATGACTCCTAGACTTGATTCTTAACTGCTTAACATGACAAATGATATTTGAATTTTTGAAATCTACAAACCCTTTTAATATGCAACATTAAATTAATCAAAATCAATTAAAAATGTACCTCACCAGTTTCAGCTAATTTAATTTTCTTCATAAAAATTTTGAACTTTTCATATGAATTTAGAGTTCGCCTTGAGTTTGAAGATACCCCAATCATCCTAGTTGGTTTAGAGTAAATCTTCCCGTAGGATGTTGAAAAAGTCTTTATAGTTCAAATTAACATCTTTAGTGTTACAAAAACTTTGGCCCTTTCCTCAACATTTATTGTATTAGGTTAACCAAATTTGACACTACTTTTGGGGCCATGACTTTCCTCTTTTTCATCTTCTCCATTCTTGCAAATAAGATTCTCCATTTTTTGACATGTATACCTACATTTTCAGCCTTATTCAATACTCAAATATCATTTATGATCATTAATACCACAATGGACAAAAAAAAAGGTGTAAAAATCAAGTAGAGGGTAGAGAAATTCTACATATCAACTTGAAAATAATGAATTTAAAATTTTTTGGGATTTTAGATTTAAAATTTTTCACTTTTTATTTAGAGAAATGGACTGAAATGGGCAAAGATTAGTAAATAATTGTTTGAAAATGAGAAAAATCTATCTAAGTGTGTAACTCTAGTCAAAAGCATAACAAAATCTTGTAGGATGTAAATGTGATATTTATTTTATCTAACATACTAGAATCTCAAAAAAGAAAAATTATCCAAGGTGTGCAATTCCTTTAACTATAATATTACAAAGTGCAAGAAATTAGGTATATGGTTAGGAGTCTATGTTTTTTTAGTGAGTACTCATTTCAACTATTTAATGAACTTTGGATATCAATATTTGGATTTTAAAAAGTTCCTTTTAGGTTTTTCCTTTTTGTGTCCATAATTGCATCTCCATTTGAAAATGGGATGAGTGCCAAACTATGGGGCCAGTGAAGGGATTTTTTTAAGAATATTCCTTTTAGTGAACCCTTTTTATTCATGTTAATGGATGATCTACTATTTTGGTAAAACAAGAATTCTCAACCTACATTGGATGATCTACTATTCTTTTGAAAATTATTATTGATCGATCTTGCGAGTTAATTTGTGTAGATTGCATAAAATTCAAGACCCCATCTTATGCAAGAATCTTCCTACTTCATCTTATGCAAGAATCTTTGTGGTAACTTTAAGCTATTGGCTTTTATGCTAAAATCTCACTGGGGGACATACATTGAAATGATTTCTATGACTTGACATGATTTATCAATAAGATGAAACATGTAATTTTTTACATTAAGTAGGAAAAATATGATTTATACTTAAGTTGTTTGATTTATTTGATATTAATTAAAAAAATAAAATTATAATTCATATTTTTTCGTGAAAATTTAAGACACTTTCGTTGAGTCAACAAGTTTAACCATAAATACATTTGAGAATGATTCAATAGCCCCAATGAAAGATCGTAAGTAGGATAAATCTTTTCCCATGGTTTAACTAATTTACTTTGATTATTCAAAAAATGATAAAGATCAATGAATTATGATACAAAACTAAAATTTGGTGATCTCTTTATCAAATCTATTATCGAAGGTCATTTTATAGAGTTGAAACACTTGGAATCAATATTTTCAAAAAAAATTCAATTGACTCTTGATTGATTCTTTGTAACTAAATACTACTTTCATCATCAATCAACTGATGTCCCTAGCATGAAAATAATTTTTTTGAATTTATTTTCTAAAACTATCAACATATTGTCAAGTTTAGGTTTCTATCTATCAGAATGAACTAGTAGGCCAAACAACTTGTGATAGGGATGGTTCATTAAGGGCCCATGCCAATATCCCATATTCTCTACTATTCTAACCCCCTCCCTCGATGATTGCATGTTAACTCACTTCTCCAAATATAATGCAACATCTAAATTTTCTTCTTCCACATGGTCTGAAACCCACTATCTCTTCCATTGCCTCACCATCTTGCCATCAATTGCCTCAATCTTCTTCCTCGTGTTTCCATCATAACTCGCCATTTTTGCATGCATCTTCTTGCTGCCACCAATATCCTCATTTCAATATCATTCTTTGATGACCCATGACATAATCAAGAATTACACATGAATACCAATTAATAATAATGGAATTAATGGAAATCAATAACAAGTTATCAAAGCCTGTAAACACATACCTTCACCATCTGAACATCCGTGTATGGTCAAATTTATATTTTGATTAAAATTTTATTATTTATTAATTCCTTTAATATTTGATTAAACATTTAATATTAATTTGTCTATAGTAATAACTCCATTATATTTCTCTCTCTACCCTCTCCACCCCTATCATTCGATCTTCTTACCTCTCAATTCCTATACATACGAAAAACATTAAACATTTCTCTCTCTCTCTCTCTCTATTGTTAAGTAATAGAATGAAGGTGCCAATGTTGGAATCATGAGAGTGCACATAGGGCTCTCTCTCAATACCCCTCTGGCATTTCTTCCCCCTTTCCCCTACCTTTAGCATTTCTTCTCTCTATTACTCTGAGGTTTTGATGATGCATGATCTAGCTTCTAGTTTTTCTTTTCCAAGGGCTGATGATAGATGTAGTTCATTAGACAAAGAGCTAGATAGGTAAGAATAAATGTCTATAGAATCATCAATATGTAGATGAATTTATCTCAATATCTTATCTATCCATACTATACTTAATTTTTTGGTGTTGTTGAGCCATAAATGGAGTGGCCCAACACTTTGTTTTGCAAAATAGACTTTAAGGGAGTCTCGCCCCATTTCTGGTTTGGCAAACAGACCTTATTGTCAAACATGGAGATGTCTTGTGTCCAACTTGGATGGAAAACATGCCCAAGTCTAGTCTCCAACACTTCAAGTCTAATGATCAAAGACTTGATAAGCCCTCCATTTTTTTATCAAAACATCATACCTATCAAAAGAAATTGAATTGAAAATTTACAATGATGAGACACAAAGAATGATGATCCTATCATCGAGTGTAAATTAAAATCAACACTTATAGGGTTCCTTAGAGGACTTATTTGAAATTGTTCAACTTTTTAGCCTCTAGCTACTCCAAACGATCTCGAGATTGTTGGATCCTCTCTTAAACATATTCTTTAAATCACTAGATAAGAGGAAAGAGAAGAGAGTGGTGAGCTCTCATCAAGGGGTGGGGGAGCCCACCCCTTATTTATGAATCTCAATTTTTTGAAATTTTCACAAAAGCTCTCATAAAAGATATCTATCCATAGATGTCCATTGACCTTATATTTTTTACCCTCTCCAATTCTATAACTGAATGGTAAAATAGCTAAGAGAGGGGGATTCTTTTATGAATTCATTAATTAGTCACTCAAATCTTGCATTGATTCATACACTAGAATTATTATTTTTATATTGGAAAAGGTATCTAAGCCCCCCCCCCCCCAAAGTCCCAAGAGGAGACAATCCCCCTAGAGTCATTTTATATCTTGTTAGTCCCTTAATAGCAAGGAGTAACTATTCATGTTAGTCAAACCAAAGTCCATGCACGTACTTGCAATCTAACCCACTCATGCTTTTTACTTACAGATACTTGAATATCTTCAAGAACTCTTTCAAGGAAACCATGTAAGTATGTTTTCTCATTCTTACTAAATGATAGGATCATCTGTTTTTGGTGGCTTGGTGTTTTGAATATTAGATTCAATGTTTTCCGCTGCATTCAATGTTTTGATCAAAATCTCAAATGTTTATCGACATCAGTTAAAACTACTTGGTGACTAGAGATTTGTAAGTCATAGTTAAAACATGACCATCCATCCACAATATGTGGTGGCGTACGACCCCCGTCGCCACCAAGGCATGACACTACGGCGCCGGAGGAGCCGACACCCGCGCGGGTCCAGCCCTCTCGACAGGTGAAGATGAAGGATGCCGATTTTCACTACACCAAGTGAGGACTTCATCTCGCCACGACACATCTCACCCGCCTCGCGCGCGCGTGGAGTTACCTATTCTATCTTTCCTTTTATTATGAACTTTCTTAGCCCGCACGTGTTTAAGCGGACCTTTGCACATTTTCTTCTTTCTCTTTTAGGCCTTCGGGTGGGTTTCCTCCTTTTCGAGATCCCATTCGTGAGGCCCTTTCCCTTTGTGAACCTTTAATTTTCTATGATCATGTTTAGGTGTGGGTTGTGGGCCTCAAGTGGGCCCTTTCCTCTCTCGGCCCGTTATAGGCTCTATAAGAGGGGAAGGGACCCCCCCACAAACCCTAGCCGTCATTTGAAGAAAGAAAGGAGTGAACTCCCTCTCAAGTGGCTGCTCAAGGAAGATCGGAGAAGAAGACCAACCACCGCCTCCGCTGCCGCCGCACGCCGTAGTACCGCCGCCACGCCCGCCGCCGAGACCGCCGCCTCTTCTTGCCCCAATCACGTGATACCCCGCGACTCTTCGTTCCCAAGCCGCCGCCGCCTCAGGCCGCCGCCGCCGCCGCTCAGGTTCGCTGTGCCGCCCCAGCCCCTCTCCAGCCCTATGACCTCCTCCGTATCGCCACCACCATCTCGGAGTCCCCATCTGTTCTTTGCCCTTTCACCCGTGAACGCGCACTCCCTGCTCTCCCCATTCCTGTGGTACCCCGTCGAGCACCATATCCCTCTCCACGACCTCCCTCCTTCTCCCAATTTCCGACTGCCTCTCCTCTCTCTCCCTCCCGTGCGCATCGCGACTTCCGACTCTCCTCGTACTCATCCCCCTTTCTCCTAACCCCTCCAAAATCACGTCCTACAGCCCCGATTTTCCCCCTTCTTCCCGAATCCCGTTTAATTTTTCCTACCCAAATCCGACTCCCGTTGGATTCCTCCTTCAGCGAAGCTTCCCTCCCCTTCCGCCCCGAACGCGTACCCCAACCCCTGCCATCGCCACTGCCAGTTCCTTCTTGAATCGTCCGATCCTCCTTTCCGCACCCGACGATTGCCCGCTCATTCCGCATTCAACCCGCACATTCCGCCATCTCTTTTCCTATACATGAAATCCCACTACACCACTATTCCCGGACACGAAATTCCGTTCTCCCCCGGAGATATCCCCAATCCCAAATCCTATCGTCTTTATTTTTCCCCCTCCTCCCATTGTTCTCCGAATCCAGACATCCACGTGTCGTCCCCACCAATTCGACGCCCAGCCTAGCTTCTCCATTTCCCCAGTGATTCGGGTTAAACCGCGGAACTCAACCACCGCGCTGCGCCAACTCCTGTCGCCACATCGACTCCGCCCATGTACCCATCTTCCCACTCCCCTCCTTGTCTTCTTGCGCCCACACGACTCTGTCAAATTCATTCACGGATTCAGGTTTCGCCAATTTCCCTTCGGCCCTACATTCTCAGCGACGCGATCGAAGATTCCTGAAACTCCAATTGTCATTGTGACGCGACCACTACCTGAAGTCTTCCACGATTCCCGAGCGCCCTTCTGTCGCGAGATCACCCCTTCACAGAGCATCTACGACGTGACTTCCTGTCGGTCAAACAATCCTCGCGTGAATCTGCAAATTACCTGAGCTGCGTGCCCCTGCAATCAGCTCGCCCGCACTCGTTACGCAGAGTTACCTAGCACATACAGCCGACGCGTCATTATTCGGGCTGAATCTGCCGCCCTTCCTCGACGACACCGTCTTCAGTCTACCTTGCCGCCCGTCCGTGTCACGAACGAACGGCCTCCCTCGTTGCGACCGACCGGGCTCGCGCCCCGCAGGTTAGGCACACATCCCCACTCTTTTACGTCGAAGATCTATATCTTTTACACTATTTCACGCACTTGTCTCCACCGCCGTCGGAACTTAGTTTAGGACGAGTGCTTAGACGGCTTGATAGGATTGATACCGTGGTCCAATCCGTCGGGTTGACTGGCGAGCCCCTCTCGACGACTCATGGCTCCATGCCCGCGTGGACGTGAACTGGAAGGAATCCTAGACTAACACTACTCGGCACACCCCAGGATCTATGGAGACGACGTTCGAGACGGTACCCTGCTTGTCCGCATTAGTAGTTATTACCTCGTCGTAGAGCACCCTAGGATATCCATCCCCTAGTTTCACCCTTGGTATCTCGGTGTGATACTAGCTTCGCACCCCAGTCTTGCATCAAGATGTCTTTAATGTCTCACGATCTAAGTACCACATACACAACTATGACATTAATCAAACTAGTTGGTTGTTAGATATAATATTATTCAAGGATTCATATGGATCAATGCAATGAACCCTTTCTTTGAATAGCACTCGCTATCTATTCTTGGTGCCTTCTCATCGATGGCCACTGAATCAACCATATTCATCATACGAGTTAGATTGGATAGTATTATTCTTTTTGAATATTTTGATGTCCTTCTCAAATACGCTTAGTTTAGGGACTAGAGATAATTTAAATATACCTTCTCAAATAGGGATATTTAAAAACTACTTTTAAGGGTTAATGATAATTTTATTATAATAAGATCATAATATACTTAGTATTTACATATGCTCATGGAATTCATTACAAATATCGCACAAGAATAACTCTATAAGAATTTCATTTCAATGAATATGAATGATACATAGAATTGTAATTTGGCTTATAGGCTACATAATATCTATCATTTTAGACATCACGATTCTAGTGTTTGACCACTTGAGTCACACCCCTAGAGAGGGCACTATCAGCATTACCAACCACAGCTAGAGAATGAGTCTCCTACCCTAATCTCCTGTTCCATAGACCTCTTGCATCATATTAATGCTAATTTTGCACAATTCCTAATTTTTACTATTCAGTCTCTTTCAATATTAGCCTCCTTTTCTTGATATTTTGAATTTCTAACATTTTCATGAAAATAATGGTGAATAATGAATAAAATAATTAGAGAAATAATTAAAGAACTTGAAAGTGAACTACTTTTACTTTTTGAAGGGAATTAAGTGAATTTTAGATGTATACATTTTTTATTTTTTTATACCTTCAATTGAATGTCATAGAATGATATACTATTTAAGTTATTATTTAATGACAAAAATTGGATGTAAAAGGAGTTATATTTTGTAAGATATGAATTTTCTAAGTTTTATATATTTTTATAGAATATTTTGAATATATTTGAATATATATAAGCAAAAAATTAGTAGAAAAAGAGGCCCACTATAGGCAGCTAATGTGTTGGAGTGGCACTTACTTGGTGCGATGGGCCTTTATATTGCAACAAGCCAAACCTGGCCATTTTTTAAGAACAGTAGCATGTTTTGGAGTGCGTCTTACATTTTTTTAAGGGAGCCAAGCTGCACACAGGTGGCGCTTGCATTGCTTATGGATTCAATTTTTTTTACTAATTTTATTGAATTAGGCACCCTAATGGCCCAATTCTAAAAAGCCAAATTTTTTTTTTCAAATCATGAAACCCTTATAGAGTTTTAGCAATGTGGGACAAAAAATATTGTTTTTAACTTGTAGGTGATGGGGTGCTTTTCAAAGTCTTTGATCAAGAGTCTTCCAGTTTTGAAGGTATGGATTCAATTTGAGCCCTCAATTTTAACTTTAATGGAGATAGGTACGTAGAGACATCTCATTTGTGTTGATTCATCCAAACTTTCAAAGGATTCTTGCCTTTGATCAAGGATTTATAACAATTAGAATTCAATGTGCCTTTTGGAGTTCACTTGACATGTAGAATTCACTAGAAATTTAGGATCAAGATCTGACTATGGTGCTTAAGGGACAATTTGCCTATGAATGATGATGTTGTGGCAACCTATGGAGAATCCATCTAAGATGCCATGCCTGCAATATAAAGGCGATGATTCACCTAATTTCTTATACTCTTGATTTTCCATCACGTTTGAGATGGTGATGCAACATCTAAGCCTAGTTCTCCCCTTATAAATACTCTCTCTTCGATGATATAACCATTCTTGGAAATTATCAATCATCTAAGCCCCTTGAAAATTGTTCTCTTGAATCCATTGATCTATAATTTCTCTATACTCATTTCTACACATTATGAACATTTTGTTGAAAGGCTGGAAGAATATTCTATATGAACTATGAATTTTTTTCTAGGAACACATTGATACCAAAAATATGATTTCATGAGTTCTTAGGTTTTTCTCTTTGCAGTTTTGGGTTAGTTGAGTCATATTTTCATTAATCTTTCACCATATAACATTAGCTTTCAATTTGACGATGCATATTCGTGCAGAGTAAAACTAGGCCTTCTAATTCCTTAAGTGGTTTATCTAAAAGATTGGCAATATAACTAGGAAGGCGCTTTAAATACCACATGTGAATCACTAGACATGCAAGTTTTATGTATCCCATTTGATATCTTCATACACAAGAATCAACAATTCCACACTGCATTATTCAGAAATGTTTGGATCTTCCTTTTCAGCTCCGATCACTCGATAATTTCCACAAGCACAAATTCCACTTCATTGAAAACACACGAAGATGTGTCAAAATACTTTCCAAACTCACCACTTTCATATTCTAATTAAGATTTAAAGAGTATAATGGTGAATAAGGGTTGAATCCATGGAGAATTAAGGGATTTTTGAAGTATTCTTCAAATTTGATCAAATCGGATGAGAAATTGAATTAAGAAATTAGGGATTTTGGTAGATTTAGAAAGAAGACTCCAAGATAATCTATAGAATAAAAAATCATGCAATTTGGATCAGAATTCGTGAAGAAATCAAGGAGCAAAAATTAGAGAGAAAATCGTTCGAGAAGAGAGATGACACTGAGAAATTATCTAAAACTCGACTAATCTAGGATTCTAAATTGAAATCTAATGTTACAGGAAAAAAGATTAAGGAGAAAGCATATAATCTAACCCAAAATCACGCTTAAAATGATCCAATCAACAACTTTTTATTTTGCGATTTTGAAAATGAATTTTGGCATTCAAGAGATGATTTCTCTTGATTCTCTCAATAAAATCTCACCTTCAAACACTCCTTGGACGTGGAAATCAGTTTAGAAGATGATGAAATCAAGAGATTCAAGGATTTAGATGTCTAAACAGTTCAATTACTCAAAACATCTAAGAATGCTTTACATCATCAAATAACATGCGCATGTATACACAAAATTGGGCATGACCGTTCAATGTGCCCTTTCATCTTCAATCAACGGCTGTGATGAAATGCTTAGATGTGAATTGTTGTGTTTAAGTCGTGTCCGTTTAATTGGAGATGGAGCACTCAAATTTTGACATGTCACGCGTGAAGAAGAAATGTTGTGTAACGCGTGTCATTTGATCTTCGTCAGATGCTCTAGATGTGTACACATGTCCACGGGAGTCCATCGGTTGCTTTTAATCTCAGTAGTTATAACTCCTCAGATGAATGGGTGAGATTAAGTCATTTTAAAATGATTCAATGATGAATCGTTATGTGCCATGTACCCCCCTTAAGTGAAAATTGACGATCATGATGGATTCATGGGATCACATGCTTCATAATGCACCACGTCACCTGCACATAAAAGAAAGAAAAATAGTTCCACATGGAAAAAATAATGTGACATGACGGGTATGTAACTAGAGTGTGTTAAGTGTGTTTAACATATATCCTGAAAAGGATGCTTAACCCACTAATCACATACAAACATACGCCCGCACGCGCACGTGCCCATACGTGCGCACGCATCCAATCACACTTGTGCACCATATGGTGGGTGCTCATGTCGCCACGTGGTGACACGTCACTCGCCCACCGCGTGAGCTGCCATGTCAACGAGCAATAAAAATGATATTTTAAATTTAAAAAATCCAAAATAAATCCAAATAAATTGAGAAAAATTCAGAAAAATTCATAAAAATCCTTAAAAATTAGAGAAAATTCATAACT
>CM044103.1:3610805-3699180 GCA_024174645.1 Lemna minuta | reverse complement strand
TGATGTAGCACAAATATGAAACATGCCCAACTAAGATTCCATGCAATCATACCACACACTAATGAGGCTCTTGGCAAAGGTGTTATCAAACCATTAGGGCAAATTCTCTCTCTCTCTCTCTCTCTCTCTCTCTCAACCGATATACACACATATACCCCTATTTCCTAAAATGTGGATGATTCTAGGGTTTTCTTTGATGTCTCTCTCTTTCCATTTCTACTATTCATTTCTTGTCACTATTTAGTCTGCAAGCACGTCACTTGCGCCAATAGACGAAAGCAAGGCACGGGCCCCTTGTCCGCTGCGGCCTCCAGGTGGAAGGAGTCATTTACACGCTCCGCCTCCATTCGCAATCGCCTAGCCTTCGCCAACTATCGAGATCGTCTTGCCTCTAGTATCACAAATTCATTCCAGCGCTACCATTCCACGCGTCTCAGCACCGCGCTGAGACCACAGAGTGATGCCCTAACGCCGTCAACACCTCAAGCGACACGGAAATGATAGCAAACCCTACGCGATGCCTCCATCAATCACTTCACTCTCTAGCGATCCGCTCACCTGGAGTTGACGAATCACACTCATTGCACTGATGTGCACCAACGAGCGCAGGATCCCGCCCCCTCGCTCTATCACGGCTCCATGCGCGTTGCCTACAGCCCTGTGCGGCGTGGTGCTACCTCTTGCCTTTGTAGTCGTGGTGCCGCCTCATCTTGTACCGATGTGCGTGCCTGAAGCGGGAACGTCGCCTTCTCCCAGCCTCCAGTATCTCGAGGGCCTACTCCGCTTGCGTCGGGGCCTCAACCTGAGGCGCTGTGCATCTTCCCTTGTGCCCACGCTTCGCATCGTTGACATGACGCCATTATTTTCTTCCATGCTGCGGCTGCCCTTCAATTTCGAGTGTCTCTACCCTGCTTCTCATCGCCGACACTCCTGCTCCGGGATGTTCAGCTATGGCTTCGTCGAGGAATTCTACATCATCTTAACCAACGCCTCGGCATGCTCCGGAGCAGACTCATCCTTTCCACCCTCACTTCTGCCACTCATCCTTACCACTGCACCTCACCCTCACTCTGGCACCTATACTGAACATTGTGCTTACCCGTAGGGTGGTTCTAACGCGCCAATCGATCATGGCACAACTCACTCGACTAGCATACACCTTTCATCATGGCAATAATTGCTTCTAGATTTGAGCTTTTTCAGATTTGGGCCGTGGGCCTCCGAGACTCAGGCCTCCAGATTGAGAGGAAATTACTGGAGGGTAAAGAAGGAGAATCAAAACTGTCATAAAGAGAACTGAAAAGGGAAGAAGTGAGATAGGATGATATACTCATGGCATAACTGGGTAATTTTTAAAGAGCTCAGATCTACTTTCTCTCCACTTCTTGCATCTTAATTGTTGTAGCTTTGATTGCTTTTTGAGGAGTTTCATGTGAACTTGCTTTTTAGTTTTCATCATAGCCAAAAATGGCTGCTCCTCACTTGAGAGTTGCGCTTTTGGCTCTTATGTGCAAGGCCTTTCCTTCTTTTGAATTAGTCAACATGTGGATCCACATGCTTTGTGGGCTTGATTCCATCCCAAATGAAGTGCATTTCTAAAATCCCATTCTTGAACGATGTTCTTGAAGTGTTCATGGGTAGCAGTATTTGACCATTTGATCTTTGACTTCTATTTGACCACGAAGACCATTAATCAGCCTCTCTTATTAACACATGTCGTAGTGCTTTTTCTTGGAAAAATTCATAGAAAATTCAAAAAGAATGCTGAGTAACATTTGCGAACTTGGTCATATGTTGACTCCACACACGATAGAAAGGTATTTTTGATTTTCAAAATTCCATTAGTAAGATATATTTACTTCAGATTCGATTAGTAATATTAAATCTATCCATCTCAATATAAGTGATCATGGAGGGCTCACGTAGGTCATAAGTAGCTATGAGGGCTGGATACATCTCATAATTAAATGACATTTTTAAGGATTACTTAAGAAAATTATTAAATTTCCTCATGCTCTCAAACTTCCTTCCCTCCAAAATAATCTCATGTAATATCTGATGCTTGGTTAATCTCAAATGTTAGGGTTTCCTCTTCCACGAGGTCCTCATATAATGACTTGAATTTTGCATAAAAACTAAACACTTTATATATTTGTTCAAGCAACAAAGAGCGTTTATGTATATGACCTCTAGGCCTAGATACAGGTATCCAATTAATAATCAAATATGCCCAACAACATACTGATTAGTTTTATGCATTCAATTAGTTCAATATAAGAACATGAATTAATGAATCATGGATAGATTTAACATAACTGGTAAGTCAAGTATATAGAACTCCCAATTATAAGGTTTCACTACCCATATATGAGCTATGTCTGCTTAATAGTTACACTAAACTTATAATCCTCCATCCAACAGACACCCTTTCAAGTACTTAGCACGTGGTCAGTTGTCTAAACCTAGCGTGGAATTCTAGTCTAAACTATTTGGATTAGAAGTCATTTGGAAACTCCTCCCTTTGCCTTCGCCAAGGACTTGTGCGCATCGATTCCGAGATTCTATCACCTATAAGTAACTAGATCAAGTGATGAGGTTGCGACCGCTTAAATTAAAGGTCTTCATTCAGATTATTTAACATGGTGCCAGAGGAAATGTGTTCACGCCTGAACAAAACAGATATGGACATGTGCAATGAGAATTAGCTTTCAGCACTACACTGTTTTGTCGTGATGTGAACACCAAGAGTGGATGAAAATTTGTTTTTATGGACTAATTGTTGGTGAATGTGGCTTCGCAAAATAGCATTACCCTGTTGGATTTTTCAACTCAACAGTATTTCTTGCCCGTTCAAGCTTTTCTTATGGCCTTGCACGCTTTGTGGCCCATTTTTTATTTCTTTTCCTAGGCCCAAGAATTAAAATTCCCAGTCAGTTGATTGAAGTAATAAATCCGATTCTAGTATCTTCTAGAAGTCCACTTGATCATAACTATTCAATCTAGTTGTAATATAACGGTAACAAATAATACACATACGGAAGAGGAGAATTGTCCCTATCTTCCACATCGATTAAAAATAGGATTGTCAGAACTACCTCTGTCATTATGCGTTTAATTGCCAGCATTGAACACTCACGAATTACCCCATAAGCGAGGTTAGACATCATACTACAAGTTGTATGTGTGTGTTATGGGCAGAGTGAAGGGGCTAATCCTAGTAACTGCAGCTTAGAGGGAGCATATCAACAATATTCCTAGAGCTTAATGCGGCATGAATATGTTGCCCTGGAATTGTCATGAGTAGAAGACTAATGCCATTTCTAGAACATGATTTCTTCCCTAGATACTACAAAATTTGAGTCGGATAGGATATGAAGATGTTAGATACAGATACTGCGACAAGAGTTCTAGATTATCACAAATGAAAAACAATATCATTAAGACTAAGCATGTCAAAAACTCACACCACAAAATGTATGTAGGAAAAGAAGAATTGAGAAATTGGCACTTGAAAATTCCGGGGTAGTAAATTTTGTGACATAAAACTCCGTCTGGTGATTTGACAATACAACATAAGCAATATGCAAAACCCTAATCTCAAAAGTTTCTCATCAAACTCTCCATACGATAAATTTAATGACGCTGTAAGCAGACTAGAGGGATACCTATCAGATCGAGTACCTACCCTCATTCCTCCTCTGCAATGTTGCCCCTCTCACTTACATAGATACCATCCAAGAATTTCCGAATATCCTTGTTCTTCACATGACATTTCTGATGAGGAAGTGGATCAAAAGTTAAATTAGGCATAGAAAAAGAAAAAAAATTCAGAAATGGGAGGTGTTAGAAATTCAGGAAGAACCTGATTGATTAAGGCAGCAGAGCGAGAAACGAGCTCGATGTCATTGCCATCAAGCACAAGCTCGTCCTTCACCTTCTCAGACCGGACAATCTTCACCCCTTCAAGCATTTCAATCTTCCGAACCTGAAAATCATGGTAAAGAGAGATTTAAGCATCGAGAGGCAGAAGAAATTGACACCCAGAAAAGATATTTGAAATATACACCCAAACATGAATATCTAATTATAACAGAGGTTCTCATTAAGAATAATAGATTTTGCGTGGATAGTTCTCACACTACAGACAAAGACCGAATTAGTACACCATGAAGGCTGAAATGAAATTTCAAAAATAAAATTTTGTGTACGCTGTATTTAACATTACTGAACTCAGCCAAAGTATAGTCAACGAAAGACGTAAATTGCGTTCAACATTTAACATCGAACTAGCAATGAACCTGTCATATTATAAAAGCATCCATGCATCAATTGACATACTCAACGCAGGACGCACATCAAACCGAAATCAATACCCAAATTACGACACACAAAACAACTCCGTTATATCAAAATAAAAGAGGTCAATTTAGACAATGATAAGTTAGATTTCAACCGAAAAATAATGTAATAAACAAAAAGATAAAGAATAAGCAGTACATCGACCTAAATAATCCCAGAAATAAAAAATTAAAGAGGACAATATAAGCAACAAAAGATCCGATCGCGTAAGGAAAAGGGACCATAGCTTATGAATAGAAAAACTCATACCCTCTTCTCTCCTAGAAAGTTTCTGATCTCGATCGATGAGTTACTATTGGTGATGCTGGCATTAATCGGAAAATGAGCATACACAAGCCTCATTTTGTAACGATACCCAGAAGTGACTCCCGTGATAAGATTCTGCACGTGACTAATAGCCGTTCTGATGGCAGCCATGGTTTTTCGGGTACCAAACCAAGCGTCCACCTTCAACTTTTTCCCACTCTCAATGAGTTGGAAATCGAGGTTAAGGTGTTTGAAGTTCCGCGTTAACTTCCCTCTTGGGCCTTCCACTTCGACGATTTTGGCGCGAACCTTGATTTTGACCCCTTCCGGGATGTCCATCGTTTGCGATGAGAGTATTGTCTTCATTGCAGCGGTTTCTCAGGTACACGAAGCTCCTCTCTGCTGGCCCGCCGCCGCCGGCTTGTGGTAGCAATGACGCCGTGTGCCTAGGGTTTCCATCACGTCGAAGAGAGAGAATATATATACCAATAGGCCGGGCCGGGCCGAGATGGGTCAACTGTGTCGGGCCCGGAGAAATGTAGATACCCGGATAGATGCCGCCACGTAGGTTCTCAACTGGTATTGAAAAATTTGGGAAATTTTATTGTATTTAATAATTCGATAAAAGTACATATGTGAATTTACATTCATTCATGTGTGTAATAATTCATTTATTTTATTGTATTCCCTTATATTAACATTCATTTTAAGAAAATGTCAATTTCTTAAAAAAAAGGGATTTAATATATTTGACACATGATATATATAAATCAAACTTTTAAATATTTAATGTGTATTCATGTTTATCTATTTAAATATCTTTCAAAAAAAATGAATTTAACATATGTGACATATATTATCTAAATATTTATTGATCAACCATGAATGATTAAAATAAATACCTTTAAAAACTGATGTTTAGAAAATCTTTCCTAAAATAAGGGAAAAGATCCTAATATGAATTTGAAAATTCCAATTTCAAAAATAAATTATATTATTATTCTATTTTTTTAGGATATGACTCCTAGACTTGCTTCTTAACTGCTTAACATGACAAATGATATTTAAATTTTTGAAATCTACGAGCCCTTTTAATATGCAACGTTAAATTAATCAAAATCAATTAATATGTACCTCACCGGTTTCAGCTAATTTAATTTTCTTGATAAAAATTTTGAACTTTTCATATGAATTTGGATTTCGCCTTGAGTTTGAAGATGCCCCTATCATCCTAGTTGGTTTAGATTGAATCTTCCCATAGGATGTGGAAAAAGTCTTTATGGTTCAAATTAACATCTTTAGTGTTACAAAAAACTTTGCCCTTTCATCAACATTTATTGTATTAGGTTAACCAAAGTAGACACTACTTTTGGGGCCATGACTTTCCTCTTTTTCTTCTTCTCCATTCTTGCAAAGATGATTCTCCATTTTTGGACATGTATACCTACATTTTCAGCCTTATTCAATGCTCAAATATCATGTATGATCATTAACACCACAATGGATAAAAAAAGGTGTAAAAATCAAGTAGAGGGTAGAGAAATTCTACATATCAACTTGAAAATAATGAATTTTAAACTTTTGGGGAATTTGTATTTTAAATTTTTTACCCTTTATTTAGAGAAATGGACTGAAATGGGCAAAGATTAGTAAAAAAATTTTGAAAATGAGAAAAATCTCTCTGTGTAACTCTAGTCAAAAGCACATAACGAAATCTTGTAGGATGTAAATGTGATATTTATTTTATCTAACATACTAGAATCTCAAAAAATAAAAATTATCCAAGGTGTGCAATTCCTTTAACTATAATATTACAAAGTTCAAGAAATTAGGTATATGGTTAGGAGTCTAGGCTTTTTTTAGTGAGTACTCATTTCAACTATTTAAAGAACTTTGGATATCATCATTTGGAAATTAAAAAGTTTTTTTTTAGGTTTTTCCTTTTTGTGTCCACAATTGCATCTCCATATAAACATGAGATGAGTGCCAAACATGGGAATTTTTGTTTAAGAATATTCCTTTTAGTGAACCCTTTTTATTCAGGTTAATGGATGATCTACTGTTTTGGTAAAACAAGAATTCTCAACCTACATTGGATGATCTACTATTCTTTTGAAAAATTCTTATTGATCTATCTTGCAAGTTAATTTGTGTAGATTGCATAAAATTCAAGACCCCATTAGAGGTTTAAAATTATGAATCTTCCTACTTCATCTTATGCAAGAATCTTTGTGGTAACTTTATGCTGGCTTTTATGCTAACATCTCACTCGGGGACATACATTGAAATGATTTCTATGACTTGACATGATTTATCAATAAGATGAAACATGTAATTTTTTACATTAATTAGGAAAAATATGATTTATACTTAAGTTTTTTTATTTATTTGATATTAATTAAAAAACTAAAATTATATTCATATTTTTTGGTGAAAATTTAAGAATTATTAGTGAAAATTAGTTTTGTATCCATAAATACATTTGAGAATGATTGAATAGCCCCAATGAAATACCGTAAGTAGGATAAATCTTTCCCGTGGTTTTACTAATTTACTTTGATTATTCAAAAATTGATAATGATTAATGAATTATGATACAAAACTAAAATTTGGTGATCTCTTTATCAAATCCATTTTCTAGAGTTGAAACACTTGGAATCAATATTTTCAAAAAAAATTGAGTTGACTCTTGATTGATTCTTTGTAACTAAATACTACTTTCATCATCAATCAACTGATGTCCCAGCATGAAAACAATTTGTTTGAATTTATTTTCTAAAACTATCAACATATTGTCAAGTTTAGGTTTCTATCTATTAGAATGAACCAGTAGGCCAAACAACTTGTGATGGGGATGGTCTGTTAGGGGCCCATGCCAATATCCCATATTCTCTACTATTCTAACCCCCTCCCTTGATGATTGCATGTTAACTCACTTCCTTTTCCAAATATAATGCAACATCTAAATTTTCTTCTTCCACGTGGTCTGAAACCCACTATCTCTTCCATTGCCTCACCATCTTGCCATAAATTGCCTCAATCTCCTTCCTCGTGTTTCCATCATAACTTGCCATTTTTGCATGCATCTTCTTGCTGCCACCAATATCCTCATTTCAATATCATTCTTTGATGACCCATGACATAAGCAAGAATTACACATGAATACCAATTAATAATAATGGACATTAATGGAGATCAATAACAAGTTATCAAAGCATGTAAACACATACCTCACATCTGAACATCCATGTGTGGTCAAATATATATTTTGATTAAATTTTATTATTTATTAATTTCTCTAATATTTGATTAAACATTTCATTATAAAATTGGCTATAGTAATAACTCCCTTAAATTTCTGCCTCTACCCTCTCCACCCCTCTCATTCAATCTTCTCACCTCTCAATTTCTAGACATAGAAAAACATTAAACATTTCTCTCTCTCTCTCTCTCTCTCTCTCTATTTTTAAGTAATAGAATGAAGTTGCCAATGTTGGGATGATGAGAGTGCACATAGGGCTCCCTCTCCATACCCCTCTAGCATTTCTTCCTCCTTTCCCCTGCGTCCAGCATTTCTTCTATCTATTACTTTGAGGTTTTGATGATGCATGATCTATTTTCTAGTTTTTATTTTGCAAGGGCTGATGATAAATGTAGTTCATTAGACAGATCTAGATAGGTAAGAATAAATGTCTATAGAACCATCGATATTTAGATGAATTTATCTCAATATCTTATCTATCAATATTATACTTAATTTTTTGGTGTTGTTGAGCCATAAATGGAGTGATCCAACACTTTGTCTTGCACAATAGACTTTAAGGGAGTCTCGCCCCATTTCTTGTTTGGGAAACATACCTTATTTTCAAACATGGAGATGTCTAGTGTCCAACTCAGATGGCGAACATGCCCAAGTCTAGTCTCCAACACTTCAAGTATATTGATCAAAGACTTGATAATGGAGAAGACTTGATCAAAGGCTTGAATGGAGAAGTCTAGTGTCCAACACTTTGTTTTGCACAGTAGACTTGAAGGGAGTCTCGCTCCATTTCTAGTTTGGCAAACGGACCTTATTGTCAAACATGGAGAAGTCTAGTGTCTAACTCGAATGGCAAACATGCCCAAGTCTAGTCTCCAACTCTTCAAGTCTATTGATCAAAGACTTGATAAGCCCTCCAAATTTTGATCAAAACATCACACATATCAAAAGAAATTGAATTGAATATGTACAAGGATGAGGCACAAAGAATGATGATCCTATCATCTAGTGTAAATTAAAGTCAACACTTATAGGGTTCCTTAGAGGACTTATTTGAAATTGTTCAAATTTTTTGCCTCTAGCAAATCCAGACGATCTCGAGATTGTTGGATCCTCTCTTAAACATATTCTTTAAATCATTGAATATCTCCACACTATCTAGTCTCACTAGATCACAAGATAAGAGGCAAGAGAAGAGAGTGGTGGGCTCTCACCAAGGGTTGGGAGCCCACCCCCTATTTATGAATCTCAATTTTTTTAAGTTTTCACAAAATCTCTCATAAAAGATATCTATCCATAAATTTCCATTGACCTTATGTTTTTTAGCATCTCCAATTCTATAACTAGATGGTAAAATAGCTAAGAGGGGGGATTCTTTTATGAATTCATTAATTAGTCACTGAAATCTTGCATTGATTCATACATTAGATTTTTTATATTGGAAAAGGTATCCAACCACCCCCCCCCCAAGTTCCAAGAGGAGACAATCCCGCTAGAGTCACTTCCTATCTTGTTAGTCCCCTAATAGCAATGAGTAACTAGTCATGTTAGTCAAACCAAAGTTCACCCACTTACTTGCAAGCTAACCCACTCATGCTCTTGATTAGTGACCTCACTTTGCATGCATCCTTTGATACATCACTACTTGTCTTGTCTCTCAAGGGTTGACTTCCCATGAGAAAGTTTTTTCATCCCAATCCCTACTTTCCTTCAATCAAGCTTGTCTCTCTAAAGTCCTTCACAAGACTAGACTGCGAGGTCGATGAATACACGCGAACTTGCATCAATTTTTTTTCTAAACTCATCAATTTTGAGAAATAATCAGGAATTAGATATTACAGTGGTGAATAAGGGTCAAATTCATAGAGAATTAAGGTATTTTCGATGAAATCTTTGAAATTTGATCAAATTAGACAATGAATTGAGGTGAGAAATTAGGGATTTCAATATTTTAAGAAAGACAACTCGAAACAAAAATCCATGGAATCAAAAATCACATAAATCAAGATTCACGGAGAAATCAACGAGCAAATTAGGTAGAAATTTCTAAATGGGCAGAGAGAGAAAAACCTAAATTAAAATTAAAATTAACTTAATCTAGGATTTGAAATTAAAATATAATGTTATAGGATGACATATTAAGAGGAAAACATGAATTTTAACCCGAGATAACTCTCGAATTGATCCAATTGCTCACAGAATTAAAGGCTTTTCATTATGTGAATTCGAAGACGATCGTTGGCATTCTAGAATTGATTTCTCCCTATTCTCTCAACGAAATCTCACTTTCAAACACTTCTTGCACGCGGAAGTTGATCTAGAAACAAAGGGAAGCAAGATATTCAAGGATTGAGATGTCTAAACAGTTCGATTACATTAAACACCCAAGAATGTTTTACATCGTCAAAGAACATGTTAATCTATAGGGAGATTTGGACATAACCGTCGGATTGACATTTATAAATCTTCAATCAACGACTCTGAATAAATGCATTTGATGCAAATCGTTACGTTTAAATCACGTTTGTTTGATCGAAGGTGAAAGGATGTGATTACGCCACGTTGTGCGTGAAGAAGAAATGCCCTGAAATGCCTACTGTCCGATCTTGATCTGACACTATGGATGCGTCCACATGTCCATCAAATGATTTTAATATCAACTGTTATAACTCCTTAGATGAACGGCTGAGATTAAACCAATTTAAAATGATTCAATGACTAATCAGAGTGTGCCATGTACCCCCTCACTTAAGTGACAATCGACAATGGCGATTAAATCGCGCGATCGGATGCTCCACATGTTGCCACATCACATGTGCATAAAAACATAAAAAAATAGTCTCACATGAAAAAAATAGAAGCAATTTGATGGGTATATAATGTACGCGTGATTAGTGAGTTGAATTATATACTGAAGAAGGATGCTTAATCTCACTAATCGCACACGCGCACACGTGCGCGCACATGCGCACACACGCATATGTGTGCTCCACGTGTGCATGTACATACACTGCCATATGGCAATGCATTTCTGCACCTACCATGTCAACTGCCATGTCAGCGTATGATAAAAATATAATTTTTATTCATTTTAATTCAAAATAAATCAAATTAAATTCATAAAATAGAAAAATTCCGGGAAAATCTCTAAAAATGAGAAAATTCATAACTTTCAAAATACAACTTCAAATTAATCCAAATTTATTTTGTTGGATCAGAAATTAAATCTATCATTCTAAAAATTCAAATTCAATAAATAACAAGAGAATAAATTTTTATTTAAAAAATATACTCATTTCTCTTGGAAAACTAAAACTTAGAAAAATAAATGAGTGTAGACAAAGTTTTTTCTCTCATTATTTAAAATTAAAACCTACTTATAATCTCAAATAAAATGGGGATAATCCAATATTAAAATATTACTCTTAATTTCTCATAATTATCCCTAAAAATAGTACATTATGATATCATAACCGAATTTTTAAAAAATGATAGATATATACTTAAAAAATATGATAACATGCATTAGAATGAAATATTTAATTTCTTAATTTGCATCAATAATTATATATTTTCACGCATAATTTGCATGTTATCAGTCCTCAAGCCTTGTCAATGACGAATCAAGACCGCGAGGTCGTCAATTGCACACGGTCTCGTGTCAAAACAAAGTCCAAATTTCGCGGAGAAATTAAAGATCAAAGTGAGGGATAATTTCTGAAAATCAGAATCCCGAATTAAACAAAAATCTAAACTAAATTAAACCAAATTCCTAATCTTAATGAAAATTAAGCGGTAATAGACTAAATATTAGTAAAAACCGCTTTCACTAACCCACAATTGTGATTGGATTAACCCAATTAATCGCCTGAATCAAGGCTTTTCATCAAAAATCCAAAAATCACGATCGTGGAGTTTAAGTGTCGATTTCTTCCTCATCTTTTGCCCAAATCTTGATCTTAATCACTTTGTGGACGCGGAATTGAGTATAAAAGCGATTGGGATAAAGAGATTCAAGAGATTTGGTCTCTAAACAATTCAATTAGATTGAATTTCTCTCAAATGCTTTACAAATCAGAAGAACATCTCAATTTATAGGGATTTTAGGCGTAATCGTCCGATCAAATTGATTAACGGCTCTGATGAAACGGTCCATTGCGAACCGTTACCGTTAAGTCACGGCTGTTTGATCGCAAATGGACGCTCGAGATGAAGCCACGTCGATGCGCGCTATAAAACTCATCGAAACCGTCGCCGTTGGATCGCGATCCGACGCTCCTGATGCGTTTCCGTGCATTTAATCTCGATCGTTATAACTCTTGAGATCAATGGGGGGGGGGGATTAGACGCGATCCAGTGAACCGCGATTAAGCCACGTGTCCATCGATCTAAGTGAAGATTGACGGCTGATATTGCACGCGCGATCGGACGTCTACCATGCTGCCACGTCGCCTCCTCATCGCAATCATTGATCGCAATCGATCGGACGGCTCTAATTGCGCCACATCACCTACGGGCTTTAAATATTCTAAAAAATTGATATTTAATTAGAAATTTTGATTTTTAATTTTGGAAAATCCTTAGAAATTCATTAAAAATTCAGAAAAATTTAAAAAAATTCTGGAAAAATCCCAGAAAAATTAAAAATTCATAACTTTCAAAATATAACTCGAAATTAATCAAGATTTCTTTCATTTGATCAGAAATTTAATTATCTATCATTCTAAATTAATAATTAAAAAGTGAAAATTAATAAATAATAATTTAATTTATTTGTCAAAAATTACATTTACTTCTTTAAGATTTTAACTTTAGAAAATTAAGTAAATGTTTATAAAAATTATTATTCTCATTATTTAACTTTAAAAACCATTTATAATCTCAAGTAAAGATAGGTTATAAATTATTTATCTTTAATTGATCATATTAACCCTAATTTAAAATATTTTGAGATTATAATAACTTTTTCATAGAAGGATAGATAAATACTCATAAATATAATATTATGCATAGGAATGAAAGCTATTATGTTTAAATATGCATCAATAATCATATATTATCATGTATAATTAGCATGTTATCTGTGACCAATCCCTTTGCTCTCAAATTAGTTCACTTAACCTCGATCTCATGTGATCCGACAGGGTAGAGAAATGAAACACCACAAATTGACTCTCCACTCAACCCTCTAGACTCATCTCTAGTTAAGAATTGGCTCACCAAAGAGTCTCACCCTTACCCTTGTGTGTATGTACAACTCACTAGAAGTCCACCTATTGTTTACAAGTGATTGATTTTACCAAATCCTAGTTCCTCTAACTGACGAGACGAAATCGCGAGGTCGTCGATTTCACACAGTCTTGTTTCAAAAATAATTCCAAACTTCCCAATTTGATAAAAATAATTCGAATTGAGGGGTATAATGGTAAATAAGGGTCGAATCCACATAGAAATAAAGTATTTTCGAGAGATCTTTTGGAATTTGATCAAACTGGACAATGAATTGAGGTGAGAAATTAGGGAAAATGGTAGATTTAGAAAGATAACTCAAAGACGTAGGCACGGAATCAAAAATCACTCGATTTGGATTAGTAATCGCAGAGAAATCAAAGAGCGAAGTGGGATGAAATTTTAGAAAATCGAGAAAACATAAGACTGAAATCAACGATGAAATTAAACTAAATTACGATCCTAAATTACAAATTGATGATACATGATGATAGATTAGAGGGAAAACATGTTTTCTAACCCGAGATTGCGATCGAAATGATCCAAGTAATCGCTGGATCGAAGGCTATTCATTCCGCGATTTCGAAAGCGAGCATCGGTGTTGAAGAGACAAATTCTCCTTAATCGATCGACGAAATCTCACTTTTAATCACTGGTGGACGCGGAAACGAGTCTAGAAGAGATTAGAAGCAAGATATTCAAGGATGGAAGGGTGTAGATAGATCAGTTTGATGAATACATTCAAGAATGTCTTACAAAATCTAAGAACGCCTCAATTTATAGGCGAATTGGGCGTAAACGTCCGATGGATGCGTTTAATCTTCATCAACGGTCCGGATTAAACGCATCAAGATGAATCGTTATGAATAGATCTTGGCCGTTGGTTCGCGGATGGAGCTCCTGATGAGGCTTGATGTGAGTGCGTTATAAAACGCGTGAAAACGCATCTGACGCTTCGGATGCGTTTGATCGCGTGAAATCTGGACTGTTATAATTCTTTTCTTTAAACCACATGCTTGATTGATGATCCGGTGGACTCTAAGTCCACGCAATCCACGCGTGGTCTTCATCGCGTTTCTGATCTAACGCTTCTCTGTCAGCCACGTCGCCTGCATTTTAAAATGCCGTGTGGAACTTAGTCCCACACGGAAAAAATTAAAGAAACTAAACGGTTTAAAATATGATGCGGACATGAGGGTTAGCTTAAATCCAAACTATTGGATGCTTATATGTACTATAAACCTATATAATACGAGTAAATATAAATATTGCCCATGTGTCACCTCCGCGCTAGCAGGCGCTCGCGTGGGCTTGCGTGGCTCTGCCACGAGGCCTTGCGTGCCACGTCACACCCACGTCGGTCTTGCACAGAAATAAACCCCCTTTGTAATCGTTTTTTAATTGTTTTTCATATATTTAAATTGAAACTAAATCTGGAAAAATCCCTAAAAATTAGAAAATTCATTACTTTCAAAATACAACTCCAAATTAATCCAGATTTTTTTTCATTGGATATGAAATTCAATTATCTATCATTATAAAAAGTTATAATATTTAAATAACAAGAGTATGAATATATTATTTCAAAAATACATCCATTTCTTTAAGATTTTAACTTTAGAAAATTAAATGAATGTTTATAAAAATGATTTCTCTCATTATTTAACTTTAAAAACCACTTATAATCTCAAGTAAAGATAAGTTATAAAATCATTTATCTTTAATTCATCATAATTAACCCTAATTTAAAGCATTTTGAGATTATACCTTAAAATTGCATGAAATGATAGAAATGCACTCAAAGTATGATAACATGCATACAAATGGAATGTTTTATGCCTTAATTTGCATTAATAATCATGTTTTATCATGTTAAGATTGCATGTTATCACTAACTCACATACAATGTATAATGATATTAAAAATTTCTAAATTAAAATGCCTCAAATACCTCATTTATATAAGCAAAAAGAAAAGCCAAAAATTAAGCTATAAAGATTACTAAATTAAATTCTTCTTGAATAATTGAGTTTGAATTTTGAAGTTGACTTTGATTTTTAGATGATGACTTTTGACTTTTAGCAAATGACTTCAACCTTCTATGGATTGCTGTGACATCCAACGTTTTTGCCTAGAGGGAGATTAGCTCTAATTACCATTGAGTTATAGTCATCGATAAAGGGAGTATGAGCTCTGATCGGTGAGAACAAGGCAAAGAGAGAGAAATTGCAGCAAAGGAGAGAGGAGATTGCTGGTCCAAAAGAGAGCTCACGATCTTGCTCACTAGAGATAGAGAGAGAGAGAGAGAGAGTCTTTGTAGAGAAAGTGTCCATGTTTGGCCATTTTTCCCTTTTTGTGCCTTAATTACATAAAAAATATTAAACTTAAGCTAAAAAAATAAAAAATAAGAATAAAAGGAATAATAAGAAGCATTGATTGCATATTACAAAATCATGACATTAAAATCATGAAGATCTACGAGTGACTACCTAAAAAAGGATAAAAAGGAATGTGGCTACCTATTCCTAAATCATGAGAATCTAAGATAATACTAAGGTGAAGAAACTAAATATCTAATATTAGTTTCTAATAGATTAAACTCTACATTTGAATATTATTAATAATTCAAATTTGTAATGATCCGTAATGTACTAATGTAAGAAGGAAAAATATAAGAGAATTGAAAAGCTAATTCTTGGTCTACCTGGGTTTTGTTTATGCTTTGTTAGGTGGGCCGCTTGAGATTTGGTACCGATAATGACAAAGACATACCTTTCCCATAACATTTTGGCTAAATATTAAAATATTTTGCAATATCAATATAAAATTTTAAAGTAAATTATCAAACTCACTTTCAAGTAACAACCTTTAGGCTCATATATTTAGGTAGTTAATAACTCTATCGACTCAATAAAAGTTACTGTTCATAATTAAAAATATCAAGATATACATTAGTTAATTCCTCTTCATGGGATATTCGAGAAGGAAATCGAATTATCCAGAAAGAATATCATTATCTAGTCCAACTCATATGATGAGTTTGACTGATCCTATAGCCATTGGTGTCGAGACACTAAGGCTAGATAGTGGGTGCTCTTTGGAGAAAGAGTTCACTAAATTGATCCGTATGAATCCATGGATGGTAATTATACCTAACTGTCAATCAGGTTGATTCATATCATGATTGTGTATGTGGTCCTTTGACTTGAGACACCAAAGACATCTTGTGGATGGATGATAATGTTTTGATTAAGAGTTTTGAACCCCTAGCCACGGGATATCTAAAACATGATATATTAGATACGACATGAAGTCCATGAAGATGATTGTGTGATCAATATGGAATCATCCACCCTTGGTATTTGAGGATATTGACTCAAGGAATGAGATGCAATGAAATCCTTGGCTAAGGTAGTGTAAATATTGGAGAAGGAGTTTTCGATGATTTCCGACTCGCATTAGTACTAACTTGAGTAACCGATTAGGGTTTGACAGTTGATCATACCTTAAGTCATTGATGAGTCTCATGCAGATGAAGGATTATACATACATGGTAATCAATGACCGAAAGGTTCCGTAAGTGAGTTCTTACATACTCCATATCTCTTAGTGTACGTGGTGTAGCTTAGCACCCACCGGGCTGGCAACTCAACCTATCGATTGGGTTAAATCGATCATTGATTAATTAATCTATTTCTTGATATGGATAATTAATTAAGGTTGACCAATAGGATGTTATTTAGTCTATAGAGTTATTAACTAGTGAGATATATGAACCTAAAGGGTCACACACATAAGATCTATGGATGTCGGTGGACATAAACATAATTATGAGGGTTTTTTATGAAAAACCTCATACCAAATGTCTATAAATAGGGGGTGAATGACCACAACTCAAGGTGCCCATGCAGGCCTTATGGGAATTCTCTTATTTCTTCTCTTTCTCTCTTTGTGAAGAGCTTTGAAGAGGAGATCCAACCATCCAGAAACTGTGTGGATACTGCTAGAGGCTAGATACTTGGATATCTTTAAGAACTCCTTCAAGGAAACCCTGTAAGTATGTTTTCTCATTCTTACTAGATGATAAGATCATCTGTTTTTGGTGGCTTGGTTTGTTTAATATATGATTCAATGTTTTTCGCTGCATTCGATATTTTGATAGAAATTTCAAAAGTTTATCAAGATTAGTTAAAATTTCTTGGTGTCTAGAGATTTGTAAGTCATAGTTAAAACATGACCATCCATCCAAAAGATGTCTTTAATGTGTCACGATATAAGGACCACATACACAACCATGACATTCATAAAATTGGTTGGTTGTTATATATAATACCATTCAAGGATTCATATGTATCAATGCAATGAACCCTTTCTTTGAATAGTACTTACTATCTATTCTTGGTGCCTTCTCATCGATGGCCACTGAATTGACCATACTCATCATATAAGTTAGATTAGATGGTGTTATTATTTTTGAATATTTTTATGTCCTTCTCAAATACGCTTAGTTTAGGGACTAGTGATAATTTCAATATACCTTCTCAAATAGGTATATTTAAAAACTACTTTTAAGGGTTAGTGATAATTTTATTATAATAAGATGATAATACACTTAGGCTTTACATATGCTCATGGAATTCATTACAAATATTGCACAAGAATAATACAATAAGAATTTCATTTCAATGAATATGAATGATACATAGAATTGTAATTTGGCTTATAGGCTACATAATTAGCTATCATTTCAGACATTACAATTCTAGTGTTTGACCCCTTGAGTCACATCCCTAGAGGGGGCGCTATCAACATTACCAACCATAGCTAGAGAATGAGTCTCCTACCCTAATCTCTTGTTACATAGAACTCTTGCATCATATTAATGCTAATTTTGCACAATTCCTAATTTTGACTATTCAAACATTCAATCTCTTTCAATATTAGCCTCCTTTTCTTGATATTTTGAATTTCTAAGATTTTCATGAAACTAATGGTGAATAATGAATAAAATAATTAGATAAATAATTAATGAACTTTCAAAGTGAACTACTTTTACTTTTTTAAGGGAATTAAGTGAATTTAAGAAGTAAATATTTTGTTCTATTGTTATACCTTCAATTGAATGTCATAGACTGATATAATATTTAAGTTATTATTTAATGAAAAAAATTGGATGTAAAAAGAGTTATATTTTGAAATATATGACTTTTCTCAGTTTTATAGATTTTTATAGAATTTTTTGAATATATTTGCATATATTTAAGCAAAAAAATAGTAGTAAAAAGGGACCACTATTGGCAGTTGATGTGTTGGAGTGCAGTTAAATGGTGCCATGGGCCTTTATATTGTAACAAGTCAAACCTGGCCATTTTTTAAGAACAATAGCATTTTTTGGAGTGCATCTTACATTTTTTTAAGGGAGCCAAGCTGTGCACAGGTGGGGCTTGCATTGCTTATGGATTCAATTTTTTTAATAATTGCTTTGAATTAGGCACCCTAATGGCCCAATGCCAATAAGCCAAAAAAGTTATCTTCAAATCATGAAATTTTTATAGAGTTTTAGCAATGTGGGACTATTTTTTTTAATTTTTAGGTGACGAGGTGCTTTTCAAAGTCTTTGATCAAGAGCCTTCGAGTTTTGAAGGTATGGATTCAATTTGAGCCGTCCATTTTAACTTTAATAGAGATAGGTACGTAGCGACATGTAAATCATGTCGATTCATCCTAACTGTCAAAGGATTCATGCCTTTGATCAAGGATTTATAACAATTAGAATTCAACATGCCTTTTGGAGTTCACTTGAGATGTAGAATTCACTAGAAATTTTTGATCAAGATCAGACTATGGTGCTTATGGGACAATTTGCCTATGAATAATGATGACGTGGCAACCTATGGAGAATCCATCTAAGATGTCATGCCTGCAATATAAAGGCGATGATTCTCCTAATTTCTTATACTCTTGATTGTCCATCACGTTTGAGAAGGTAATGCAACAGCTAAGCCTAATTTGGCCCTTATAAATACTCTCTCTTCAATGATATAACCATTCTTGGAAATTCTCAATCATCTAAGCCTCTTGAAAATGGTTCTCTTGAATCCATTGATCTACAATTTCTCAATACTCATTTCTACACATTATGAACATTTTGTTGAAAGGCTGGAAGAATATTCTATATGAACTATCAATTTTTCTAGGAAACCATTGATACCAAAAATATGATTTGATGAGTACTTAGGTTTTTCTCTTTGTGGTGTTGGGTTAGTTGAGTCATATTTTCATTAATCTTTCACCATATAGCATTAGATTTCAATTTATAATGGCATATTGATGATACATATTCTTGCGGAGTAAAACTCGGCCTTCTAATTCCTTAAATGGTTTATCTAAAAGATTCACGACATAACTAGGAAGGTGCTTTAAATACCACACGTGAATCACTGAAAAGGCGAGTTTTCTGTATCCTAATAACATGCTAATTAGACATAATAATACATGATTATTTATGCATATTAAATACAAAAGATTTCATTCCTATGCATGTTATCATATTTATGAGTGTTTATCTATCATTCTACAAAAAATCATTATAATTTCAAAATACATTAATTTAGGGTTGATTATGATGAATTAAAGATAAAAAATTTTATTACCCATATTTACTTGAGATTATAAGTAGTTTTGAAAGTTAAAATAATGAGAAAAATCATTTTATATACATTCATTTAATTTTCGAAAGTTAAACTCTTAAAGAAATGAATGTATTTTTGAAATAGAAATTAAATCTCTTGTTATTTATGAAATTTGATTTTTTAGAATGATAGATAATTTAATTTCTAATCAAATGAAAGAAATTTGGATTAATTTGGAGTTATATTTTGAAATTTGTGAATTTTCTAATTTTAAGGGATTTTTCCAGATTTTTTTCTGAATTTTTAATAAACTTTTTCAGGATTTTTTGGAATTACAAATTGATTTTCTAATTTAAATTTGATTTTTGAATTTAGTATATGCGCGCATGTGACGTGGTGCAATCTGGACCATCTGATCAATCGCGATCGACGATCAAGAGCGGGATGGGAAATGGCGCAATGTGGGACGTCCAATCGCGCGATCAAATCGCAATTGTCGATCTTCACTTATAGGCGTACATGGCGCATCCTGATTCGTCGGCGGATCATTTTCTAAATGATTTAATCTCTTCCGTTGATCAAATGAGTTACAAAGGGCATCGAAACGTCTGATCACAATCCAACCTGCGACGTTTGATGCGTCTTTATAACGCACGTGATGTAGCATGATCTCGGCGGTCGATCGAAGATCCAATGGCCATGACTTAACGGTAAGGATTCGTATCCGATGAGTTTCATCAAAGCCGTTGATTAAATGAAGATCGGACAGTTTCACCCAAATTAGCCTATAAATTAAGATATTCTTCGACGACGTAACGCAATCGAGAGCAATTCGACTTAATCATACTGTTTAGACACCAAATCTCTTGAATGTCTTGTTCCCAATCACTTCTAGACTCATTTCCACGTCCCCATAGTGCTTGAGAGTGCGATTTTGATGATCGACGAGGAAGAAATCGACGATTGAACTCCACAATCACGTTTTTTCTGAATTTTGATGAATAGCCTTGATTCTAGAGATAACTTGGATCAATTCGAGCGCAATTGTGGGTTAGCGATCATGTTTAATCCTAATATCTTTGTATAACCTTAGATTTCATTTTAGAATCATAAGTTGAGTTAATTTTGTTCTTAATTTTTGTTTTCATAATTTTTATCTTTGAGAAATTTTACCTCTGTTCATTCGATAATTTCTCCGTGAAATCAAATCCAAATTCAATGATTTTTTATTCCGTAGATTCTTTTTCGAGTTCTCTTTCTTTAAATATCAAATTGCCTAATTTCTATCACCATTTCATTGTCCGACTTGATCAAATTCGAAGAGATCATAAAATTTTTTCCTAATTCCTTGTTGATTCGACTCTTATTTACCATTATACCCCTCAATTCGTGATTTAATATTAAAATTTGTAAGTTTGGACTTTATTTTGACACTTGACCGTGTGCTTTCAATGACCATATGGTCTCGATTTGTCATATCCCATTTGTTATCTTCGTACACAAGAATAAAAAAATTCCATATTACATTGCTCACAAAATTTTGGATCTTCCTTTTCAGCTCTGATCACTCGATAATTTCCACAAGCACAAATTCTACTTAATTGAAAACACATGAAGATGTGTCAAAATAATTTCCAAACTCACCAATTTCATATTATAATTAAGATTTAAAGAGTATAATGGCGAATAAGGGTTGAATCCATAGAGAATTAAGGGATCTTTGAAGTATTCTTCAAGTTTGATCAAATTAGATGAGAAATTGAATTGAGAAACTAGGGATTTTGGTAGATTTAGAAAGAAGACTCCAAGATGAATCCATAAAATAAAAAATCATGCAATTTGGATCAGAATTCATGAAGAAATCATGAGCAAAAATTAGAGAGAAAAATTGTTCGAGAAGAGAGATAAAATCAAGAAATTATCTAAAACTCAAGAAATTTAGGATTCTAAATTGAAATCTAATATTATAAGAATAAAGATTAAGGAGAAAGCACATAGTCTAAGCCAAAATTGCGCTTTAAATGATCCAATTGATTTCTGGTCAACGATTTTTTATTCTGCGATTTCGAAAACCAATTTTGGCATTCAAAAGATGATTTCTCCCGATTCTCTCAAAAAACTCTCACCTTCAATTACTCCATGGATGCAAAAATCAGTTTAGAAGAGGATGAAAGCAAGAGATTCAAGGATTGAGATGTCTAAAAGTTCAATTACTCGAAACATCTAATAATGCTTTACATCATGAAAGAACATCTGTATGTATAGGCAAAATTGGACAAGACTATTTGATGTGGCCTTTCATCTTCAATCAACGGTTGTGATGAAATTCTTAGATTTAAATCATTACGTTTAAGTCTTGTCCGTTTAATTGAAGATGGAATGCACAAATTTTGCCATGTCACGCATGAAGAAATGTTGCGTAACACGTGTCATTTGATCTTTCTCAGACGCTCTAGATGTGTACACATGTCCATGTGAGTCCATCGGTTGCTTTTAATCTCAATCGTTATAACTCCTCATATGAATAGGTGAGATTAAGTCATTTTCAAATAATTTAATGATGAATCGTTATGCGCCATGTACCCCCCCTTAAGTAAAAGTCGACGATAATGATGGATTCACGCGATCGCATGCTTCATAATGCGCCATGTCACCTGCGCATAAAAAGAAAGAAAAATAGTTCCACATGCCAAAAATTGGTGACATGACGGGTATGTAACTAGAGTGTGTTAAGTGTGTTTAGCATATATCCTGAAAATGATGCTTAACCCACTAATCACACATGTGCATATGGGCGCGCATGCGCACGTGCCCACACGTGCGCATGCATCCAATCACACGTAAGTACCATGTGGTGCGTGCTCACGTCGCCACGTGGTGACATGTCATCGCTCACTGTGTGAGCTGCCATGTCAGCGAGCAATAAAAACAATATTTTAAATTTAAAAAATCCAAAATAAATCGAAATAAATTAAGAAAAATTAAGAAAAATCCTTAAAAATTAGAAATTTCATAACTTTCAAAATACAAACTCCAAATTAATCCAAATTTGTCTTATTTTATCAGAAATTAAATAATCTATTATTCTAAAAACTCAAATTTAACAAATAAAAAGAGAATAAATTTTTATTTAAAATACACTCATTTATTTTAGAAAATAAAGCTAGAAAAATAAACGAGTGCATATAAAAATATTTTATCTTATTCTTTAACATTAGAACCCAATCATAATCTCAAATTTACATTGAGAATAGTCTAATATAAAAATTTTCTTTTTAATTATTTATGATTAAAAAATTACATATTGAGATTATAACTTAAATTTTCATAGAATGATTGATATACACTCAAAACATGATAATATGCATACGAATGGAACATTTTATGCCTTAATTTACATTAATAATCATATAATTATATGTATAGATTGCATGTTATCATAGATAAAAGGAACCATATGATTTTTAGTCATTTTATCTCTCTTTACAAACTATTTTCTCTCTCTAACTTCATTCATTTATTTCTCCTTCAAATATACTCTGATTTGAGCTTTTTTGATATATAAAAATCATCTATCTAATTTCTCAAACTAGAATTTTTCTAAATTTCTCATTGCATTTCCTCATTCAAATTAATCATTACTCAAAATATCTCAAAAATCAACTCTAATTCTTTGTGAATTCGACTGATTCTCATTTAGTATACTTAATTAATATTAACTTAAAGTGAGTTTTGAATTTTCTTGACCTGTTGACATGTTTTTAATGACTCAAAAAATTTGGTTTGTCAACAGGTTGTTGATGATATGATTTATGTGGTCATTGAAAACACACAAACGTCAGTCAAAAAAAATTTATAATTCCGAACTCACAAATAAAAAAATATGAAATCAAGTATAGTGTAAAGATCGGGCCGATCCACAGAGAACACGGTTGACTTTGATCAAATAGTTGACTTTAATTAAGGTATTTAAGAAGTGAAAATGATATTTTATTAATGGAAATTATATAAATATAAGAGAGAAGATATCTGAAGAATTTAGAAAGTGATTTGACAAAGAAAAGTCAAAATCAAGGTCAAAGCATTGACCTTGACCAGCCATTGACTTTTTGTAAAATCAGAGAAGAAAAAGAGGGTAAAATATTATGAAAATTATATATTTAGAAACTAGAGAGAAAATAGAAAATTTTGATATAGAATTCGTGATTTTCAAAGAAGAATTCGATTTATTATGATTTATTAAAAATCAAAGATCAGAAAAATCCCAAAATTAAGACTTTGTTCTAAATCATCAAATTGACTTATCAAATGATATCCAAATCAAGCAATTCACATATGAATAGAAAGCTAACGATTAGAGAATTCCAAAGAGACCGAAATTGTCAAATTTTACCTTGAAGGGAAAGTTGATGAAACAAGGAATCCAATGAAACCAAAATCAAATGATTTGGACTTAAGATCAGGGAGAAATTCTTATATCAAAATCAGTAAAAATCCACACCCAAATTTGGGCAAAACAATGAACAATTCAATTTCTAAAATGAAATTACTTATCTAAATCTAATCTAAACTACATAAATTGCAAGGGATACGATCGAATCATACTACTAACCCGATTGAGGCAAAGATTTAGCTTCAATTCATGTTGATTGAAGAGTATTTCCTTGATTTCTTTTTCGGCTTGAGTTCGAAGTTGAAGGGAGATTTTTATTGATTCTTGAAATGATTTGTGATCAATTCTGCTTCAATATGATCATAATTGAGTCTAGAACGTAGGGAGATCACGAAGATATAACGAATTTGCTCCAAAATTGCTTAATTTCTTCACGATTCAATCAAAAGTTAAGTTTAGAAAGGAAGAACATCGATTTTATAGGAAAAATTGCGCAAAAATTGCAAGCCATCCGATTTGCTGAAGGATGATTCAACGACTGAGATTGCATGATTTTGATGGGCCACTATCCCACGTCTCTTGATTTTTTGGTCATTCGATCTTCATCAAAGCATCCATATCCATCCATGTGTCGCCCCATGGTCAGCCGAGTACCAAATTAATCGCAACCAACCGATTTCATTAATGAAATCGACTGCTGCTAAATTGTCACTTGCGTCAATCGTGATTTCACGGATCAGCGTCCATGAGATTGACGTGTGTTGATCCTTGCGATCACATCCGACACACCCTACGCTGTCACGTGTCTTGCAAGGAAGGAAATGAAGGGAACATAGTCCCACACAGAGAAAAATAAGGGGAGAAATCATGTATATAAGGTGGAACACCGCTTAAGGGGTGTGTCGCCCGTATGGGCCTTGTACGCCCCAATCCTATTACCTAGGCCCAATAACCCATGGGCCCATCCTTTGCCAGCCCAATCACTACGCACCACTGATAACATGCAATCTTAACAAGATAAAACATGATTATCAATGCAAAATTAGGCATAAAACATTCCATTTATATGCATGTTACCATACTTTGAGTGCATTTCTATCATTCTATGCAATTTTATGTTATAATCTCAAAATGCATTAATTTAGGGTTAATTATGATGAATTAAAGATTAAAGATTTTATAACCTATCTTTACTTGAGATTATGTGGTTTTTAAAGTTAAATAATAAGAGAAATCATTTTTTATGAACATTCATTTAATTTTCTAAAATTAAAATCTTAAAGAAATGAATGTATTTTTGAAATAAGAATTAACTCTCTTGTTATTTACATAATTTTACTTTTGAAATGATAGATAATTAAATTTCAGATCAAATGAAAGAAATTTGGATTAATTTGGAGTTGTATTTTGAAAGTTATAATTTTACAATTTTTAGGGATTTTTTCTGAATTTTTCTGATTTTATTTTTGATTTTAAATGTTTAAAATAATTAAAAAACATGAAAAAAAGGGGTTGACTTTTCGCGCGGGTCCCATGTGGATGCGACGTGGCACTCAAGGCCACGTGGCAGCGCCACGCGGGCCTACGCGGCACCTACGCGGAGTATATTTATATTTATATTTTACATATTATATATAGTAAGTTCAGCCTTCCATATAGCGGAAGGGTATTCAACCCTTAAAACCGCTGCGGCTTATATTTCCGATAGATGTCTTGAATTTTTTCCGTGTGGGACTAAGTCCCACACACTTATTTTCATTTCAGGCGACGTGGCTGACGCAGGAGCGTTAGATCGGCGGTGCCTTGGAAATCCGTGCATCGATGGCGTGGACGCGCGGGCCACCGGTCTTTGATCACGCACGTGTCATTTAAGATGGAGTTATAACGGCCCTGATTTAATGCGCCGAAATGCATCGCGATCCAACGGGCGCGGTTTAATGCGTTTTATAATGCACATCGCGAGGATGCATCTGGAGCGTTCATCTAAGATCTGACAATCGCGATATATTCGTAACGATTCGATTTGATGTGTTTAATCTGGACCGTTGATGAGGATTAAACGCATCAATCGGACGGTTACGCCCAATTTGGTCTATAAAACAAAGTGTTCTTCGATTTTTGTAAGCATTCTTGGATGATTTTGCTTAATCAACCCATCTAAACCCCTCAATCCTTGAATCTCTCACTTCTAATCTCTTCTAGACTTGATTTCGTGTCCACGGAGTGTTTAAAAGTGAGATTTCGCCGATCGATCAAGGAGAATTTGTCTCTTGAACACCGATGTTCAGGTTTGAATTCGCGGAATGAATAGCCGTCGATCCGACAATCAATTGGATCGATTCGATTGTTATCTCAGGTTAGAAAACTTATTTTCCCTCTAATCTATTGTCATGTATCATCAATTTTTAGTTTAGGATCTTAATTTAGCTCAATTTTGTTTTTAATTTCAGTTTATGTTCTTCGCGGTTTCGAAAATTTTGTCCCACTTTACTCTTTGATTTCTCTGCGATTACTAATCCAAATAGAGTGACTTTTGATTCTGTGGATAGATCTTTAAGTTATCTTTCTAAATCTACCATTTTTCCTAATTTCTCACCTCAACTCATTATCCAATTTGATCAATTTCCAAAAGATATCTCGAAAATACCTTAATTCCCTGTGGATTCGACCCTTATTTACCATTATGCCACTCAATTCGAGTTAATTTCCCAAAATTGGTAAGTTCGGTATTATTTTTGACATGAGACCGTGTGAAATCGATGACCTCGCGGTCTCGTCTCGTCAAATAGCGCCGTTGCCAGGGAATTAAGGTGTATTTTTGAGGAAATTCCTCAATTTTGACTTGGTCAACATCGGATTGTTCTTTTTATTTCTTGAATTTAACTCGCATCGATCATAATTTGAGTAATCTGAAGTGAATTCCATCTTCGTGATCCTTAATTCGACGAGAACAAGTGATTTTGACCCCTTTTCCAAAGGATTACGGGCAATCATTTTTCAAAATCGCATTAAGATAGTATATCACTTACGGATACCGACACCCAGGTATGATCTTTGCCATTATTTGATAATTAGTATTATATAATTTTTTTCATGAGATATCATTCATTTCGAAAACATGTTCTAATGCCTTCCGAAGATGAAATTTATCTTAAATGATCCTCAACTCGATGCCATCTTGAGTAATTTTCCCTCTTCTAAGGATTACGGTCTATTGCTCACATGTATCGTTTGGAGAGGGCCAAGCTCTCACGGAATCACGCATGACTTTTGTTTCTAAATCATTGTTAAAATTTTTATCTTTATTGAAATTCACGATTCTATACGAAAAAGCCTGTTGTACTAGGGTTATTTAGAGTTTCTCGTCGTCCTAGGCCGCATCGAAGCCATGCTCTGCGTAGACTTAGGCCATGATAGATTCGAAGTGATCTAAATTTCAACTACTCTATCGATAGAAAATTTTTCTTGAAAAATATATCTATATTCCTATATTTATATATATAATATAATATATCTATAATATACTATCTCCAGTAATTTGTGATTACATGAATCTGATCTGATGATATGGTTTCAATTTCATGCATAAATTTTGAATTTCACCTTCAAACCATAGAGCATAATGATTTAGTATTCATAACAAGGATAATTATGGTTTGGATCTTGAGGAAATTTCTTATCATGCATCAAGTTTTTATTCAAAATAATGACATCAATTTATGGAGAATATGAGCTCAAATGAGTCTGGCTGAAGACGTTAAACTTAGCGGTTATTGGGAGGCAGCCCAAAGTTATCCTTTTTGTGTTTTCCCTTTAGTTTTTTGTTTCAGAATAAATACATTGTCAAAGAACCATATTATGAAAGGCGCACGCGCGAGAAATCCCATGAACAAGCATCAAAAAGCCCAAATGAGTTTTTCTAAACCCTTTTCTCCTCACAACATTTTTATCATTTTCATGCCATCATCATTATTATTGCTATCTTTCTTCATGAGCATAGTAATTTCATTGAGAAAAATGAAGAGTTTCAGTTGGGGGGTGAAGACTTAGAAAAATTCAGCAATTTTTCAAATATTTTAAAATTCTAATTTCTAAAAACTCCTATTTTCTAAATTTTTACCACTCTTCTCCACCTTAGAAGTCTTGAAAGTTTGAGATCTTGTCTACTAGAGATGTAGAAATGAGGGCCTAATAGCCCATATGATTACATTTTGAGTAATAAAACCAAGTGATCTAGATAAACCAAAGGATTATTCGTAATGGTTGACTTCTTTGGGGTTGGGTATCTAACAAAGCACTGAGGAAAAATGAGTAATCAGAAGGTTGAAGTACTATGGGATTGAAATGGAGAGATTTTGAGTGAAGTTCAAGCAAAATTCCTATCTCCTACCTTACATCAGCCGAACCTACTTAGTGTGGGAATTCCTCGATTCTGAACTTTCCCTTAAAAGAGTGCAATGATCCATAATTTTTTGAAGCATGTATCTTTTCCTATTAATCATTTAGTTCCAATTTTCCTTTTCCAGTTAATTAGTTACACCCATTTTCAGCCTCACTTATGATAATCACTCCCAAGTGACTCACACATCCATCATATCTCCTCCACATTCCTCTCACATGTACATATCCCTTCAAACATTACACTTCACATTTTGGCAAACTCTCTTCAAACCTCCATGAAACAACTCCTCCATATCCTTATTTTGTGTAAACTCTTTTGAAATTTTGAAGTAGCTTTGAAAAAAAAATAGTTACAAAAAAAAAGAAAAAAAAAGAAAAGAAAATAAAGAGGCAAGGAAAAAGTAAGGAGAAAATAAAAGACAAATAGAAGAAGTGAAAAGAAGGAGAATAAGTTAGAAGAATATCTTCTCTTCTTCCACCACCATCTCTACCATCACCATCTACCCTATCCATCATCATCCACCTCACTTGGGAGCTAAATTATCATAAGTGGTACCACCTTTGCAGTTAAAAATCCATTTTGTTTACACACATATTTTCTTTTAACCACATCATTCCTTTAGATATAGTGTCTTTAATTTTCTTTCAACCACCTCAAACGCTGCATCCTAAAGATAGGAATACCTTTGCAATTGCACTCTTTTTAGGAGGAAGGTAAGTTGAGGGAAATTATAATACATTAAGTAGTCTCCATTTTGAGGGAAGGAGTGATGAATCTATGGAGAGGGTAAGGATTACATCTGCTCATGAGAGTGTGAGGATCATTTCATCCCCATAGCATTAAACCCTAGATATGCTCACCTCGATCACAATTGAGAATTAGACTCGAGCATTAGCCGATGAGCACTACCCTAAAATGCACTAAAGAAGTCAACCTAGAAATGGAATCTAGATCACTATGGTCCACACTATGAGGAAGAGTAATCATACTTATACACATTTCACCTCTTTAGTAGTAGGATTGAGAAGTGGAAAGGACTTTCTAGGGAGATTCTATAGGAAATTCCTAAGAGACTAGCAATTATTTAAGTTCGGGGTGTGATAACATGCAATCTTAACAAGATAAAACATGATTATTAATGCAAAATAAGACATAAAACATTCCATTTATATGCATGTTATCATACTTTGAGTGCATTTCTATCATTCTATGCAATTTTATGTTATAATCTCAAAATGCATTAATTTAGGGTTAATTATGATGAATTAAAGATTAAAGATTTTATAACCTATCTTTACTTGAGATTATAAGTGGTAAATAATAAGAGAAATCATTTTTATAAACATTCATTTAATTTTCTAAAATTAAAATATTAAAGAAATGAATGTATTTTTGAAATAAGAATCAAATTTCTTGTTATTTAAATAATTTGACTTTTTAAATGATAGATAATTAAATCTCAGATCAAATGAAAAAAATTGGATTAATTTGGAGTTGTATTTTGAAAGTTATGAATTTTTACAATTTTTAGGGATTTTTCTGGATTTTTCCGATTTTATTTTCGATTTTAAACGTTTAAAATAATTAAAAAAATGATAAAAAGGGGGGTTGATTTTTCGCGGGGTTCCACGTGGATGCAACGTGGCACTTAGGGCCACGTGGCAGCGCCACACGGGCCCATGCGGCGCCTACGCGGCGTATATTTATATTTATACTTTACATATTATATATAGTAAGTTCAGCCTTCCGTATAGCAGAAGGGTATTCAACCCTTAAAACCGCTGCGGCTTATATACCCGATAGATGTCTTTAATTTTTTTTTGTGTGGGACTAAGTCCCACACAGTTATTTTCATTTCAGGCGACGTGGCTGACGGAGGAGCGTTGGATCCGCGGGCCCTTGGAAATCAGCGCATCGATCGCGTGGATGCGCCGACCACCAGTCTTTGATCACGCACGTGTCATTTAAGATGGAGTTATAACGGCCCTGATTTAATGCGCCGAAACGCATCGCGATCGTCGGATCGCAATCCAACCAGCGTGGTTTAATGCGTTTTAGAACGCACATCGCGAGGATGCATCTGGAGCATCCATCTAAGATCTGACGATCGCCATATATTCATAATGATTCGATTTAATGTGTTTAATATAGACCGTTGATGAGGATGAAATGCATCAATCAGACGGCTACGCCCAATTCGGCCTATAAAACGAAATGTTCTTCGATTTTTGTAAGCATTCTTGGATGATTTAGCTTAATCGACCCATCTAAACCCTTCAATCCTTGAATCTCTCACTTCTAATCTCTTCTAGACTCGATTTCACATCCACGAAGTGTTTAAAAGTGAGATTTTGCCGATCGATCAAGGAGAATTTGTCTCTTGAACACCGATGTTCACGTTTGAATTCGCAGAATGAATAGCCGTCGATCCGGCGATCAATTGGATCAATTCGATCGTTATCTCGAGTTAGAAAACTTATTTTCCCTCTAATCTATTGTCATGTATCATCAATTTTTAGTTTAGGATCTTAATTTAGCTCAATTTCGTTTTTAATTTCAGTTTATGTTCTTCGCGATTTCAAAAATTTTGTCCCACTTCACTCTTTGATTTCTCTGCGATTACTAATCCAAGTGGAGTGACTTTTGATTCCGTGGATAGATCTTTGAGTTATATTTCTAAATCTACATTTTACCTAATTTCTCAGCTCAATTCATCATCCAATTTGATCAATTTCCAAAAGATATCTCGAAAATACCTTAATTCCCTGTGGATTCGACCCTTATTTACCATTATGCCACTCAATTTGAGTTAATTTCCCAAAATTGGTAAGTTCGGTATTATTTTTGACACGAGATCGTGTGAAATCGATGACCTCGCGGTCTCATCTCGTCAACCACGTAGTCGTCCACGTGGCCTTGCGTAGCTCTGCCACGTGTTCGTCCTGCGCCACCTCAGCTGCGCAGGTCCCACGCAATGAATTAAATCTTTTTACCCTTTTTTAAAGGAATTAAATCTATAAAAATGCCTGAAAAATCAAAGTAAAATCCAGAAAATTCCATAAAATTAATGAATTCATAAATTTATTTATATAACTCCGGATTGACTCAAATTTTCTCTATTGGATCACAAATTTCTTCACCTTTAATATCATGCCACCTAAAAATATAAATTCATACAAGAAAATATGAGGAATTCAAAATAATCTTAAATAATCTCTTAAGAATTATATTTTATATCATCCCATCATTCTCTTCTTAAAAATAATTCTTTTAATCATCTAATCAAGTCAAAGTAAATCAAGGAGAGTGATTACTTTCTACTTATTTAACCTTGCAAAAGATTAAACATCAATACAACACATAGTTAACCATAAATAATGCATAAATATGAACTTTAGTAAAATGGCATACCAATGGAGAAAATTCATGAAACTATGATAACATGCATCATAATTGCATAAAATAAGATAAGAATTTAAGTTAACTATGCATTTTATCAGTTGCCTTCTTGCCTTCACAACAATTAGACAATTGCCTCTTGTGCTAAATGATTTTGCACAACAGTCATCTTTTCTTGGCTCTAAATGTTGGCTCTCATCCATGGTTTTGCAAGATGGCTGTTTGACGAGAGCAAATTTTGGTTATTCCAAATTCAAAAAATACAAATCAAAGAAGATATATAGATTTCATAAAATGATGATTATTTTTGGGATAACAATGAATACACTTCATGAAGTATTGGGATTGAAAACAATGAATCAAGATTACTTAGAAAAAATTAATAAAATTGGACGTTAAAAAAATTCATCCCATAAAGATAAACATATGTATGGAAACTAGAGAAAACAGACGTTTCCAAAAATCCAAGAATGCAAAAGTCAGACAAGGATCAAAAGAGAATGCAAAGAGAGAAGTTAGAAAGAGACATCGATTATAGAACAGAGAGAAAACCATGATTAAACTCCTACTTAACAATCTAAAATACGAAAGAAATCTTTATTTTAACGATGAAGAAATCAAATGCTAACCATAGTTTGATGATGGATCCGTCTAATTATTGCTACATCATTTCTTGTATCCACAATCATGTCGACAAACTCATCAATTTGAAACACAAATCTCTCCATCAATTTGGATGCTCCAAAAACATTTCTTGGCATGAGATAGAGTGGAAGTTTCTAGAATTGCTACAAATAAAGCTATCTTCAAGAAGAATCATATGAGATTCAGTTTTCACCTAAAATGAAAATGAATAGCCAAAAACACCAAAGCCCTTATGAGTGATCACAACAATTTTTTGCCATCTCACCATCCTATAGATGGAGTACGACAACCAAGATGCTACCGTGTCACTAATCTAAAAGAGATGGAAGAGAAAATTTAAATAATTTTATAAAACATCCATCAAATCAATTCTACCAGCACCGTGTGATCCCAGAGGACAAACCTAAGCAATGAATGGGATCACGCCATGTCACCAAGTAAGTTAGAGGAGAGGGAGAGAGGAGAGAGGGGGGTTTAATTGTGGCCTTTGGATTTGTGTGTCCATGTGTTTCCACCCCCAGATTGCACCACATGTTCACTTTATATTCATTGTTCAAAGATGTAAGATAATGCCGCAAGAAATGCACCTACATCCTCGTGTTTGATTCATAGCCGTAAATTAATTATGGCGAGGATTCACAAAAAGCAAGTATTTCACTCTTGGTGATCCTACCAACTGATAACATGCTATTTATACACAAATTTACATGATTATTAATGCAATTAGAGGCATTAATTATTCAAAATGTATGCATGTTATCATATTTTAAGTATATTTCAATCATTTTGTATAATTTCATGTTATGATCTAAAACTACACCAATTTATGGATTATTATTGATAATTAAAAATTATAATCTATAACCCTATTTATATTTAAGAACATAATGATGTTTTCATGATTAAATGATAAGAAAAATGATGTTTCTTAACATTCATGTATATTTATAAATTTATTTTATAAGATACATGAATGTATTAATTTAATTAATATTTATTCTCTTATTATTTTTAATAATTTGATTTTTTATAATGTTAGATTATTGAATTCTTTATCCAACAAAATAAATTTGAATTAATTTGGAGTTATACTTTGAAAGTTATAATTTTTACAATTTATAGGAATTTTTCAAGAATTTTTCTAAATTTATTTAGATTTATTTTCAATTTTTAAGTATTTAAATTAATTAAAATAAAAGCAAAAAGGGGGTATTTTTTGCGCGAGCCCACGTGGATGCTATGTGGCACTCGGGGCCACGTGACAGCACCACGCGGACCCGCGCGAGTGCCCGTGTGGCATTGAGGTGACGTGTACATATATATTTTTTATTACATATGGTTATAGTACATATAAGCCATTCTATAGAGGAATATCGCTAACTGCTATAATCTATCTCACCTTATTAACCCAATGATTCTCCATCTTTTTCTCCGTGTGGGACTATGTCCCTCTATTTTATTTGATCGCAGGCTGCGTGGCGTGACGTGGAGCGCGTCGATGAAGATCGCGCGTCGATGAAGATCGCGATCTTCAAATCAAGCACATGCATCAATTAAAACATAAGTGAAATCATCGCGACCGTTGATCTCACCAGTTATAACGGCCAAGATTGATCGAGGCCGATGGACTCCGCGATGCATCGGGACCGCCCGATGAAAATCCAACGGGCGATCGAAATGGCGCAACTCTTCCTTCACGCGATGTGGAAAAATCATGACCCTTCATCGTCGATCGAACGCCTAGGACTTAATCGCGACGATTTGATCAAAAAATGCTTGATTGCGACCGTTGATCGCGATGCGTCCCTTCATCAGATGGTCGCGCCCAAATCTGCTCTTTAAATACGAGTTCTTTGCGACGGAAGAACGGGCCTTTGAATCTTCGAGAAATTCTAACTGTCCAGACACCAATTGAAATGCCAATTGATTTCATTGTGTTCTTAATGCATTTCCGCATCTAAGGAATACTTGAAATCAAAGTTTGATCGAAAGATTTGGGAGAAATCACATCTTGAACTTCAATTTCGTCTTCGAAAATGCGGAGTGAAAAGTCATGCATCCGGAAATTAATTGGATCATTTCAAAGGCTAATTTGGGTTAGATTGCATTTTTCATATTAATCTTTCATCATTTAGTGTTAATTTTACATTTTGAATCGTAGATTAAGTTTAATTTTAGTTTAATTTCGATTTTAAATCAATTTCGCGATACGAATTTTCTCTTAACTTCAAACTTTGATTACTCTGCGAATTCTCATCCAAATCACCTGATTTTTGATTCCGTGGATTCGCAATTGAGTTGTCTTTATTAATATAATAAATTTCCCAATTTCGAATCTCAATTCGTCGTCCAATTTGATCGAATTTCAAAGATATCTCTTAAAATTCCCTAATTCTCTTTGGATTCGACCTTTAATTACCATTATACTCATTAATTAAATTGATTAATTATTAATGGGTAATTTTAGGACTTTGTTTTGATACTAAATCCTGTGTATTCAATGACTATACGAATTAGTCTCGTCACCAACTAAGGGTCCATGAGATCCAATGAATGGGATTATGCTAATCTCCTAAAAATCAAAGAAGCTCTCAGTCTCACATCGAGACAAATATAGAAAATTCATATATAACTAATTATTGAATATGAGCACCAACATGTCGCCTAGCTATCAGAGACCTATGCACCTCGCATGCAGCACCCTGGCACTTTGCAACACCAAGGTTCCACATGGCCACCTAAAATGTTCTATTTTCAGCTTTCTTTCTTGTCATTCATTTGCATTAAAAAATTATGAGAGACAACATCTACAAAATCATTTCAAATCTATCACATTCGTTTTAGAAATCTTGGCCCAATCACCATCCATATTTTGCTCCTCTTCTTAAGTTTTTCATTCAAGCCCTGTATTCAAACACAGTATCTTTTGATCCACAATTTTGACTTGGATGAAATTTTCTCCAAATTGTTCTCTTATTCGCCTTCTTTACTGTTAATAATCGTACTTAGAAAAGTTATGATGGATAAAAAATTAAAACTTAATCAATAAAAACTCAGTGCATTGAAATGGCTAATGAATTCAAGTATAATGATGAATCTTTATCCAATTCATGAGGAATTAGGTGTCAAAAGGACAATTTATGAACTTCGCAGTATTTTTTAAGACAAAATAGTAAAATGAGCCTAGAAAATTATTGAAGTATAGATTTAAAAAGAGGAGGACAAATTTATTCCAAGGAGTACAATAATGCACTAAGATCGCAAAAAAATGAAGTAAAACAATGATTTGTTGTCAATTAAAATTATGTATCAGAATAACAAATTATGCACTTAGTAGTATTTTCAAAACAAAAGAATAAGAAGAGGCTTGAAAATTATTTTTTATTGTAATCTGAAAAAAGGAGGAAAAATTGATTCCAATGAGTTCAAGAACATATTGATTGGATCAAGAACTGCTGACACATTGATGATTGAAGCAATTGAAGAAAATCAAACTCGAAGAGAGAGAAAACAATTAATTTTAACCTCATTTTTCATCTACAACAGTGACTAAAACATAACTATCTGTCGTTTTGAGTATGATCACATTCCTTACATAAATTCGATTAATAATCAATCCAATATCGGAGCTACACGTTGAAGCACTCGCTTCTTCCTTTAAATTTAACGCTCATTGGGTCCAAATTTGACGCTCTTTGGGGGGAGAGAGAGATATTGGTCTTCCAATATTTTCCAAGTATATCTATTCCAAGTGTATTACATGAGAACAAAAATAAAAGCAACACAGCCGCAACCTTCGGGCTTTCTTTACGAGCAGACTGTATCAGATATCAACTTCAAGGGCAGAAGGTGACAATATACTCGGGGCCGCCGCCGCGGGCGCTGCCGCCGCAGGTGAACGTGCTAGTGGGGTCATCATAGGCGTAGGTATATGCGTTGGGGCAGAGATTTTTGAACAAGCTTGAGTACATTGTGGACTGGCACTTCGTCGGGCTGGCATACTCTTCGGTGCAGCAAAAAATGGGATTCCCGAACTTCTCGCAGGCGCTCATGCAAGCCACAGTTAAGCCATCTGACCCCGTAACGTGCAACTCGAAAGGGCAGAAGACGTTCAGGTCGGTAATGCAGCTGGACGTAGGGCAGCCCGTTCTTGATATAGATGCTCCTACGTTGAAGCCATCAACGAGACTTATGTCGTAAAAATCGTTTACAGCGCCGGCGTTTGCAAGGGTGATTTCCACGAGGGTGGCTGGCGGGGCGCCGGCGGCACCGTCGCATTCGATTTTCCCTGTGCCGCAGTCGCCGGTGTCGCATTTGAAGGAGCCGGATGAGCCGCCGGAGCAGCCCGTGCGAGCCCAGAATCTGCCGGACCAGCCAGGGGGGGCTGCTAGGCTGACGGGGACATCTTGCCGAAGCTCGAATCCAGTTCGAGATAGGGGAGGTCTGCCGGCGCTGGCAAGGTTGGCCGCCCATATCGTGGTGTTGCAGTTGTTCACGAACCTGAAGGAGCTTGCTTGAGCCGCCAAGGTTTTGGAGAATAAGTCTGAAAAGAGAGAGCAGTGATACAGACGGAAATTTATGTTTTTGAAGGGTGAAGGAGTGACTACCGACGACGACGACGAGGAAGAAGATGATGGTGAGCGGGTTCCGTCCCATGGTCGACAGCTGAGTTGGAAGACGACCGAAGGCGAATTTAAAGACGGAGAACAAGAAGACTTTGGAGGTGGGTGGGAATGAATCATTCAAAGAGAGAGCGCGAACGGCGTATATGAAGTAAAGATTACATTATTGCTCATCTCAGATGTATGACATGTCTCTGAAAAATTTGACGAGTGGCTTTATCTTTAGCGTTGCCGGCAAGTCACGGCATGTATGTGAGTATGTGAATCAAAGATGACGTGAGTAGAAGAGTTGACCCAGTACCTTTGAAAAGGGTAGTAGAAGGAATATTACCCAAACGCTTTTTCGATGAACCATCTATGAAATGTGAGACCCCCCAAGCACCAGAAAATGACGTGAAGAAAATTTTAAAAAATTATTAATTCTTACGAAATGAGCATCATGTTGAGAAATAATCCCCTATTAGTTCGTAGCAAATCAGTGACCGAAAAGATTCGTGAATTTGGTTGGGGGATGCAGAAAATTGGGATGGGAGAATGTGACAACATTGACCAGTATGATTTGATAATGTTAAGACAATCCTATGTTGTTGATGTTCTGCTCCATTACAATGACTTAGCTGATTTTTATTCTGACGAATAATAACAAATTCAATGGTGTGACCGGTGAGAAGAACGGCGAGGGGATGGATTTCTGAATATAAATGGATTTTCGATCTTCAATTTCAACCCAACAAGAAACTAGGTATCTAAATTCCACCAAAGAGAGCTTTTGATTGTGGGGATTCAACAAGGAATCGGCGATGAAGGAAAGCACATGAGATGGCATGGAATCAAGGCCGAGGAACGATGCTAACACAAGGACTAACCGTCGCCAAGATTGGGGAAAAAATCCTGCCCTTGGTCCTCAAATATCTCACAAATCTCAAAGAGAACTCTTCCTCGGACTTCTCCAAGGGGCCTCTCAAGACCAGTCGTATGACTCTTAAGTCTCTCATTACTGGACGCTCAAAGGGTGCAAAGGTCTCCATTTTAGGCCGTTACATAATCTTGTAAACCGCATAGAGAAGGATGGAGACCCAACGGGGTACACACTTGAAAGCCAGTGCACTTGAAAAATGGCACTGTCATGTGGTAGCGTGCTACCAGACAATACAAGCACTTTGCTAGCCTATGCGGACTGTGCATAATGCACTACACAGCACCTTGGGCGGCAAGTAGCTTGATGTGCCATGTGTGTCGCATCGATAAAAAGATCTGCAAGTGCCACCCAGTTCATTTTTTGTGTGCCATAGGAGCCTATTGTTGGCCCCATGATATGAGATCGCTTTGTCGCACTTGAAGCCTGCCCTCTTTTGTAAAATCAGGCCTGAAAATTGCGAAAATAAAAAGGAAATGTTAGGTTATTGGATATGATTTTAAGTTCACCCTTAACCTTAAAAAGTCATATTAAGATAAAAATTTCTTTCTTTCCATGCCGCTTGTAAACCAAAGAAAGGGAATAAAATGAGCAATCATGCCTTCCAAATCAATTGGTTCTAATAAAAATTTTGACCAAGTTATTTGTCTTCTCATATTTCTAATTCTATTCACTCGAAAATTATAAATATAGAACTACAAAAAACCTATTTAATCAGAGGTCATTTGACTTGAAAAAGGTCAAAATGATTACTGCATAAAATTAACCATGAATTTGTGTAAGACAGGAAATTGAGTCAGATGGATTGATGAATGCAAAAAAGTGATAAATTTCATTGTATTTAAGTAAATTATACATTAAAAATAAGCTAATGATCAAGTATATACACATTGAAACCTTACATTATTAGATTTCAAATGTAGTGACAATCCAAGATTGCTTGAGAGTGTCATAAGAAGCACTTCTCAATATTTTGGCCCAGATACAAGTGAGCTACTTTGATGGTATGACATGAGCTACCTTGACAACCATGTCATATACATGATGGCAATCTAGCTTGATGTGTTGGTGGATTTTTGAAAATTTGAATTCCTCATAATGATGATACTTATTTGTTGTCAATTGGGGAGATTAATGGAATTTTTCTCTTTAAGGAGGACCAATTCCACATCATCCCATGTGCGGCATTCACCATATCCTAGTATTCTATCTCAATTCTAACAGGAGAGACCACATTCGATTTCTTGCTTTGCTAGGTGATAAATTTCCCCAAGATGTGTACAATAATGGGAAGTGGACTTCATATCACCTTTTTAACCTTGCCATTATGATTCTAAATGTCCTTCAACTTAAGATACTCTTGTTGTTGAAATATATCCTTGTCCTAGGACATGTTTGCTATATGCTAGTATGCCTAATCCAATGTGTTTGTTGGGAGTCAAGCATAAATTTTCTTCACATCCCTTATTAATAAAAGGTTTAAGCCAAGTATAAATCAATATGATAAGTAATGAACTCAATTTTAGGGTAGCAATTAGTCATTGTTGTTAACTAAGTTTATGTAAAAAATTAATGCTTCCTCAATATGGTGCTAGGTAAGGTTCAATCTTTGAGGAGTCTAGAAAATGAGATTAATGGACTAGCGTAGAGAGAAAGGATGTTACTAGGTGATAGGATCATTTTCTGGGTAGGTTATCAAAATTTTGATTTAAACTTTTAATCCAATGGAAGGCATTGCATTGAACAATTAAAATATTGAGGAATCAAGAACCCATGACCGTAGCATCTAGTATAAATTAATATATATATATATATATATTTATATTAAAATATACATTAAAAGAGTTCGTAAAGTTGTTCAAGTGTCTAGCCTTTAGTGATATCCACATGATTGCAAGACAGTCAGATCTCTTCTTCAACTCTCTTCATCAAGAGAGAAAGAGAAGAAAGTAGAGAGTTTCCACAAGATTTTCATGAGCACCTTTAGTTGTGGTCATTCTTCAATATTTAATAGCTATTGGGTATGTAAAATTTTAATAAAAACCCATAGAATCATATCTTTATCTGCAAACATCTATATATCCTATATGTATAACCTTCTAGATCCATATATCTCACTAGTTAAATAGCTCGATAGGCCAATAATGCTCATTAGTTAACCTAATTAATTATCTATATCAATATATAAATGAATTAAAAAATGTTGATATAACCCAATCAACAAGTCGAGTTGGTGGCCTATTGGGTGCCAAGCTATACCACACGCTCTAGGAGATATGAAGTGTACAACAACTCTAGCATGAAAACTTTTCAACATTGATTATAGTGTATGTGTAATCCTTCATTTGTGTGACACTCATGAATCATTCATGACATGGTCAGTATTTAAACCCTAATCAATCACTCAACTTTGTAATAATGCAAGTAGGAAATCATCAAAAATATATTCTCGAATATTTGTATTACCTTGCCCAAGGATTTAATATATCTCATTCCATGAGTCAATCTCCTCTTATTTTGAAAGCAAATGATGTCATCTTGGCCATAAGATCAAGCATACTCGTCATCATGAGTCAAATCAGACAACATTATTCTTTCATATATTTTAATACCCTTCTCCAATATTCTTTGAATTGAAATGCTTAGAGTACATGTTTAAAGACACGGATCATTGTATTACGACCTCAACATAATGATTATATATGCTGATAGATTTTATTATAAATGTCACACTAGAATAATAATCAATAAAGTTTGTTTCAGTGAATAGAAACAAGACAAAGAAGAGTGATTGGGTTGTAGACCACATACTATCCACCAATCTTCTCCACTTGGACTAAATCCAGTCACCCTTATGCATCAACCCCATGTATGTAATAACAGTAAAAAATTTTCTTGAGCTAACAACTTCATAAGAGTATTTTTAATATTGTCCGCCAATGGATTTCTTTATATTGCTACATCTCGTCTAGAAAGGACTTCCCTAATCAAGTGAAAGCATCTTATACAATGCTTTGATATCTAATGAAATGACTCTTTTGCTTGTACTATTGCACCATTTTTTTACGCACAAGGTCTAAGATTGCATCAATGATGCTAAGGTTAATGATGAACCTATTTTTCTAGACTTCTTTCTTAGTGACATCACTTGGATGATGTAATCAACCTTTGTATTCTGAGTCTGAAGTGGTGGGGTCTACTTAAAAATCTTCCAAGAAATTGATCACCCATTCAAAATGAATATACTTTCAATGTAGATTAAGTATCATCTAGGTTTGACTAAAAACTCGAGTTAGTGTAATTATAGGTAGCTCATTCCCTCTGTAGACCAAAAATAATCTTTAGTCTTCCGCAAGTACTTAAGGATGTAATTCATGGCTTCCTAGTGTTTCTCTCTTGTGTCAACTTGAAATATTCTCATAATAAATTTGGTCTAATAACATACATGATGGATCCAATAGTTGAGACATATAAGATCTTCTCTATCAACACTCTATCTTTAAGAATTTTAAGTGACTGTTCCTTAGGTATGAAACTCTTATTAGAGTTCTCTACACAAAACCTTTTGATAATGGTATCTTTATACATGGATTGGGATAATTTGAGTAACCTTCTCAATGTATCTTTTTAGAAACATATTCCCACTATGTAGGCTGTTTTCTCAAATCCTTTATGGAGAAGTTCTTTGATAGCCATCCCTTCACTAATGAAAACATACTTTCAACATTTTTTATGAGTAAGATTTCTCATGGTAGGACCTCTACAACCCACACACTCTTCCTAAAACCTCCTTGGACATACAATCCTCAAGCTATATTATAAACACTACATCCTTAAGGTTTCATAATCAACTCCTTGCCTTTGATGATAGCCTTTTGTCATCAACCTTCGGTTGAAGGCTGATAACATGCATTTATAACTTGAATTCTTATCCTAATTAACTCATATTCATGCTTATTTTATGTGAATATGATGCATGTTATCATACTTTTTAGGAATTTTCTCCATTGGCATGTCATTTCACTAAAGTTGATATTTATGCATAAATTAGGGATAATTTCATGCTTAATAGATGATTAATCTTTTGTTAAGTTTAAATTAATAGAAGTTAATCTCTTGTATTGAATGATTTTTGACTTTAGTAAATGTTTGGAAGGATAATTTCAAGATGAATTTATGATTTAGAATGTTTAGTGAGAAATGATTTAAGTAAATTCTAATTCATCTTGATTTCTTCTTTGAAAATATATTTTAAATGACATGATGTTAAAAAGGAAGAAATTTGTGATTCAATGGAGAAAATTTGAGTTAAAAAGGAGTTACACAAATGAATTTATGAATTTCTTAATTTTTATAGTATTTTTCTGGATTTTTATTTTTGATTTTTTTCAGGGATTAAATCGTGCAATCGGACGGTCGGGATTAAATCGTGCAATCGGACGGTCAGGATTAAATCGCGCAATCGGACGGTCGGGATTAAATCGCGCAATTGGACAACTGAAATCACACGGAGTGGAATCCGCGTCATGGGCCACGATCCCACCGATTACGCGCGATCTGACGGCTGAAATTACACGGAGTGAAATCCGCGTCACGAGCCACCAATTTTGCGCGATCCGACGGCTGAAATTACACGGAGTGAAATCCGCGTCACGAGCCACCAATTTCGCGCGATCCGACGGCTGAAATCACACGGAGTGAAATCCGCGTCGTGGGCCACGATCCACCAATTTCGCACAAACTTATCTATAAATAGGCCTCATCTCCAATGTAAAATTCATCTTCTAGTTGGCCTCCTTTTGGAGGTTGGCCATTGGGATCAAGGCTGCTAGGGATCAACTATCTAGGTATGTTTAATTATCGTTTGTTCTTCTTATGTTCTTGTGTGTTCTCCTGGTATCTAGGATTGTGCGGCGTGACGAGCCGAGCGCATCTAGATACCCGACTTGCTTCTTCGTATCCTCTTTTGTGATCGCTTGTTCCATGGCAAGAGTGTTTCGTGTCGAAAGGCCAAGGGAGCACCGGTGGATCAGGTTTTATCTTCTTATCGTATTTAGAATTAATCAACATCGGTTGAATCGATCTCGAGAAAGTTAGAGGGCCTTGTCACTGAGATCCCCGCTCAAGGCTAGGGCTAGGGTCTTAGCCCCGTGAGGACTGAGGATAGGGGGCAAGGTTGATACTATGCGAGTTCTAGTTGCTTATTCAGCTCATTATTCTACCGTGATAAACGCCAAGCTTGGGCGGTAATTCAAGCTCCTGTAGAATAATGATGACTGCGTCACGATTAGACGGATTGACCGACACTTAGGGTTTATGTGTTAATCTTAGGACATTTCTTTCCTCTTTTATCAATCTATTAATCAAACCAACTACAAAAAAATATCTTCTCTTGTTCTTGAACTTTTGATCGACTCGTGAAGAAATTAAGCGAGTTTCGAGGAAGATCTCTAGTTCATCGTGTTCCCCCCGCGTTTAAACTCGATTGCGAAGCAATTGGAGCGGGATTGATCACGAATTTCTCCTTGATTTCATCGAATTTTCCCCTTGAATTCCGAACGTCCACGAGGAAGAATCTGAGCAAATTCGCTTCAATCCACGAGAATTGGAGCCCCATCCTTGTGGTAATCGGGTTAGTAGTGAGATTCGATCGATTATCAGGAGGTAATTTGAGTTTTTATTATATTTAGAAGTTTAATTTTGCAAATTAGTTCATAGTGTTCTTCATTTTCCCAAATTTCGATCCGAAAAGTCGCTGATTTTGAAAATAGGATATCTCTTTGATTATAATTCCAAATCACTTGATTTTGGTTTCATTGGATTCCTCTTTTCATCAGCTTTCCGTGGATAGAAAATTCATCAAATTCTGAGTTCATTTGTCCCTTCAATTTAACGTTTGACCACGGACTGTTCATCTTTCATCAGAAGTCAAACGTTGACTTTCGGGGTCAATTACTTTTTATTGACAAATCAGAATTTGATAATTTTGGTCTTGTTGGATTACTCTGGTTCTTAGCTTTCTATTGACATATAAATTGTAAGATTTGGATTTCATTTATGCATTCAATTTGAAGATTTCCTCTGAGGTGTTCATTTCGGGGATTTTCTGATCATTGATTTTCAATAATTCATAATAAATCCATTTCTTATCCAAAAATTACAAAACTGATATCAATAAATTCCATTTTCTCTCTAGTTTCCAAGTATCTACTTTTCGTAATCTTCTGACTCTGTTTGATTCTCTGATTTTGCAGAACACCTACTGCTGGTCAAAGTCAACGCTTTGACTTTGACTTTTGACTTTTCTCTATCAAATCCGAGATTTCAAATCTTAAAACTTCTTATTTACCTTATTTATATCATTTCTATATCTTAAATATTATATTCTCTTATTTAAAACTCCTTTTAAACCTAAGTTTGACCAAGTCAACTCTGCGATTAAAGTCAACCCTGCTCTTTGTGGATCGACCCGATACTTACCCAATACTTGATTATTATATCTTGTCTTAGTGAGTTCGGTTTTATAAATTTTGTTTGACCATCGTCTTTGTGTTTTAACGACGCACGAAAACGACACGTCAAAGGCTTCAACATGTCCATTAGCAATAATCTTCTTCTTGAAGATCCACTGACACCCGATAGGTACTATACCCTTGGAAGGGTCAGCCAAAAGCCATTTTTTTATGCATAGACTACATCTCTCAATCCATTGCTTCTCGTGGTTTTTTAGAGTTAGAATCATTTGCTACTTTATCATAGATCAAAGGATTATTATCCTCAAAGTAAAGGGTATCAATGTATATCACATATATGAAAATATGTCATCTATGAAAATATGTCACATATATCAATATGGTTGTCTCAATATTCTATCAAACCTATGTGGTACTTGCATGTGTATATGAACATCTATAGGGACTGAGTTCTCATCTAAGTTGGTAGAATTAATGTATAGATCGTGAAATTCTTTTAAGACTACCTTACTCCCACTATCTCTTCTCAAGACATTCATCTTCTATTAAGATGACCCTTTCAGCAACTATCATAGATTGTTCTTCAGGGCAATAAAAGTAATATCTAGATATTCTTTTCAAATATCTCCCAAATCTATATAACTCAGTCCTCAATTCCAACTTGTTCGCATCATGTTTCATAACATGAAGGCCAACCCCATATTATAAAAGAAGAGAAATCTAAAGTCTTCCCTTTCCATATCTCGTATGGTGGGAAAACTACTAATTTTCTAGGTAAGACATCAATGAGAAGCCTTGTTTCAAGAATATGTCTTTAGAGGGATAGTAGCCATTTCGAGAAACTCATCATAGTTCACACCATGTTTTACAAGGTAAGATTTATCCTTTATAATACCCTATTCATCTAAGGTATATAGGAAGGAATCAATTGAGCAAGGATATCATTATGTGAACTTTTTGCTTAGTTATTCACCTTCTCAATGTAATCTAAGGGTCTCAATACTCTTTCAAGATTGCTTCTCTTACTTCACTCTTAAAATCTCAAAAATTTTCAAAAGCTTTGGACTTATATCTCATGAGGTATACTCATCTGAACCAAAAAAAAATTTCGATAAAAGTAGTGAAATAGGAGTTGCCTCCTCTTTCTTTGACAAGAATCACGCTGGTTACATCAAAATGTATAAGCTCCAACATGCCCTTAGAGAGTTCTCCACATGCCAAAGATTACAAGTTTTGGAGATTTTTTGGAATGGAGATTTGGGTAACCTACTTATGATTCAAGATTACAAGTTGCAAATGATTCATAATCAAATTCACAAAAGTATGCATCTCTGTGCAAATTTTGTAATATTTCATCCCCAACATGCCCAAGTCTACAATGCTAGAGGTAGGCCTCCTTGACTTTGTTTACTTTCCTTAAGAACAACATCAACTAGAAGATTATATTAAGAGGCATCAGTTTGATATAAACCATTGAATATAGGTGCAGTAGCAAACAATTGACTTCCAAAGCTAATAGAACTATACTTATTCTTTAAAAATAGTCAATGTTGTACCCATATTGTTGAAACTAAACTTATGCTCTTAACTATGCTAGGAACATCGTATTATTCATCTATAGAAAGATAATTTCTTAATGGTAACATGAGGTTCACAACTCCTAGTTCTGCAATAATAAGTCTTGCATTGTTTCCTATCCTCAATTTCACCTCACCTATTCTTAGTTCTTGTCTACTTGTCATCATCTACAAATCATTGCACATATGAGACATATATCCAGTATCTAATACCCAAAATGTACATTCTCGATAAGAAAAGTAGCAATAATATAGATAACTAGAGCATCTTCATACTACCTCTAAGTTTTCTTTGTGGCATACTTCCTACAAGTCCTCTTTTGGTGCTTCTTAATGCCATAGTAGAAACCTGTCCCTTTCTCAATGTCGTCCTCCTTGTCGAAGGCCATTTTCACTTGCTTCTTCCCTACTACCCCTCTTGGAGGCATAGGCTAGTCATATTGAGGAAATTTTTGGAAATTGAATAGGAGACACCAAAAAATGGTCTCTCAAACATATATATCTTCGAGGGATGGGGGATTGAGGGTCAACCATGGATGGAAAATTCCTCTAACTTTAATTATACTCCTTCAGCCAATTGTAATCACATGCTGATAACATGCAATCTTAACATGATAAAACATGATTATTAATGCAAAATAAGGTATAAAACATTCCATTTATATGCATGTTATCATACTTTGAGTGCATTTCTATCATTCCATGCAATTTTATGTTATAATCTCAAAATGCGTTAATTTAGGGTTAATTATGATGAATTAAAGATTAAAGATTTTATAACCTATCTTTACTTGAGATTATAAGTGGTTTTTAAAATTAAATAATAAGAGAAATCATCATTATCAACATTCATTTAATTTTCTAAAGTTAAAATCTTAAAGAAATGAATGTATTTTTGAAATAAGAATTAAATCTCTTGTTATTTAAATAATTTGACTTTTTAGAATACTATATAATTAAATTTCAGATCAAATGAAAGAAATTTGGATTAATTTGGAGTTGTATTTTTAAAGTTATGATTTTTACAATTTTTAGGGATTTTTCTGGATTTTCTGTTTTTATTTTTGATTTAAAACATTTAAAATAATTAAAAAAATAACAAAAAGCATTTTATTTTTTGCGCGGGTCCCACGTGGATGCGACGTGGCACTCAAGGCCACATGGCAGCGCCACGGGGGTCCATGCGGCGCCTACGCGACGTATAGTTTTATTTATATTTTATATAGTTAATAATATATAAAGTTCAGCCTTCCATATATCGGAAGGGAATATTAACCCACTAATCCGTCGGATCTTATAAACCCGACTGGCTTCATTAATTTTCGCCACGTGGGACTAAGTTCCACACGGTTTTTATTTAAAACGTAGGACACGTGGCGGAAGGGGAGATGTCGGATCGGCGGCGCATCCAAAATCCGCGCGTCGATCGCGTGGACGCGCGAACCACCGATCTTTGATCACGCACGTGCCTTTAATCGGGAGTTATGACGGTCGTGATTCAATCGCGTGGAGAGCATCTGACGCGTCAGATCAAGATCCAACGACAACGATTAAATGCGTTTTATAACGCATCTCTTAAAGGCTTCATCAAGACCATCCTTCGCGATCCGATGGTTGCAATTTAATCGAAACAGTCCATGATGGACCGTTTCAATGTAACCGCTGATTAAAATAAATCGACGGTTACGCCCAATTCGCCTATAAAATGAGGCATTCTTCAACTTTTGTAAGATATTCTTGAGGGATTTCCCTTAATCGACCCATCTAAACCCTTCCTCTCTTGAATCTCTCACTTGTAACTGCTTATAGACTTGATTTCACATCCACGGAGTGTTTAAAAGTGAGATTTCGTCGATCGATCATGGATAATTTGTCTCTTGAACACCGATGTGCAAGTTTGAATTCACGAAATGAATAGCTGTCGATCAGGCGATCAATTGGATCGATTTGATCGTTATCTCGGGTTGTATCATCAATTTTTAGTTTAGGTTCTTAATTTAGCTCAATTTCGTTTTTAATTTCAGTTTATGTTCTTCGTGATTCCAAAAATTGCGTCCCACTTCATTCTTTGATTTCTCCGCGATTACTAATCCAAATCGAGCGATTTTTGATTCCGTGGATAGATCTTTGAGTTATCTTTCTATAACCACCATTTTCCCTAATTTCTCACCTCAATTCATCATCCAATTTTATCAATTTCTAAAAGATCCCTCGAAAATACCTTAATTCCCTGTTGATTTGACCCTTATTTACCATTATGCCACTAAATTCGTTATTAATTCCTTGTATCGGTAAATTAGGCTTTATTTTTGACACGAGACCGTGTGAAATCGACGACCTCGCGGTCTCGTCAAATTAGGGAATTTAAGGCATATTTTTGAGAAAATTCATCAATTTTGACTTGGTCAAACTCATATTTTTCTTTTTATTTCTTGAATTTAACTCGCATCGATCATAATTTGAGTGATCCGAAGTGAATTCCATCTTCGTGATCCTTAATTCGACAAGAATAAGTGAATTTGACCCCTTTTCCAGGGATTACGGACGATCATTTTTCAAAATCGTGTTAAGACCGCATGATACTCACGGATAACCGCCACCCAGGTATGATCTTTGCCATTATTTGATAATTAGTATTATATATAAACATTAAATATTTTCATGAGATGTCATTCATTTATAAAACATGTTTTAATGTCTTCCGAAGATGAAATTTATCTTAAATGATCCTCAATTCGATGCCATCTTGAGTAATTTTCCCTTTTCTAAGGATTACAGTCTATTGCTCACATGTATTGTTTTGAGAGGGCCAAGCTCTCACGAAATCATGCATGACTTGCTTTTCTAAATGATTGTTGAAATTTTTATCTTTATTGAAATTAACGATTCTATACGAAAAAGCCTATTGTACTAGGGTTATTTAGAGTTTCTCGTCGTCCTAGGCCGCATCAAAGCCATGCTCTGCGTAGACTTAAGCCATGATAGATTTGAAGTGATCTAAATTTCAACCGCTCTATCGATAGAAAATTTTTCTAGAAAAATATATCTATATCTCTATATTTATATATATAATATAATATATTATCTCCAATAAATTGTGATTACATGAATCTGAGTTCTTGATATGATTTGAATTTCATGCATAAATTCTATATTTCACTTTCAAACCATAGAGTATAATGCTTTAATATTCATAACAAGGATAATTATGGTTTGGATCTTAAGGAATTTTCTTATCATGCATCAAGTTTTTATTCAAAATAATTGCATCAATTTTTGGAGGATATGAGCTTAAACGAGTCTGGCTGAAGACGTTAAACTTAGCGCTTATTGGGAGGCAGCCCAAAGTTATCTTTTCTTTGTGTTTTCCATTAGTTTCTTTTTCAGAATAAATACATTGTCAAAGAACGATATTATGAAAGGCGCACGCGCGAGAAATCCCGTGAACAAGCATCAGAAAGCCCAAATGAGTTTTTCTAAAACCTTTTCTCCTTACCACATTTTATCATCTTTTTCATGCCATGATCATTATTCTTGCTATCTTTCATCATGAGCATAGTAATTTCATTGAAGACAATGAAGAGTTTAAGTTGGGGGGTGAAGACTTAGAAAAATTCAGCAATTTTTCAAAAATTTTAAAAATCTAAATTATAAAAACTCTTATTTTCCAAATTATTACCACTCTTCTCCACATTAGAAGTCCTGAAAGTTTGAGATCTTATCTACTAGAGATGTAGAAATGAGGGCCTAATAGCCCATATGATTACATTTTGAGTAATAAAACCAAGTGATCTAGATAAACTATGGGATTATTCGTAGTGGTTGACTTCTTTGGGGTTGGGTATCTAACAAGGCACCGAGGAAAAATGAGTGATCAGAATGTTTGAAGTGCTATGGATTTGAAATGGAGAGATTTTGAGTGAAGTTCAAGCAAAATTCTTATCCCCTACCTTACATCAGCCGAACCCACTTAGTGTGGGAATTCCTCAATTCCAAACTTTCCCTTAAAAGAGTGCAATGACCCATAATTTTTGAAGTACATATCTTTGCCCTATTAGGCATTTAGTTCTAATTTTCCTTTTCCAGTTAATTAGTTACACCCATTTTCAGCCTCACTTATGATAATCACACTCCCAAGTGACTCACACATCCATCACATCTCCTCCACATTCCTCTCACATGTACATATCCCTTCAAACATTACACTTCACATTTTGGCAAACTCTCTTCAAACCTCCACGAAACAACTCCTCCATATCCTTATTCTGTGTAAATTCTGTTGAAATTCTGAAGTATATTTGAAAAAGAAAAAAAAAATAGTTAAAAAAAAAAGAGGCAAGGAAAAAGGAAGGAGAAAAAAAACAAGAAATAGAAGAAGTGAAAAAAGGAGAATAATTAGAGAAATATCTTCTCTTCTTCCACGACCATCTCTACCATTTCCATCTATCCCTACCATCCATAACCATCCACATCATTTGGGAGCTAAATTATCATAAGTGGTACCACCTTTGCTTTTAAAAATCCATTTTTTTACACACATATTTACTTTTAACCACATCATTCCTTTAATTAGTCATATTTTTTAGTGTTTATCTATCATTATATGAAAAAGTCATTATAATCTCAAAATGCTTTTTATGATGAATTAAGGATAATATTTTTCATAACCCATCTTTACTTCAGATTATAATTAGTTTTTAAGGTTAAATAATAAGAGAAATCATTTTATATACTCTCATATATTTTTTAAGTTTTAAAATCTAAAAGAAATGAGTGTATTTCTGAAATAGAAATTTCTTCTCTTGTTATTTATTATATGACTTTTTAGAATGATAGATAATTTAATTTATGATCCAATGAAATAAATTTGAATTAATTTGGAGTTATATTTTGAAATTTATGAATTTTTCTAATTTTTAGGGTTTTTTAGATTTTTTGGATTTTTTCTGAATTTTTATGATTTTTTTAGAATTTTCCCAATTTTTATGAATTTAAAATCGATTTATTTAATTTAAAATTAATTTTAAAAGTGTGCAAGTGCCGTGGCACAATCTTGAGCGTCCGATTGTGCGTTTAATCGTGACCGTTGATCGTCACTTAAAGGCGGGGGTACGTGGCACAATGTGATTCGCCGGTGAATCATTTTAAAATGATTCAATCTCAACTATTGACCTGAAGAGTTATAACTGCTGAGATTAGAACCGAAGAAAATGCAACTAGAGTGTCAGATCGAGATCAAATGCCGGCAGTTCAATGTGTTACTTATAACGCGCATGACGTGGCATCATCTTGACGATCCATCAAAGATCCAACGACCACAACTTAATCGTAACGATTCGCAATCGTGCATTTCATTAGAGCCGTTGATCGAAGAATTATAGCTCGATCGAACAGTTATGCCTAATTCACCCTATAAATTGAGATGTTCTTCGACATTGTAAAGCATTCTAGGGCAATTCGAGTAATCAAACTGTTTAGACACCAAATATGATGTTGGATATTTTAGAAGATGTATCTAAATCCTACAATATGGGGAGGATCTATGAATGATATCAAGAGGAATATGTAAATTAATTCAGAGATGATGTAGTAGAGAATAATTCAGGAATAGAAAGATATATAATGATTTAATAAGGATGATCAGATAATTAATAAGAGAAGAGAATAATGTGTTTAAGTGAGTGAGAACTATTTAAGAATAGAATAAGGATAATTTATGAGAAGAAGAGGGAGGAAATGATAGGCGCTAAAAATGGATAATATATAGTATATCTAATCAGGAGATAATTAGAGATATCAGAGATGAAATGAGAAGAGAGATAATGTTATGACTGAGAATAGAGGAGGGGTAAGAATCGGTGTGGTGTGGAATATGTAGTAAGGAATATGGAAAATGAGTGAGATTAAGTTAAGAGAGCGAGTGAAGAGAGAGGTCGCGATGAGAGAACGGTATGGCGGTAAAAGGAGAAGTGACAGGAAGAGGCGCGAGGAGGAGTGGAGGTGACTATTGTGACGATATTATATTTCATAATATAAGATATCGGGTGAGGGGTAGAGAGAAAGAAGAGCGAGAGAGACGAAAATAGAGTTTAAGATGAGGAGACGAGAGTGTTGTGAACAGAAGATGGAAGAGATAGGAAAGAGAGAAGGGCGGTCTAACAGTGGACTTACGATAACATATTTTGAACTCTTATCACTGTAAAGAAAACGAGGAGAATGATTACCTGTTCGGGGTGAGAAGATGATACTTCCCATTTCCTCCAGAGATACAGATAACCCTCGGATTTTCTCTGATAGGTAAATGATTGAAAGGGGACAGAACGGGAGGGAGAAAGGGAAAGGGAAAGGGAGGTAGAAACTCGGAGTGGAGATTTACGGGAGAGGCACAAGAACACACAAACACAGGGGTAAAAGAACGAGATAGTAGCCAATTTTATCAAATAACATTTGTCTATTGTCTCTTACGATTCTCCTTTTATAGAAATGTAGGAAGGAAGTTATGGCGAGGCATCGTTTCGCGATGATGATTTTTCGTGTTGTTTTACGGATTGAACCGGATTGGCATTTTTCAACGTCGTTTGGGAGAGTCTTGTAATTTATAGAATCTTCGACGCTCTTTATTACTGCGTATATGTGGTTGTAGGTTCACCCGGGGGAGGTAAGAAGAAAATACCTTCGAGACCGCCTGATGAACTGTGTATCCGAGAACCCATCGGCTCGTGTTCCGGACTTTGTCGTTCTCCAGCTTTCGTTGGAATTTCATCCTTGCTGACTTGAGAAAATCTCATGCGGGAAGTCCTTCAGGATCAGGGTGGACGACGGAGGACAATTCGGGTGTGTCATTTCGTCCTTCTCACGGAATTAGCCACGTGAAGTTCATAGAGTTTCTTGGTGAAGTCGGATCGGATCAGAGGTTTCCCGCAGCTCCTCTATCGTTGGCGCGTCTTCTAGCATCCGTCGCGTGGAGCATCTGCAGCATTGTTTGAGAATTTCTATCTCTTTCGGCATTTAGTGAATCCGCAATTTTGTAACTTCTGCGTACGAGCGGTTACGCTCGTCGTGGACACTTTCTGAAGTCCTTAGCTTTCGTGGTGGCGACCGATGAGAGACCGGAATATGCCCGATCTGTACTGATTTTGACGGCGATGATGCTTGAAGTCTTCTTTCAGTTGTATTCGAGGGGCTATCTTGTCTTCCCAGTCGGAGCTTCCTTTTCTTAATTACGAGTTTTCTCTATGCTCTTCGTAAGTGTTTCTTCCCGATGCTGTCGTCACGTGAGGGAGATACGTGGAGATGTTTGAAGAATACTTAAATGCCTCTTTGATCTTGTGAGAGCTCCTGGTGGTCGTGGTACAGGCTCGACTTCCGGTCAGCTTGTGGTCATTGCTCATAACAGTAAGGAGGGAATACGTGGAATAAGTAGATCTCTTGATGGTTGATAGAGATTTTGTTTAGAAAAGGTTCCCGTCTGATGAGTGCTGCTTCCGACTTCTCTTCCATTTGATAGTCAATCTTCATGGAAAGTATTGTACGTGTTCAGTGGAAAGAAATCAAGACAGGTCCTGATGTCATTTAAAACCGTGATATCTTCTTTGCTTCACTGCTCCATATCAGTAGGGAGGGTTGACCTTGGTGGAGAGAACTCAAATTAAGTCTTCAATTTGGTGAGTGATGTGAGTTCTTCTTTATCTTCATTCCTTTGGAAGGCTTCATGTGCTTCAATGCTCCATAGATGCATGAATTTATTCATGCAAAGAAAATTGTTTTTGAGTAGGATAAAATATAGTTTCTCCCATAGGTAATTAATATGGAGATCTCTCCTATAATTTTAACTAAGGGTGGTTTTCAAAGAAGGTAAGGAATGTAATTCAAAGGGGTTTCCTACTAATTTTTCTTTTGAGATCATTAATTAAAATGATATAAGGTACCTATGATATGGTGGATAAGGTTTGGAAAATAGGGAACCTATATCAAGGTAGAAAGTGGTTGACTTGTAAAATGAACATGTAGAATGAACATTCAAGGAATTCTAGGCTTCTAAAGATAAGGATTAAATTCTTTGACCAAGTCAATCTTTAGATCTGTATAAAATAAGAGAAGGAGGGAAAATAATTCCCTTAAGATCTACACTCTCTTTAATTATTTAGAGATGTCTTCTTCATCCATTTAATGAATGGAAAATTTTTAAATAAGGAAGAGGAGGAGGAGGATAGGTTTACTTAGAACCCTTGTGTTCATGTTTAGAAATAATTCTCCATCAAAATCCCTTGAATCTCTTGCTTCCAATCGCTTCTAGACTCATTTTCGCGTCCACGGAGTGCTTGAAAGTGAGATTTCGTTGAGAGAATACGAAGAAATCGGCGCTTGAACATCTACGACCGTGTTTTCAAACTTTTTATGAAAAGCCTTGAATCCGTCGAATAATTGGATCAATTCGAGCGCAATCTTGGGTTAGGGATCATGTTTCATCATAATCTTCCTTCATATAGCTTTAGATTTCAATTTCGAATCGGAATTTGAGTCAATTTCAAATTTAAGTGAGTTGGTAATTCCAAATTTATCATTCATTGTAAATGTACTGAGTCAATTTAGGCGTAGTCCTCGGAGATCTCGCTTTCAAGTTGTACAAACATAACTTAGGTAGCACAAGGCAGTAGTAGGACTCAAACTTATCTTGAGAAAGACTAGTCAATAGAACTCAATAACTTACATTGACTCTAACTTTTTTGGATTGTTGGTTGATTCCAAGTCAACTATTGAGTGTTGTGCATTCCTTGGGGAAAATCTTGTGACATGGAAAAGCAAAAAACAAAGTGGTCTCCAAGTCAAGCAATTTCAAGCCATTGTCATGGGAAATTGACAATGGATCAAGGATCAAGAAAATTTGAGGGATCTTAGAATCCTTCATAAAAAAACTCATAAAGGTATTATGCTACAAGAAATCAGCCATCAATAGGGCTCATGAACCAATCTACCACCACAGGACCAAGCATGTAGATATGAATTACTTATAATTCAAAGATCAACTAGACAATAAGATCATTTGTAGACCTTATGTAAGCACTATTGACCAGTTTCCATACATTCAGAATAACAAACTGTTAGGTCATAATATCCATCACGGACTCCCTCCCAAGAAATTCATCAAGCTATTATCCAAGCTTGGAACAAGTAGTACCCATTCATTCTCTTGAGGGGGAGTGTTAGAAATTAGGTCTATTTAGTAGGAAAATCTTGAATCAACAAATATTGGATACATGCCATCAAACAATATTATAATTATACCTTTGTCACTTAAATTATTATTTTAAAAATATGACCATTGGAGCTAAATGGTCACATATTTCTACATAAAAACACATTTTGTGTATTCTAATGAATTGGTTTTGCTTCTAAAACTTTGTTGAAATTTCAATAGCTCTCACTATTGAAAAGTTGATGGCAAAGACCTAAAGGCTTCAATCAATGATGCCCTTCCAACATTTTCTCGATACCTCATAACCATCATGAAATGACATTTGATGAATGTCATTTCAATATACTTCTAGATGCTCTCTCTCACACAAACTCTCTAATTTTTCTAGATAATTCTTCTCATGTTTGTATATGCGTAGTGAGGCCCTCATTGTAAATGAACTACGAGAAAGAAATTTTAGAGAGCTAGTTGCATAGAAACTCTCTTATGTGTTTGCCTCAAGTTACAGAAGGTTAAGTTCTTAACCTTTCAAGAGTCTTGGTGTCTGCATTTGGTATCAAAGCGAGTTTGATCCAAGGGGAGAATCATATGAAGAAGAGGAGAGATTTTATAAGAGTTGGTTCGATCTTCTTTTGTTAAGGAGTTCGCAACTGTAACGAAACCATTTGCGCGGTCGTTGAATACACACTAACTCGTGTCAAAACAAGTTCCAAACTCACAAATTTAAAGTTATTGTAACAAATTAAAGAGTATAGTGGTGAATAAGGGTTGAATCCACAGATAAATAAGGGAAATTTTGAGATATTTTTGAATTTCAATAAAATCAGCTAATGAATTGAGGTGAGAAAACTCCAATACGAATCCACGGAATCAAAAATCACTGAATTTGGATAAGAATTTGCGGAGAAATCGAGATTTGAAATTGAGAAAGAAATTCGATCGCGAACAGTGATAAAACTAAAATTAAATATAAAATTAACTTAATCTATGATTTAAAATGTAAATCTAATGTTAAAGGAAGATAGATTAGGATGAAAACACGCAATCTAACCCGAAGTGGCGCTCGAAATGATCCAATTAATCACCGGATTCAAGGTTTTTCATTCTGTGATTTTGAAAATGAAAACGAAGTTCAGTGATCAAGATGTGATTTCTTCCTATTCTTTCTACCAATGTTGGATTTCAAACACTCCTTGACACGGAAATGAGTCTAGAAGAATTAGAAATCAAATGATTATCTAATTGTAGTGTCTAAACAGTTCGATTCGCTAAAAAAATCCAAGAACAAGTTTTCCATTGAAGAACATTTTGATTTTACAGGCAAATTTGGGCGCCAGCATTAGATGCGTCGATTCGATTTGATCGATGGCTAAGATTAAAAAAAATTTGCAAATCGACATCTTTAAGTCTTAACCGTCTGATCCACAATGCAGCATCTAGATTGTGCCACGTCGCGCGTGAAGAAGAGGCATCGTTTGATGTTGATCGTTCAATCTTCATCGAGCGATCACGATGAGTCCATGTGTCCGTCGGGTGCATTTATTCTCGACCGTTATAACTCTCCAGATGAATGGCTGAGATTAAATCATATTTAAATCAAATTTTTGCCTAATCAAATGTCATCACGTACCCCTGCGAGTAAGTGAGATTTGACAAGTGTGATTTAACCGCGCGATCAAACACTTCTCGTTGCGCCACATCACATGTAAATAAATACAAACATACATAGTCCCCACATGATAAAAATCAAGGCATTTCACACGTATATATCGTAAGGGAGCTTAATGGGTTAGCTTAAATCTGTTAAGGATGCTTTAACCCATTATTCACTCTCTCGCGCACAATGCCCACCACGTGCACACACGCGCACACGCGCACACACACGTACACACGCATATGCACGCATCACCACGTGACATGTACACGCAATGTCACATGGCAACGCTCCACCACGTCAACGCGTGATTATAAAAACATTTATTTAATTTGTATCATTTTAAAATAAAAAATAGCTTTAAATAAATTCAAAAATATTCTAGAAAATTCTAAAAAATTGGAAAACTCATAACTTTCAAAATAGAACTTCAAATTAATCCAAATTTATTTTTTTGGATCAGAAATTGAATTATCTATCATTAGAAAAAGTCAAAAATATTGAAATAATAAGAGAATTAATTTTAATTTAAAAAGTACACTCATTTCTTTTAGAAAATAAATATATACAAATACATGAGTGTAAATAAAAATATTTCTCTTATCATTCAATCATGAAAACATAATTATGATCTTAAATATAAATAGAATTAGTATTACATTATTTAATTAGACAGAATTATTCAGAAAATGATATATTTTTATATCATAACCTAAAATTACATAAATTGATATAAATGCACTCAAAATATGATAACATGCATACAAATAAAATATTTAATGCCTTAAATTGTATTAATAATCATGTAAATTCATGTATAAATTGCATGTTATCAAATTGCTAATGTCAATGCTAGTAGGGGGTTGGGTGATCTAACGAATCGATTTCGTGTGGTTGTTAAATACACACAAAATCAAGTCAAAATAATTACCTAACTCACCAATTTCATCAAATAATCACGAATTAAGGAGTATAGTGGTGAATAAGGGTTGATTCCATGAAGAATTAGGATAATTTTGGATGATCTTTTGAAATTTGATCAAATCCAACAATGAATCATGGTGAGAAATTAGGGAAATTAATATATTTAAAAAGAAGACTTGAAAACGAATCCACATACTCAAAAAATCAATGAATTTAGATCAAGATTCGCGGAGGAATCATCAAGTAAATAAGAGAGAATTTTCTAAAATTAAAAATCACGAAAAACAGAAATTGAAATTTAAATTGACTAAAATTAAGATTCAAAATTAAAATCTAAAGCTATATGAACGAAGATTAGGATAAATACAATCTCTAGCCCAAGATTGCGCCTGAATTGATTCAAATATTCGCTGGAACAAAGGCTTTTCATTCCCGAATTTGAAAAATAGTCGTTGATGTTTAAGAGCCGATTTATTCCTATTCTCTCAACAAAATCCCAGTTTCAAGTACTCAGTGGATGCGAAAATTGATCTAGAAGTGATTAGAAGTAAGAGATTCAAGGGATTTGGTGTCTAAACAGTTCGATTACTCGAATTGCTATGGAATCTTTTATAATGGCAAAGAACATATCTATTTATTGGATAAATTGGGCGTAACCATCCATTGAAGCATGTAATCTTTGATCAACGGCTCTAATGAAATGCAGGATTTCGAATCGTTACGGTTAAGTCATGGCCATTGGATCTCAGATGGAGTGTCGAGATGAAGCCATGTCGCGCGCGTTATAAGAAATGCATCAAACGCTCTCTGTTTGATCTTGTTCCAATGCTCCAGATGCGTTTCGTCGGTTTTAATCTTTGTCGTTATAATTCCTCCGATCAACAACTAAGATTAAATCATTTTAAGATGATTCGTCGACGAATAGATTTGTACCACGTACCCCCGCCTTAAAGTCACGATCGTGATTTAATCGTGTGATCGGACGCTCAACGTGTTGTCACATCACCTGCTAAAAAATAAAATTAAATTTAAATCAAATAAGTCGATTTTAAATTCAGAAAAATTTAGAAAAATTTATAAAACTTGAAAAAAAATCCCTAAAAATTATAAAATTCATATCTTTTAAAATATAACTCCAAATTAATCCAAATTTGTTTCATTGGATCAGAAATTAAATTATCTATCATTTAAAAAACTCAAAATTAATAGATAACAAGAGAGTACATATATGTTTAAAAAATACACTCATTTTTTTATATTTTAAAACTTAGAAATATATGTGACTGTATATAAAATAATTTATCTTATTATTTAACCTTAAAAACTAATTATAATCTCAAGTAAAGATGGGTATTCAAAAATATTCTCCTAATTTATCATTATTGACCCTAAATGAATACATTTTGAGATTATAATGACTTTTTTTATAGAATAATAGATAAACACTAAAAAATATGATAACATGCATTAGAATGGAATGTTTTATACCTTAATTTACATTAATAATCATGTATCTTCATGTTTAATTAACATGTTATCATGATCCAATCTCCCCTAGTCCTCTCAAAATATTATCCAAGACTAATTACCCAGCACGGGCAATGCAGATGCAAGTGCATCTAGAGGCACATGATCTTCAGGAAGCAATCAAGTTCGATGCATTAGTGAGGAAGAAGGATCGACAATCATTTATAATGATACTTGGCGCACAATCAGAAGACATCATGGCTTAGTTAGATATGTCCAAGAGTGCTAAAGAGACTTGGAAGTTCTTGAATACAAGGCATGTCGGAGCTGCTTGCATCATCAAGGCTAGAGTTCAAGCCCTTCGACATGAGTATGAGACTAGGCTTATGGGTGAAGAAGAATTAGTGGCCGACTTTTCTAGATAGGTTTCTTAGGTTTTCAGTCAACTAATCAGCCTAGGGGAGAATATTAACGATGGAGTTTTAGTAGCTAAACTCCTTAGAGAAGCCCCTGTAAAGTTTGATGCTATCACTTCATCTATTAATAAAATTGATGTCATGGATTCAATAACACTTGAGGAGGCGACTGGGTCATTAGAGATCTGTGAACAAAAACACCTAGATCGGGAAACTCGAAGAGAGGAGCAACTTCTTCTTTCAGGGTTGTGGGAAAATCAAAGAAATATGAAGAATGACATTCTCATGGAAGAGGTTGTGGCTACAAATGGAGAGGAGGACGTGGACAAGGAAGAGGTGATAGCAAACAACATGAGACTAGAGATGAAGAAAGACCTTAAGACAAGTCCAAGGTGGGATGTTATATTGCAAGAAACTTGGACACTTCGCTTATGAATGTCACAAGAGCAAGAATGAGAAAAAAAAATTCAAGTTGCTAAGGTCGAGGAAAAGTTACAACCTACTCTTCTTATGACATTCATAGAAAGTTCATAACTTAGTTTACTTCAAAGATTTAATGAGCAAGCAATGAACGAAGGCATCTAGTTCCTAGATTATGGAGTAAGCAATCATATGACAAGAGATTATCACTTATTTCAAGAATTAAAGGAAGTTTCACAAGGAATAGTAAGATTTGGGGACAGATCTATGAAAAAGATTGCAGGACGAGGATGGATCTTGCTTCAATGTCAAGATGGAGAACAAATGAGGTTAGATAATATCCTCTATGTTCCTTAATTAAAATATAATATTTTCAGTTTGGGCCAAGTCGATGAGCAAGGGTTCCAGCTATTAGTGGAGGGTAACTTTTTACCATCTACGATCAACATGGGAGGCTCCTAGTAAAGGTGAAGAGAATTCTAAGTAGACTTTATCTTTTGAAGCTGAACCCAATATTGAGCTACATGGTCATAGATCATAATTCAAAGTAAACTTGGAAATAAATATTTAAAATTTGAATCTTTAAGTAGATTATCTTCTTAAGGGATTATAGGGGGATTTGTAAATTAGAGATCCTTGAAAAAATTTTCGTGACTGCATTGCAACCAAGCAACATAGAAGTCCATTTCTTTTTACCGCCTCATATAGGGCAAGGAGGCCCCTAGAGCCTGTCCATGGAGATATTTGCAGACCAATCTCACCGGCCACCCTAGGAAGGAGTAAGTACTATCTAGTATTTGTTGATCATTTCTCTACACTCATGTGGGTAGGAATGATAAAGCACAAGAGTGAGGCATTTCAAGCTTTTGTTAAGTTGAAAACCTAGCTGAAGCTGAGAAGGGATTGAGAACCGACCAAGGAGATGAATTCATTTGAATTTTTTTTGAAGTTTTGCTATGCATGTGATGAACGTGGTAAGGAGCTTGCTAAAAGATAAGAATCTTCCATATGAGCTTTGGAGATAAGTCGTTAATTCCAGTGTATATTTATTAAATTGAGCCCCCACTAGAAGCTTGGATGGAGCCACACCATTTGAAGTTTGGTCATGACCAAACGTGGAACATTTTTCAAGGTCTTTGGGTCTCTTTGTCACATGAAGATACTCAAAGAGAAATTGAAAAAGTTGCAGGATAGCCGCAAACTCGTGAAAATTATTGGGTATGAAGTTGGAACAAAAGGATACAAATGCTATGATTGAGAGAAATGCAAAGTACATATCAGCCAAGATGTTACGTATGAAGAGAAAATCCAATTGAATGGGAGAATTTCAAACATAGAGAGGAAAGAAGGTACATTTTATTCTACAAATTTCTTTGATATAGATGAAGAACAACTTGAGTAAGAGGCTCCACTAGATGTACTATCATGAGAACACAAGAAGCCTCAATGAGGCTCTTGATGAAGGCCAAGGTGGTCTTTTAACTTGAGAGGAAAGATCACCTAGAAAGTTGTTAGACCTTGATTATATTTATGAAGCAACAGATCAGGCTAGCATATACATTGAATCTTGTTATTTGACTCAAGAGGAACAAAATTCATTGTGAGGCATCCAAAGAGAGTCTTTGAAGACTAACCATGGAAGAAGAGATGGACTTAATTGAGAAAAATGAAACATGGGAGATGGTGATCCCTCTACCAGGATGCAAGCCTATTGGTCTTAATTAGGTTTATAGTGATATAGTGAGATATAAAAATAGACTAATGGCCAAAGGTTATGTTCAAAAGTATGGCATCAACTATGAAGTAGTTTTTTCCCCACTGACGAGGATGGAGACTATTCAGGTACTTATAGCCCTCGCAGCATAAAAAGGATGGCAAGTCCAACACATGGATGTTAAATCTACATTTCTCATTGGTAAGCTAGAAGAGACAGTTTACATGAGACAACCACATGGGTATGTTAAGAAGGGGAAAGAACATCTTGCGATGAAACTAAAGAAGGATCTTTATGGATTAAATCAAGTGCCAAGGGTATGGTACACAAAGTTAGACAAGTGTTTGAGATTTCTTGATTTCACTAGAAGTTCTCAAGAGCATGCAGTCCATTTCAAAGGATTATATACTTCACGCTTGATAATTGGTTTATATTTTGATGGCATAATCATTACTTTGATGGAGAATCATTAGATTGAAGACTTTAAGATTCAAATGAAGAATAAGTTTGTGATGAGTGACCTTGGTCTACTCATATCTTGAAATTGAAATAACACAAGAAAGTGAAAGAATCAAACTAAGTGAAAGGAGTTATGTATCAAGGATCTTGGAGCAAAATGGTATGTTAGAGTGTAATCTAGTACATACCCCACTATAGAGCTGATGTAAGTTTGGAAAAGAATGGCATTCAAGTATAAATCCAACAACGTATTAAAGATTAATAGAAAGAGCACAATTGTAATGGCTTTCTTTTCATGAAACAATTTGATCTGTTAGGCCTCTCAAAAAAAAATTGTTACATTATCTTCATGTGAGGCCGAGTATGTCGTGACTAACACCGTAGCTTAGCAAGAAATATAGTTTTCAAGACTGATTGGAGAATTGATCGACAAGGAGATAATATCTATGATGATAAAGGTCGATAACAAATCAGCAAAAGCACTCTCTGAGTATATAGAGACTAAATTTCACTTCATACGAATATGCTTGGAAGAAAAGAAGATGAAGCAAGAATTTATAAGCTCAGAAAATAAATTGCACGCTTGTTCACAAAGGTATTGGGAAGGCAAATTTTAAAGAATTCCTTCAAAGATTGGGCATATGCATGGGAGTGAGTCTGAAGGCATTAAGCAATGATGCATTTATGAAATTTTCTTAATACCTCGTGACCATGTTGAAATTGTTGGGATCTAACGTCGATAACTTTCTGAAATTTTGATCAAAACATCAAATGAAGTGGAAAAACCATTGAATCGGACATTCAAAATACCAAGCCACCAAGAACAGATGATCCTATCCTCTAGTATGTATGAGAAAACATACTTACAGGTTTCCTTGAAGGAGTTCTTAAAGCTATTCAAGTGTCTAGCCTCTAGCGGTATCCACACAGTCTCTGGATGGTTGGATCTCCTCTTCAAAGATCTTCACCAAGAGAGAAAGAGAAGAAAGGAGAGAATTCCCACAAGGCTTGCATGGGAACTTTTAGTTGTGGTCGTTCTCCCCCTATTTATAAACATTTGGAATGAGGTTTTTTCATAAAAACCCTCATAATTATATCTATATCCACCAACATCCATAAACCTTACGTGTGTGACCCTCTAGGTCCATATATCTCACTAGTTAATAACTCTATAGACCAAATAACACCTTATTGGTCAACCTTAATTAATTATCCACATCCACATATAGATTAATTAATCAAGGATCGATTTAACCCAATCGATAGGTTGAGTTGCCAGCCCGTTGGGTGCCAAGCTACACCATGCACTCTTGGAGATATGGAGTATGTAAGAACTCACTTATGGAACCTTCCCGTCATTGATTACCATGTATGTATAATCCTTCATCCATATTAGACTCATGAATGACTTAGGATATGGTCAATTGTCAAACCCTAATCGGTCACTCAAGTTAAGTACGATGCGTGTAGAAATTATCGAGAACTCCTTCGATATTTCTACTACCTTGGCCAAGGATTTGATCGCATCTTATTCCTTTGAGTCAATCTCCTCAAATACCGAGGGTGGATGATCCCATCTTGACCACACAATCATCTTCATGAACTTCATGTCGTATCCAATATATGACGTTTTAGATATCCCGTGGCTAGGGATTCGTAAGTCATAATCAAAACACGATCATCCATCCACAAGATGTCTTTGGTGTCTCAAGTCAAAGGACCACATACACAATCATGACACGAATCAACCTGATTGACAGTTAGGTATAATACCATTCAGGGATTCATACAGATCAATTTAGTCAACTCTTTCTCCAAAGAGCACCCACTATCTATCCTTGGTGTCTCTACACCGATGGCTATAGGATCGGCCATACTCATCATATGAGATGGATTAGATAGTGTTATTCTCTTCGGATAATTTGATGTCCTTCTCGAATATCCCACGAATAGGAATGTTTAGAACATATGTTTCTAGACTAGTGATCACTATATTATGATCTCATCATAATTCACTTAGTCATTGCACATGCTCATGGACTTCATTGCAAACATCACACAAGAATGACAATGAATAAATTTCATTTCAATGAACATAAACAAGATACATGGAAGTGTGATTGGCTTATAGGCCACATAATATCCATCTGAAATGACATTGGAAAAATGTCATTTCAAGATATTTCTAGAAGCTCTTTAGCTTGAAATATTATTCTTGAAAAGAGTCAGTGAAAAGCTAAAGAGTCAAGCTCTTCCACCAATTCGTGGAAGAGCTTTTTACTTAGAGCTTTTCACTGACTCTTTAGCTTGTTCTAAACAGTCAAGTTTTTCACAAACTCTTTTGCTTGTTCTAGATAATTCTTCTCATATCTAAATAAACATAGTGAGGCCCTCATTGTAAATGAACTACAAGAAATAAAGTTTAGAGAGCTAGTTGCAAAGAAACTCTGTTATGTGTTTGTATCAAGTTAGAGAAGGTTAAGATCGTGGAGTTTTGGTGTCTACAAGACCTAATGAACAAAGAGATGGAATAGGGAACAAAGATGCTGCTCACTTCAGTGGGAGTTGACCCTGCCTCTCCCAATCAAGTATTTTGTCAAGCAGAATGTTATCGTCAATCTGGAGCGCGCATATGTGGGCGCTTTCAAATCACTGTGAACTGATTGGCTGTGACCCCGAAGGCCGACGAAGAGCCTCCACCTCGGATAAAGACGCATCGCATCCATACAATCCGGCTGATTGTTGGGTCTGCCAGCCGATCGCCTGCGATGGAGAAGACGTTCTCCCTCTGCCAATAATAAACGTACACTAACGAAATGGATGCGAACTCAATGGAATTTTTGTGCTGCCAAGAGCGCTTCTTTTCTATTCTTCTTCTTCACTCTTTATAGAAGGGAAACATGCTTACAATAGCTACTTAAAACGAGAGCGTTTGAGAGCTTCTCGCGTCGTGCCTTGATGCACGTCCATCTCCACGTCACACGACGTGGATCGCCTCCTCATATTATGGAGGCGTTGGAGCGAATCCCGCCACGACCACTCTACGCGCACGCCGTCCACAAAAGACGACATTCGTGCATATGCAGGACACAAATTAATGCATGCCTATGTACATGATCTAAATCATTTGCAAGGCTTAAGCCTGACAAATCTCCCCCTAAGCCTTGCACGCTAGCTTGATATCGACGAGGCCGAGCTTGGACTGCAATTGCATGAATTGATTTTGCCCAAGGGCCTTCGTCAGGATGTCCGCCAGCTGAGCCTTGGTGTTGATTGGCTCAACATCCACCCTGCCTTCCTCGATGCACTCTCGGATGTAGTGGAATTTGACATCAATATGCTTGCTGCGATCATGAAGGATAGGGTTCTTACATAGCTGGATTGCGGATTGGTTGTCTATCTTCAGGGTGATAGCGCCGACCTCCTCTCCCCTGAGTTCTACAAGGAGGCGCTCCAGCCACACTCCATGACAGGAAGCCGTCGCGGCTGCAAAGTACTCAGCTTCGCAGCTAGATAGAGCCACAACCTTTTGCTTCTGCGACTGCAATGTGATAATGTTCCCTCCGAGGAAGAACAGCACTCCGCTGGTACTCTTGCAGCCGTCGGCGTCTGCACCATGATCGTTGTCGTTGTAGCCAAGGAGAGCAGCTTCTCCTTCCTTCCTCCGGTAGTGACACCCGTAGTTCACTGTACCTGCCACATATCGCAGTATGCGCTTGACGACAACCAGGTGCTCGATGGTGGGCTTCTCCATGAACTGTGAAACATAGCCCATTGCGTACGCCAAGTCCCGTCTTGTGTTCACCAGGTAGCGTAGCGCACCCACAATCCTCCTATACTCAGTAAGCATCAACACTGGTTCGACGATGAATTTGTTGAGTTTGAGACGCGACTCCATGGGTGTGACGTTGGGGTTGTAGTTTGCCAAGCCTGCTGCCTCCAGGATCTTCATCGTGTAAGCGCCTTGGCTGATGGTGATCCCGGCTGTGGTATGTTTCACCTCCAGGCCGAGGTAGTAGTGTAGTAGCCCCAGGTTGCTCATCTGGAACTTGCTCTTCATCTCCTCCTTGAACTGCTTGAGTTCGATGATGTCGCCGCCCATGATGACAAGGTCATCCACGTAGACTCCCACGATCAATCGGTGTGAATACTTGCCTCGAGTATACACTGCATGTTTGGAGGTGCTGCGCTGGAACTTGAGCGACGCCAGGGAGGCGTCCAATTTGGCGTACCAGGCGCGCGGGGCTTGATGTAGATCGTAGAGTGCCTTGATCAGGCGCAGTACTTTCCGCTCCTTTCCGGTCACCATGAAACCCGGCGGCTGAACGCCGTAGACTTCCTCCATAGCTCGCCATTGAGGAAGGCCAACTTTACATCCATATGATGGACGGGCCAACCTTCGCTCGCCACGAGTGCATAAAAGAGTCGGACCGACTCGAGCCTTGCCACCGGAGCGAAAACTTCGTCGTAGTCGATCCCTTGTCGCTGCACATAGCCCTTTGCGATGAGTCTAGCCTTGTGTTTGGTGATGATTCCTGTGGCTTCCTTCTTGGTCTTGAAGACCCACTTGAGCCCAATTGGGTGTTGGCGCAATGGAGGGTCGACGAGCTCCCAAGTACCATTCGCCTCGATGGATGTCATTTCGTGGAGCATCGCCTTCCTCCAGTACTCATGCGCTAATGCTTGTTCAAAATTCATTGGCTCATCCACGTTTGCCAGCAGCAGATCCTCGTCTTGGTCCCCATGCGCCATTCCTGGGGGCGTCGCCATACCCAAGATGTTGTCAATTGTGCGGAATCAAAGAGGAGCAGCGTCGTCGTGCTCTGCATCTAAGTCGTCATCAGCTCTGCTCGGCGGTGACGCGAAAGTGATTGTCGAGGCTGACTATGCGAGCGGGGTCAGAGCCGGCGTGGATGGACCTGCAGCGTCCTTATGAGATTGCGGCTGGAGCGTAGTCATCACCTCAAGGTGTGCCACTATGGTATATTCAATTTCGAACTCGCTGTCGTTGCTTGTCGTCCGATCCGCGCCCCACTCCCACCGCGCCTCCTCATCGAAGACAACGTCGCGACTGATGTGGACGCAGCGTGCCGTTGGGTCATAGACCCTGTACGCCTTGGAGCCCGGCTCATACCTGACGAAGATCATAGGCTTGCTACGGTCGTCAAGCTTCTTCAAGTGCGGCCCGATGTTCTTGACATAGGCCACGCACCCAAAATTCCACAGGTGGTGCACCACCGATGTGGTCCCATTCCACAGCTCGTAGGGTGTTTTGCCGCCGGTGCCCTTTGTCGTCGTCCTGTTGAGGATGTAGACCGCGGTGTTGACGGCCTCACCCCAGAACGTGTCGAGGAGTCCACTCGCCTTGAGCATGCTCCTGGCCATCCCGACCATTGTTTGGTTCGGTCGCTCGACGACGCCATTCTACTGTGGCGTGTATGGCACCGTGAGCTGGTGCCCTACTCCAAGCTGAGCGCAGTACGCCGTTAATTTTGTCGACGTGAACTCTCCTCCGCGATCGGTACGTAGGGCGAGGAGCTTCCTTCCACTCTTGCGCTCAGCTGCTGCCTGGATCCTTTTGATGGCAGCTGGAGCAGCGGCCTTGGTGGCAAGCAGCGCCACCCACATGTACCTGTGGTAGTCGTCGATGAGGAGCAAAAAGTAGCGGTTGCCGCTGACGATGCCTTTTCTTGCGTCGTTAAATCACAAAAACGTAAGTCAAACAAAATTTATAAAACTGAACTCACAAAGATAAGATATAAAAATCAAGTAATGTGTAGTATCGCGTCGATCCACAAAGACTAGGATTGACTTTAATTGCAGAGTTGACTTGGTCAAACTTAGGTTTAAAAGGGGTTTTAAATAAGTAAAAATAAGAAGTAATGAGTGGAAATTTTATAAATAAACTAAATAAGAAGTTTTAAGAATTTAATTTTTGTGTTTGACAGAGAAAAGTCAAAGTCAAAGCATTGACTTTGACCAACAATAGGTGTTCTATAAAATCAGAGAATCAAACAGAGTCAGAAGATTACAAAAATTATATATTTGAAAACTAGAGAGAAAATAGAATTTATTGACATATAATTCGTGATTTTTGGATAAGAAATGCAAATATCTGAAAATCCCCGAAATGAACACCTAAGAGAAAATCTTCAAATTGACCGGTCAAATGAAAATCCAAATCTTGAAATTTATTTTTCAATGGAAATCTAAGAACCAGAGAAATCTAATGAGACCAAAATAATCAAATTCTGATTTGTAAATTAAACGTAATTTACCCCGAAAGTCAACGTTTGACTTCTGATGAAAGATGAACATGTCTCGGTCAAATGTTAAATTGGAGGTTCCAGTCAACTCAGAATTCGATGAATTTAATATTCACGGAAAGCTGATGAAAAGAGGAATCCAATGAAACTAAAATAAAGTGATTTGGAATTATAATCAGAGAGATATCCTGTTTTCAAAATCAGCACTTTTTCACACTAAAATTTGGGGAAAATGAAGAACACTAAGAACTAATTTGCAAAATTAAACTTCTAAATCTAATTAAAACTTAAATTACCACCTGATAATCGATTGAATCTCAATACTAACCTGATTGCCGCAAGAATGGGGCTTCAACTCTCGTGTATTGAAGCAAATTTGCTCAGATTCTTCCTCGTGGACATTCGGAATTCAAGGGGAAAATTCGATGAAATCAAGGAAGAATTTGTGATCAATCCCGCTCCAATTGCGTCACAATCGAGTCTAAACTCAAGGGGATCACGAAGAACTAGAGATCTTCCTCGAAATTTGCTTAATTCACTTCACGAATCGATCAAAAGTTAAAGAACAAGAAGGAGAATACATCGTCGTTTTAAAGGGAAATTTGGCCCGATTTTTGCGGCCGTTTGATGCGGTCGAGACGTGGATGCCCACGATGTTCTGACGATCGTGGCCTTGAATTCAGCTCAAAGGGGCCACGATCGTGCGTCGATCGTCGTTCTTGCCTATCTGCCGTCACCGTCTGATGAAGATCAACGCATCAAGGTGAGTCCACGCGCCACTGAAGTTGTGAAAGATCCCCACCATCCGATGAAGCCCCTGATCCATTCGCGTCACGATCGAACGACCCCTTCATCTCCACGTGTCACCAGGTACGCGCTCGATCACATCCACTAACTCCCTCTATTGAGCACGTGCTCATGATGGTCATCATGTGGACTCCGCGTCCATCGAATCAGCGTATTTCGATTGAAGCCCATGCATCCAACGTCCTTTGTGCCGCCACATCACCTGCATTGTAGAACGTGTGGGAACATAGTCCCACACGGAAGAAAAAGAGAAGATTTGTGAGGTTAAATTAGGGGGCGGTTTAACGCTATTGCGTTACCGCCCCAATCCTATCACAAGGGCCCACTAACCCGTGGGCCCTCCAACTGGCCGACCCCACGCCACGTGGCACCCCACAAGGGCGTACGCGCAGACCCGTGGACACGCGTCACCTCCTGCCACGTGTCTGCGCCCTGTGCGCCGCCTGCGCCTCGCGTGGGCCACCCGTGGCCCTGCCACGTGGCCTCAGCGCCGCGTCGCATCCGTGCAGTGGTCCCGCGCGCCACATCAGCTCGCCACATGGGCCCGCTCGCCACGTCATCACTTGCAGGTAAGATATTCCCTTTTTCTCGATTTTAGTGAAGAAAAATCAAATAAAAATCAAATAAAAATCAGAAAAAGGACATAAGCTTCAAAAATTCATAGCTTAAAATATACAACTGCTTTTTAATCCAAATTTTCTCCATTGGATCACAAATTTCTTCCTTTTTAACATCATGTCATTAAAAATATATTTACAAAGAAGAAATCAAGATGAATTAGAATTTACTTAAATCATTTCTTAATAAATATTCCAAATCATAAATTCCTCTTTAAATTATCGTTCAAAGCATGCACTAAAGTCAAAATCATCCATGAAAAGAGATTAACTTCTATTAATTTAAACTTAACAAAAGACTAATCATCTATCAAGCATGAAATTATCCCTAATTTATGCATAAATATCGACTTTAGTGAAATGACATACCAATGGAGAAAATTCCTAAAAAGCATGATAACATGCATCCTATTCTCATAAAATAAGCATGAATATGAGTTAATTAGGTTAAGAATTTCAGTTATAAATGCATGTTATCAGCCGCTCGAGGAAGCCGGGGTGATTGGCCCGCAGAGGTTGCCGTGGAACAACTCGAGCGGGTTGACTGAGCGTTGTTGTGCTTGGCTTAGGAACAATCGCGTCGGTGCTTGACAGCGAGGCAGGCTTCGCAGAGCTGCTCCACTTGGGACAGCACGAGAAGACCACGGACGAGGCCCTCTCTCCCCATCTTGCACAGCGCATCAAAATCAGTGTGGCCGAACCGTGCGTGCCAGCTCCAGGCGTCCTCCCCGGCGTGAGCGACCAAGCAGATTGGCCGTGCAATGTTGAGGTCGAGCACATATAGTCGCCCCGGCCCCCGACAGATCTTGGCAAGAAAACGTCGCTTCTCATCGCGTACCCGCATCACCCGGCCTCCGATCAGAATTTTGAAGTCAACCTCGTCAAGTTGGCTGCAACTGAAAATGTTAGCGGTGAGGAGGGGAATATAGTAGGTGTTGGGGAGTGCGCGGTGCTCCCCGTTCTTACAATCGAAGAGAATGGTGCCGCAGCCCTCGATGCGCACCACCGAACCGTCACCGAACCGCACCCTGCCGGTGACACCAGTGTCTAGATCGAAGAAGGCATCTCGGCACCCCGTCATGTGGTTGGAGGCTCTAGTGTCGAAGATCCATCGGCACAAATCCCGCTTTTTCCCGTCGTCGAGCATGATGAAGACCTTCTCCTCCACCAGCTGAATGTGTTGACGGGTCGGCGCCACGGGTGCCGGCTCGAGTGTCGCCACGTGACCGCCTGAAACTCGAGCTAGGATCGGTGATGGCGGTGGTGACGAAACGGTTGCGATGACTCCGATGTGCGCTAGGAGGAGGGTGGGCTCGTCGATTTGGGCCACATGAGCCTGTTGACCTTGCTGGCCCTGTTTGTCCTTCTTCCGACTCCGGCACTCCCTGGCCCAATGGCCAAATTTTCCGCAGTAGCGCAGGAGTCGCCGTTGCGAGTTGGTGCAGAGCTAGATCCATCGCACTTATCCGTGTTCCCCCGCCGCGCCCTTTTCCCTTTGAGTCGCACACTTGCTACGGCCGCCAGAGCCGTTGTTGGTGCGGCTGTTCGCCGCCTCCTTCTGCTTGTACCGCTCCACCCATTGCTCTTCCGTGAGGTACAGCTTGCCTCCAATTTGGTTCGAGGTCGGCTCGGGGTTGTCCTCAGACGCCAGGAGACGGCCGCTGACCTCCTCGATGGAGAGTGTGGAGATGTTGAGCAATGTTTCCATGGATATTACCAATTGCTTATACCTGACGCAGGCGATGCGTAGGTACTTCTCGACGACCTTCTTCGGATCTTCTGGGTCGCCGAGGGTGGACATCTGATTGACGATGCCTGTGAGACAGAGGGTGAAGTCCTCGACGCCCTCGTCATCTCGTAACGCCAGTTCCTCGTACTGGCGCCGCAATCATTGCACATTTGTCTTTCTGATTCGGTCGTCGCCGATCAGCATGACGAGGATGCTCTCCCACGCCTCTTTTGCGGACTCCTTGACGGCGAGGGTGGAGATCATATCGGAGGGCACAGCACCGCAGATGGCGTCAAGTGCCATCCGATCCTCATGGCATTCGATGGCGACGCCGCCGAGCTCGATGGCGCCCCAGAGGAACTTGGCCTCCAGCTATATCTTCATCAACAAGGCCCAATCATTATAGTTGGCCTTGGTGAGTGATAACATGCATTTATAACTTAAATTCTTATCCTAATTAACTCATATTCATGCGTATTTTATAAGAATATGATGCATGTTATCATACTTTTTAGGAATTTTCTCCATTGGTATGTCATTTCACTAAAGTCGATATTTATACATTAATTAGGGATAATTTCATGCTTAATAGATGATTAGTCTTTTCTTAAGTTTAAATTAATAGAAGTTAATCTCTTTTATTGAATGATTTTGACTTTAGTGCATGTTTTGAAGGATAATTTCAAGATGAATTTATGATTTAGAATATTTATTGAGAAATGAGTTAAGTAAATTCTAATTCATCTTGATTTCTTCTTTGAAAATATATTTTAAATGACATGATGTTAAAAAGGAAGAAATTTGTGATCCAATGGAGAAAATTTTGATTAAAAAGGATATCTACATTTAAAGTTATGAATTTCTGAGTTTATGCCCTTTTTCTGATTTTAATTTGATTTTAAATTAATTTTTTCTTATTTAAAATCGCAAAAATGGGATTTCTTACCCGCAGGTGATGCATGGCGAGCGGGGCCAGGTGGCGAGCTGACAAGGCGCACGGGACCACCCCGCGGATGTGACGCGGCACTGAGTCCACGTGGCAGAGCTGCGGGTGGCCCATGCGAGGCGCAGGTGGCGCATAGGGCGCAGACAAGTGGCAGGAGGCCACGCGTGTCCACGCGGGTTCACACGGACGCCCGTGAGGGGCGCCACGTGGCCGTTTTTTCTTTCGTGTGGGACTATGTTCCACACGATTGTCTTTTGCAGGCTACGTGGCGGCAGCGCAATCGTCGAATTCGGTCAGGACGACGATGATCGCGTGGACCCAAGTCCATGCGATCATCAATGGAGCACGTCTGGGAAATATGGAGTAAGTGAATGAAATCAAAGGGCTTACCTTAGGACATGTGGTGTCACGAGAAGTGCCTGATCGTCATCAAATGAAGGCCGTGCGATCTCGATCTGACGGCCACGGTGAAGCGTGATCTTCTTCTCTTCGTGGAGACGCATGGAGCGTCAGATCTCCATCAGACGGTGGACGCTTCATCGGGCGGTGAATCTCCACCGGACGGTAGATGAAAGACGGGCTTGATCGCACGATCGGGACCGCCCAACCTACCTGATCAGATCAGAGGGCAGCGATTGAATTTGAACCACGATCATGGCTCATGATCGCGGTTCGATCGTGGCCCGATCGCCCCACGATCGCGGCTAATTCACCGCCAAATCGGGGCTGATTCGTCGCGGGATTGAAGCCACGATTAATGCCAAGGAAATCGATCCGACAACGCCTTCAATCTGCTCCCACGACCGCATCAATCGGCCACGGTTTTCGGGCGAAATTTTCCTTAAAAAGTAATGTATTCTCCCTTCTTGTTCTTCAACTTTTGATCGATTCGTGAAAAATTAAGCGAATTTCGAGGAAGGTCTCAAGTTCTCGTGATCCTCTGCTTCCAAGAGTGTAAAGACGCAGCCATTGAAGCATGATAATCACGAATTAATCACCGGATTTCATCGAATTTTCCCCTTGAATTCCGAACGTACACGAGGAAGAATCCGAGCAAATTCGCTTCAATCCGCGTGAATTGAAGCCCCATTCTTGGGGTAATCGGGTTAGTAGTGAGATTTGATCAATTATCATGTGGTAATTTGAGTTTTTATCAAGTTTATATCTTTAATTTTACAAATTAGTTCTTAGTGTTCTTCATTTTCCCCAAAATTTTATCCAAAAAATCACTGATTATGAAAATAGGATATCTCTCTGATTATAATTTCAAATCACTTGATTTTGGTCTTTTCATAAACTATCCGTGGATAGCAAATTCATCAAATTTAGAGTTCATTTGACCCTTGAATTTGACGTTTGATCGAGCACTGTTCATCTTTCATCAGAAGTCAAACATTGACTTTCGGGGTTAATTACTTTTAATTTACAAATCAGAATTTTATCATTTTGGTCTCTTTAGATTCCTCTAGTTCTTGGCTTTCAAGTGACATATAAATTGCAAGATTTGAATTTCACTTGTCCGGTCAATTTGAAGATTTCCACTGAGGTGTTCATTTCGGGGATTTTCTGATATTTGATTTTCAATAATTCATAGTAAATCCAAATCTTCTCAAAAAATCATGAATTTTATATCAATAAATTCCATTTTCTCTCTAGTTTCTAAATATCTAATTTTCGTAATCTTCTAAAACTTTTTGACTCGCTGATTTTACAGAACACCTACTGTTGGTCAAAGTCAATGCTTCGACTTTGATGTTTGACTTTTCTCTGTCAAATCTGAGAATTCAATTCTTAAAATTTCTTATTTAGTCTATTTATGTTATTGATATTCATTACATCTTATTTTTACTTCTTTAAAACCTCTTTTAAACCTCAGTTTGACCAAGTCAATTTTGCAATTAAAGTCAATCCTGCTCTCTGTGGATCGACCCGATACTTACACATTACTTGATTGTATATCTTATCTTTGTGAGTTTGATTTTATAAATTTTGTTTGACTTAAGTTTTTGTGATTTAACGACGCATAAAAATGCTTCGTCAGTGAGCACGGCGTAGTTCGCTGGCCCGCCCCATCCTTCCTTAACCACGCGGTGTATAACCAGCCCGCGGTCGTTCCCGGTACCACCATCGGTGTGCCTGCTGAAACTGGAGGATGGTGGAGAAGATGATCGCCATCAAGCCATGAAGATGCCCTCGAATACACGATCACGTGTCCAACGCCGGTAACGGGCTCTAATACCACTTGTTGGGTCTGCCAACCGATCACTTGCGAGGGAGAAGACGTTCTCCCCCTGCCAATAACAAATGTACACTAACGAAATGGATGCGAACGCAATGGAAATTTTGTGCTGCCAAGAACGCTTCTTTTCTATTCTTCTACTTCACTATTTATAGAAGGGAAACATGCTTACAATAGCTACTTAAAACGAGAGCGTCAGAGAGCTTCTCGTGTCATGCCTTGATGCACGTCCATCCCCATGTCGCACGACGCAGATCGCCTCCTCATATTATGGAGGCGTGGGAGCGAATCCCGCCACGACCACTCTACGCGCACGCCGTCCACAAAAGACCGGATTTGTGCATATGCAAGAATCCCGACTGATGTGGATGCGGCGTGCCATTGGGTCATAGACCCTGTACGCCTTGGAGCCCGGCTCATACCCGACGAAGATCATAGGCTTGCTGCGGTCGTCGAGCTTCTTCAAGTGCGGCCCGATGTTCTTGACATAGGCCACGCACCCAAAAGTCTGCAGGTGGTGCACCGCCGGTGTGGTCCCATTCCACAGCTCGTAGAGTGTTTTGCCGCCGGTGCCCTTTGTCGTCGTCATGTTGAGGATGTAGACCGCGGTGTTGACAGCCTCACCCCAAAACGTGTCGGGGAGTCCACTCGCCTTGAGCATGCTCCTGGCCATCCCAACCACTGTTTGGTTCTGTCGCTCGACGACGCCATTCTGCTGTGGCGTGTATGGCGCCGTGAGCTGGTGCCCAACTCCAAGCTCGGCGCAGTACGTCGTGAATTTTGTCGACGTGAACTGTCACAGGAATCTCAATGGAATTTTGGAGCCTGGCTGCCATCAAAAGGATCCAGGCGGAAGCTGAGCGAAAGAGTGGAAGGAAGCTCCTCACCCTACGTACTGATCGCGGAGGAGAGTTCACGTCGACAAAATTCACAGCGTACTGCGCCGAGCTTGGAGTTGGGCACCAGCTCACGGCACCATACACGCCACAGCAGAATGGCGTCGTCGAGCGACGGAACCAAACAGTGGTCGGGATGGCCAGGAGTATGCTCAAGGCGAGTGGACTCCCCGGCACGTTTTGGGGTGAGGCCGTCAACACCGCGGTCTGCATCCTCAACAGGACGACGACAAAGGGCACCGGCGGCAAAACACCCTACGAGCTGTGGAATGGGACCACACCGGTGGTGCACCACCTGGGGACTTTTGGGTGCGTGGCCTATGTCAAGAACATCGGGCTGCACTTGAAGAAGCTCGACGACCGCAGCAAGCCTATGATCTTCGTCGGGTATGAGCCGGGCTCCAAGGCGTACAGGGTTTATGACCCAACGGCACGCCGCGTCCACATCAGTCGGGATTCATGCATATGCAGGACACAAATTAATGCATGTCTATGTACATGATCTAAATCATTTGCAAGGCTTAAGCCTGACACTGATAAGAAATCGAGCTAGGAGAAGATGAGAAAGATGAAGACAGAGAGGCGGAGTAGAATGTAATCGTGTTATCTAGTATATATACTAACTAGTATATATAACAGCGGTAAAGTGGTCCAACGGCTATTTTCATTTAAACGTTCACTTGTCGCTTAGCATAGGTTGACTCTGGTCAGCAATGACCACTTCAACACCGGCTACCTCCTTCCGACTGGTCTGCAATCGAATGAAATGATCAGAAGATCCCCCGAAGAGCACCCGAGAAGAAAAACGAGGAGTAAAGTTCGATAGACAACAAAAATTAAATAAGATAGATGAAATGCATGGAGTGTCACGCAAGACATCATCATTCAGGGATCGGTGCGTCAGGTTATTCAATGTCAGTGAAAAGCTCTTCCACCGATTCGTCCTTTCGGATTACCGACGCCGTTACAATAGTCAAATCCTTGAAATACCTTCACCATCGAGTAAAAAACGCTCGACTTCCGGGATTCCTTGGCTAAACGCAGAAACTTCTTGTCTGCCATCGCCCTTACGATGCCTATAAAGGCAGATCACAAGACCTATCCTGCTATGCCAATCCAATCAGGCAGCTATCTTACCGAAGAGCAATCGAGGAGAGACTATGGCAAACCAGAAGCTTGCTGTCCTCGTCGTCGCCTTTCTGACTATCACCTTTGCTGCTGCAAGGGAGATACCAACTAATCGTTCTCTCGAGTCAAGGCTCAAGATCAGTCTTCTAGCGAAGACCGAAGAGGGTAGCGGCGTGGTGGACTGTTGGGGATCGCTGCTGGAGCTGCGGTCCTGCACCAACGAGATCGTTCTCTTGTTGCTCACGGGGGAGGGCTACATCGGCCAAGATTGCTGCCGCGCCATCCGCATCATCACTCACGAATGCTGGCCTAGCATGCTGACAACCGTAGGGTTCACAGCTGAAGAAGGCGACATCCTCCGCGACTACTGCGACATGCCGCCGGCATCTGGAGTATCTATCCCGGTTCCTCCTCCTGCGCCGGCGCCGCAAGCAACTACCGCCTAGAAGTGTTATCGCCATGAAGCAACGTGGGTCTCCGGTGTACCCCGCCTTCTGCTCTGTTGCGCAATAAATAAATGAGGAAACTTTAAGAGTTAAAACTACGCCGCTTTGCTCTCTCTCTCTCTCTCTCTCTCTCTCTCTCTCTCTCTCTAATATCGGACCGAGAAAGCCGGTCGCAAGTTTTCGCAAGTGGTCCAGAAGCCTAATTCCGAACTAACATGATTCGTTACTGGGTCAGATACCTCTTATACTTAATCTTGTAAGTATTACGAGACTGAGAGGATAAGCGTAAGATCGATATAGAGAGAGGGATGGAGAGAGAGATGGAGAGCAACGAGACTCTAGATAACCAAGATCATACTACAATCGAGTGATCCATTTGCAATGTTCGGATAATTATAGGATTTCCTTCAGAATTATTCCTTGCAGTCACTGTTCACTAGTCCGTTAACCAAGGGGTACATCAATTTAACTTTAAATCGTCAATGAAAAGTTTGAGAATTTTATGCGAATTGGAAGTAAAATTAGGCTCTGGAAAAAAATTAGGGTTTTTAACCGTTGAAATCTGTGTATTTATGGTCTAGTATTATAATCCCCTGAAAATCAGTAACTCTACCGTATGAAAATTTTATTTTGTTCCTTTGCAGATTTCTCTTATCACATTTAGATCATAGAGACAGTCATCATATTCTTCTGTTTGGATATTATCTTAATCATTCAATTCACCACTCCCTCTCATCAGTAATGTTGAGTACATGCTTCGTTTTATTTGCAAGCAATATGTCTTCATAGTCTTCATCGTGCTTTGACTGAAAAATTCAGTGCCGAATGCAGTGTATGCTCATTTTCTACTCTAATGGTCCGAAGTCAGCATGTATGCCCTAGTTTGAAGAGTTTTAATCATCGATTCTATTATTGCAAACTATGCCCGAACTTTACACTTACAGTGCAACTATTTATTTATGGGGTAATATTCTGGAAACCCCCAATGTTTGGGTCTTGTCCTCTTTTCACCCCAATGTTTCGAAACAGCCGCCTCCACCCCAATGTTTAGGTTTTGTCCTCTTTTCACCCCCGACGATTCTATAGCGCAGAGCTGGCAGCGATGTGGACGCCACGGCAGCAGCTGACCGGACGCCACGGACGCGGAAGCCACGTCTCTGCCATGTCAGCACAGGGCAAAACAATAAAAGGCGGGGAGAGAGGATAGCGCAGCAGTTCCCTGTGCTCCCTCTGAGTGCGGATGCGAAGGAGGGCGCGAAACGTGATCCGAGGAGGGTTTCTTCCCAAGGTGAGGGGTCTACACTTCTCCCCTACTCACGCGGACGGTGCGTTCGCCTAGCCCGCGGAGATTCGCACGGGAAGTCGGCCGCTCACCATGTCCGGTACAATGACGGGGGATGAGGTGCGACTCTCGGAAGGGCGAAAATAGCAGGACGTTCGCACCTGTTTTCTTCTTCCTCCTTTTTTTCCTTTCACGCGAGATTATCGTCTTCTACATTATCGATACTCGGCAGCAGCCAAAGTCGGACTGGAGATCGCGGGGGACCCCGAGCGGTCACGAGATCGGTGGGTGTGGGTGATTGGCTCCCAAGACGGCCGGTGGAGGGAAGGAGAGTGAGAGGGCGACGACGTCGAGCTCCAATTCTTCGCGTCCGCCCGCTAGGCCAGCGGCGTCTTCTCGCGGCTTACTTTCCCGGTCGCGGTTTCATCCAGCGAGTCTCCACCAGGCGTCTCGTCCCGGTGAGGCGAGACGTCGCCTCGTCGAGGCGGGAAGGCGCTCACCTGAGTTGACGGACTAGGGGCTTCAAGGTCAGTGTCTCCACATCACGAGCAAGGGAGTCGGGACGAAAGAGAGGGAAGAGGATATCCGCTGGATCTTCGGAGTTGCGTCGGGCGACGGGAGGGCGCGTCTTGGGTGCCAGTCGCCCCTCTACTCTCTGCTCCGAGACCGATGCTAGTTTCCACCACTCTCTCTCTCTCTCGCCATCTTCTCCTCGTTGTCTAACAGAGCAAAAAAAAAACTACGTCGATTTCGTAAAACGACGCAAAGTGTTCTATAGGGTTGAGGGGAGGTCCTACCTCTCTCGTCGCGCCTTTTTTTGTTTTGCCCTGTGCTGACATGAAAAGAGGACAAAACCCAAACATTGGGGGTTTCAGACTATTACCCCTTTATTTATTGTCTATAAAAGCATCAAACGTGGGGTTTTAATACTGAATTATTTCAAATAGTTTTGTTTGTTATTAAATTCTTAGAAGGTGGGCGAATACTTTCTAGAATAATTGACCGTATATCCTTTACGGCAGGAAATCTTTCTCCCCGGCGCCGGCGCTGACGCAGTAGCGGCGCATGGTCGTGCCGTTCTCTCGATTAGCAGACTAACGGAGACTGCTTTTTTTAGTTTCAAAGATTACCAAGTCAAAGGCAGCTGAAGTCGACATTACGATTATGAGAATGATTTATCAAATAACTACAGTGACTATTAATAAGTAATGTGCTGATAAATAGAGATTTATATTTTTCCGGAATTATTAACGCCCTACATGTTCTTGGAAATTAAAAGAAAATTAAGTTCTTGTAGAGAGAAGAAAGGATGATGACTGAAGAGAGTATCAGCCAAAGACTTGACGAGACAAAAGACTCAGGAATTCATTGAACTCAAACGGGGATTTTTTTAATCTTTTCTACCTCTTTAGGTATTCTTTTGTTGAATGAGATCATTAATCCTGACCGACGCTGTCGTCTCATAAACTCCCCGCAGTTTGACTTCATCTGAATATTCTCTCTCCGTCCCTCAATCCCTCGTTATCTATCTCCTCTCTTTCTCTCTCTAAATAAATATATGACGTTATATATATCTTAATACTGATAAGATATTTCCTTCCCCTAACCCAGAGTACGAGCGACTCCAGCAAAAAGAAGCGAAGGCATTGAGAAGAGAAAGTGAAGAGATCCAGAGATCTCGCTGTTGGCTTTAAGCGCCTACTGCTGTGTTAAAAGCTGTAGCTGATGGCAAGGGCGCCTCTTCTCCATCTCTGCATCTTCGAACTCTAGCAATGTACTCCTGTTCGAGATATCAGTAAATGTTAGGACCCTGGCTACGAGCCAATCGCGATTAATTATTCACAGCCGCCCGATTCGTTTGAGACTCTTCCACGACCGTACGAGTAGTTTTCTCCCGACTTGTCGACGTTGCCCGCCACCCGACGATCTTCCAATTTGTAAGAGATGAGAGGGTAGAGGAGAAGAGAAGAGGTAGAAGTGTGATCACGAGATAGAACAGAGAACTGATACGGCGATCACTGGTCATATATTTTTATGTCAGATATGGCCGTCGATTCTAAACGATGGTAAGGGATTCTTGATGTACGAGCAGATCACGATGTACGGTCGTCAATTGCCTGATCAATCCTGCCGTGGCAGCTTCTATTTAATGCCTTGAGCTCTTCGAATGTGCTCTGATATAACTATTGTTGACGTGGCTGAATCGGTGCTCGCCGATGGGTGGAAAGCTGGGCTCCAACTCCGATCATATCAGTTTTGACGGGTTTATTTCCTGATTCCATGACACAATTCACCGACAGTTCTCGTCGAAAATCTTTGTATAGGACTGAAAAAATTGGACGCTTGCGGGCATGACTACCCACACCGTGGGGTCTCAGTTGCTACGGAACTTGTGCTACCCAGGTATTGGGGGAGTTTGATTCGGAAAAAGGGCATCTCAATAAATCGACGTCGCGAATAGAACTATCTTTATAAGTAATATAAATAATATTGATGGATTGACAGCACGTGTTCATAAGACTAAGTCTATGGATTCGTGAATGCTTTATCTTTTTATGCGATGCAAGCGAACCAGGGAAATCTGCACATTTCTCCTTATTTATCAGACCTGGTCCCGCTGCAAAACCAAAAGGAATTACACCTTCAGTTTTTCTCCAACTAGAGTTCTAAGCGGCAGTTGCTTGGGGCGCCATCGCCGGAGAAGGAACTGGGACAGCGACTCCAGACGCCGGCGGCATGTCGCAGTAGTCCCTGAGGATGTCGCCTTCTTCAGCTGTAAACCCGACGGTTGTCAGCATGCTGGGCCAGCACTCCTGAGTGGTGATGTGAATGGCACGGCAGCAATCGTGGCCGATGTAGCTCTCCCCGTTTAGCAAGAAGAGCATGACCTCATTCGTGCAGGATCGCAGCTCCAGCAGCGATTCCCAGCAGTCTATCCTGCCGCTGCCGTGGCGGGTCTCCGCCAAGAGACTGATCTTCAGCCTGGACTCGAGAGAACGATGTACCGGTACCTTCCTCGCAGCACCAGAGGTGATCGCCAAGAAGACGAAGACAAGAGCTAGCTTCTGAATTGCCATGACTCCGAAGGGTATTGCTCTTCGGGTGGTCTCAATGTAATCGGAGTGGATGAATAGGCAGATGTTGTAGATTGCATTTATAGGCAGCGGGCGCGTAATGGAAGACAAGACGTTCTGAAACGATGGGATCGTTATTTCTCCGTCAGGGAAAGGAGTTAGAGAGGTCGGGTGGATCTGTGGACGTTATTTAGATATTATAGACGCCTTCCTTTAATGCCAAGGAAACGCATAACGGCGTTGGAAAGCCGAGAAGACCAAGAACCCGCTGCTTCTCTCTCTCTCTCTCTCTCTCTCTCGCGGGCGTCTATTTTGGCGTTTGAGCAAGTCAGCTCGACGCGGCCAGATTCTATAGTGCCACAGCACATGCCCAATTGACTAGTCAATCACAACACGTTGACTTGTATGCGGATTTTTGAAGTTATTGGAAATAATATTATAAGATATGTACGACAAAGCATGACATCGCATCGTACATATATTAAAACATTGTATTTAATGATTAATGCAAATTATAATAACTCAGATTTACCATAGTTCGTACTTTGATATATCATTATCATTTAAATACTTCTCATGAGAAATGAATAAAATCTTTTTAAAATTAAATTTGTATTACATGAAAATACTATACATAGATATAATATCTAAATTCAAGCATTTATGATTAATGGTTTGACCTAGTTTTTATAACTTCATTAAATTTGAACATCTCTCAAAGTGCAGTACTCATATTTCCACTTATTAAAAAAATATTTGATAAATTCTTGGACAGTGAAAATAAGCAGTCACCATAAAAAGTGTAATTTTTTGAGAAAACCATAAGAAGAATGACAACTTTCCATCAGACCCATCAACTCTCTTTCTCAACAACTCATTCCTCTCCATATTAAGCTTAATACTCAGTCGTTTTATTCATTCTTCGACATCTAAATCTAAGGTATATGCTACACATTTTTGTTCTTATTAATGCATCACTATTTGATAATTTTGATAGTGGCTTTATCTGTGGTGATGTGGCATTTTATTTTATAATTTAAAGATAACCTTAGGATAAACCTCTGCTTCCTTTTGTCCCATTTTCAAATGTCGGCATCCAGGCCAATTGAACTACTTATCAAATACCATAAACCTATATCACAAAAATGTCAAGCTAGTAAGTAAGATGCATACCTTATTTTCCAAAGTGAAGTCTCTTATCAATCTCAAAAATATTTTGCCCATGCTATCTCCCAAATACAATCCTAAGAGCTCTTCTATTAGGATCAAACACCTAACACTATGCAAAAAAGTATGACTAGTAGACATTGAACAACTTTATTTCTTAACCAACACAAAAGGAAAGCACTGATGAGCAGAAATAATGCAATTGCTTATAACACACAATCATGGGTCAAAAATTCAAAAATCACTTATATTGATGGTTAATTTTTAGTATGATTAGTGAATAAGTGTCAAATCAATCGAGAATTAGGGTCACTTTTGAGAGACCTTAGAATTTAGTCAAATTGGATGATGAAATTAGAGAATCGGTACTTAGAAAATAGGCGAGGAGATTTATCCAAAGAAATAAACCAAGCTTCAATCGGATTTAAATCAAAGAAGAAATCATAGAGAGAAGTTAAGAGAAAATTTCATAGAAGAAGGGAAAATTTCAAGAAAATATCATATTAATTAATCTACTTTTCATATTAGTTACTCTACTTTTCTAATATATTGGATGAAAGCTGAGAGACAACCACATAAAACCAAGCTAGAATCACCAAAATATTTATACCAATTTCTCCTCTAATGGAATAAAGCCTAATAAAATGGTCTTGGCAAGATTTGGTGATCGAAGTGCAAATCCTATCTCAAGCTATCTCCAAATCTTCATCTTTTGGACTCAACAGAAGTGAAAACGAGTCTAGAATCCAAAAGCATCAAGAGATACAAGATCCAAGGCGTCAACAAGCCTGCACATACAATTTTTCCCAGGGTTAATCGCCCCATTTATCCCATGTTTTGGGCTTTATTTTCGTTTTATCCCGTGTTTTTAAAGTTAGCCTAGTTTATCCCCAATTTGTCAAATCAGCCCGGTATATCCCGTGTTTGTCACATCAAGCCCAGTGGATGTTGAGTGTGCTGTCGTGGATGGCCACGTGGGCGTGGAATCTACGTCGGACGCCACATCATCGCGGGAAGAATCTTCCCCGTTGTCTTTTGATCCCGACAAAGCGATTTTCAGACCGACAAAGCGATTTTCTTCTTCTTCTTCGTGTGGCATGTATTTCAATACGACCCGATCAAACATTCATCTTCATGGAAGAACCCTTCTCCTCTGTTAAATACTCCCACTCTGCGCACGGAGCTGCACACAAACGAGATGAAACTAGAAACGAGAGATATCGATCATGGAGCTGCTCTTTCTCTCTCTCTTCTTCGGTGCGCGCTCGATGACGTCATCTGCGAAAACTATTCGGCCCTCTTGCCCAGCCAAGGGCGGCGAAATCGACATTCCTTATCCGTTCGGCATTGTCGAAGGCTGCTATGCTAAAGAATAGGGAGACTTCAACATTACCTGCGCCAGCGATGGCTCAGCGTACCTTAGCTCCGGCGACATCCTTCTCTTGGACATATCCATGGCCGGGGAGGCGTGAGTCGAGGTGCACACCGGTTACGACTGCTACAATGGCAAGAGTAATTATAGGTCCACGCCATGGGTTCGTCTAAACGATTTGCCTTTCACGTTCTCGCACACGAGGAACAAGTTCGTTGTTATCGGCTGCGATACTTACGCGTTCATAACAGGAGAAAGAGGCGTCAGCTATTCAGAAGGCTGTATGTCGATATGCGCGAACTCGGAGAGCTTCCGTGATGTACCCAACGGCAGCTGCGCAGGGCTTGGCTGTTGTCAGATTACGATTCCCAGAGGCCTCAAGTGCTTTTCCACAAGCCTAGGCAGTTTCGACAACTACACGTATACCCAGGGTTTTAAGCGCTGCGGGTATTTTTTCTTGGCGGAGGAAGGAGCTCACAAGTTCAGCCAGTCGGAACTGAAATCGAACAGAATACAGTCGAAGCTGCCTCTCGTTCTTGATTGGTCGATCGCGAATTTAACCTGCGCATAAGCGAAGAAGAATCGTGCTACGGCGCCGTACGCATGCATCAGTGATAATAGCGAGTGCGTGGACTCCAATAATGGTATCGGGTACCTCTGCAACTGCTCGGACGGGTACGAGGGCAATCCATACGTTAATGGAAGCTGCGTGGGTGCATCTAGATCTTTGACTTATTCTCTGTTGACTTATTCTATGTTGACATTCGGTCATTAACTTTTAGATATTGATGAGTGCTTCCGAAATCCCAGCATCTGCCCGCCAAACGCGAACTGCACAAACACCCGTGGCGCCCATGTTTGCAACTGCCGAGATGGATTCATTCTTAGCAAGGATAATAGAACCTGTGAAGGTAAGACTTGCTTGACTGGAATGATCATATCCCTTCGATACTCAGCAGTAACTGACTTGGGTCCTCCTCTTTTTCGATGAGATATCGACGAGTGCGGGGACTGATAATTACCCTCACGGATGTTAGTGGAGTCAATACTGCATTAATACTGAAGGAAGCTTTGAGTGCAAACCTCGGATTACCTTGCGCTTGAAGTTGGGTCTCGGTCAGTGCAATCATCATATTACCTTTCTAATGTAGAGTTGTTTATCGCTCAAGAACTTTTCTTTTGTAGGTATTGGCGGAAGCTTACTTGTAGTTCTTCTAGCTGCCGGAGCCTTTACGTGCTGGGGAAGACAGAGGCAGAAGATTGCCGAATTCAAGAAGAAGATGTTCGAGCAAAATGGCGGACCCCTACTCCTACAACATATCTCGTCTCACCCAGGAAATAACTTCAAAATATTCACCTAGGAGGAGCTGGCCAAGACGTAAAATCGCCGGAGTGTTTGGAAATGGGGGGCGATAAATGGGGCGAACGGGATCAAAAGACAACGGGGAAGATTCTTCCCGCAATGATGAGGCGTCCGACGTGGATTCCACGCCCACGTGGCCGTCCACGATAGCACACTCAACATCCACTGGGCTTGATGTGACAAACACGGGATATAGCGGGCTGATTTGACAAATTGGGGATAAATTAGGCTAACTTTAAAAACACGGGATAAAACGAAAATAAAGCCCAAAACACGGGATAAATGGGGCGATTTCGCCTTTTTCCCATGTATATCACTGTTGGATGAGAGAGAGAACTATTCATATGGGTTTAAGCCTTTGAAAAATTGGGAGCCATCTCATCATCTTGCTTGAGAATTAGTGGCTGAAATCTTGCCACATCTCTCACTAGTTTTGATCTCCATTGTTGGATTGCAATTGGTGATCATGATGGAGCCATCAATAGAGAGAAGTCAGTATAATTCTAGCCATCACATAATGACTTACATTGATAAGGGTTGAGATGCTAACACATGTTGAAAAATGGGGGCATCATGGCCCACATTTCCAGCTAGCGAATTAGGTTCTCCCACAACCCGCATCTTGTCCTTAAATGAAAATTGATGAAGTCCTTTAATCATACCATCCAACAACTAGTCACATAGGGAACAATGCCTTATATAATTTCCAACAACTACGATATGTTGCCAAATACCCTATCCTTGGAGAGTGACAATGGGTGCTTCAGAAATGTCAACTGTAAAAAAAGGTCTTATACGTAGTCCCATAGGGATGAGGTTATGAATATAGATGCCTCTATAAATAACTCAATATTTTCAAATCAATTTGGCACATTGGGCACCAATATAATCTAAAGTATCACTCCCCTAATCAAGAACCACAAAGGCTCCACTTACATGCTAGGTGGCACCACATGTGTGCTCCACCATATCAACCACCCTTTTGCAACCCTTTGGCTGATTTTAGCCTAAAAATATCCAAAAAATAAATAATCCCAAAATCTAGAAAAGAGGAAAACCTTAGATTTTTTATAAAAAAATATAAGGCTTTATCTTTTAGAACTAATTTCCTGAATTTTCATGCCATTTATAAACTCAAAATATAAATAAAAAAAAGGAAAAAAGTTAATTATTTGGCCTAGTTTTATTTTAAAATAATATTAAATAAAAATTATATATCTCAATCGTTTGGTTCCTTTCTTCTTTGTGTCTTATTTAATTTCACCTAAGCCCTACAATCATTAAAAATCAAGAAAATTAGATTCATGGTGCTTAATCATTTTTATGAGGTCAAATGCATTGTAGCTAAAATAACATTAAAAGCATGAAAACTGAGAACTTGAGTGAACAAAGCACCATATGCATAATGTTGTGATCTGAGGTTGATAAGCCTTCCAAAATTTTCGATTAAAACATCAACTGCAACTGAATACATTGAATCCGATATTCAAAACCTTAAGCCATCAAGAGCCACTTATATTATCATCTAGTATGTATGAGAAAACATACTTATGGGGTTCACTTGAAGGATTTCTTAAATCTATTATATTTCTAGCCTCTAGGTAGTATCCACAAGATCACTGGATGGTTAGATCTCCTCTTCAAAGCTCTTCACAAAGAGAGAAAGAGAAGAAAAGAAAGAATTCTTACAAGGATTGCATAGACATTTTGAGTTGTGGTCATTCTCCCCTTATTTATAAATATTTGACATATGAATTTTTCATTAAAACCGTTATAATTATGTATGTATCTATCAACATTTATCGACCTTACGTGTCTCACCTTATAGGTCTATATATATCACTAGTTAATAACTCTATAGACCTAATAACACCTTATTTTTCTACCTTTATTGATTATCTATATTAATATATAAATTAATTAATGATCGATTTAACCTAATCAATAAGTTGAGTTTACAACCCATTAGATGTTAAGCTACACCATTTATTCTAAAAGATATAGAGTATATAAGAACTTCCGTATGGAACCTTACGGTCATCAATCACAATGTATGTATAATTCTTCATTCGCATGAGACCCATGAATGACTTAGGATTTGGATATTCACTCAAGTTTATGGGTATTATGTGGCCTATAAGCCAATCACACTTCCATGTATCTTGTTTATGTTTATTGAAATGAAATTAATTCATTGTCATTCATATGTGATGTTTGTGATGAAGTTCATGAGGATATGCAATGACAAAGTGAATTATGATGAGATCATAATACAATCATCACTAGTCCTGAAGCATACGTTCTAAACATTTCTATCAATGGGATATTTGAGACGGACATTGAATTATCTGGAAAGAATAGCACTATTTGATCCAACTCATATGATGAGTATGGTTGATCATGAAGCCATCGATGTAGAGACACTAAAGATAGATAGTCGGTGATCTTTGGAGAAATATTTTATTGAATTGATCCGTATAAATCCCTAAATGGTATTATACCTACCTATCAATCAGGTTAATTCATGTCATGGTTGTGTATGTGGTCTTTTAACTTGAGACGCCAAAGACATCTTGCGGATGGATGATTGTGTTTTGATTACGAGTTACGAATCCTTAGCCACGAGATATCTAAAACTTCA